>CADDIJ020001568.1:0-374361 GCA_902809745.2 Tetradesmus lagerheimii | reverse complement strand
TAACATTTAATAACATGTTACATGCTGATGCTAGAGGTTGATGTGCATGAACGGCGGCCAGCCTGCGCTGCTCGTGCAGAAGTACTCCTGGCCATCTGCATTTGGATCACCCGTGCATGTTACATGACAGGCAGATAACATGTTACTAACATGTTACATGCTGATGCTAGGGGTTGGTGAGCATGAAGGGCGGCTAGCCTGCGCTGCTCGGGAAGAAGTACTCCTGGCCTTCAGCGTTTGGATCCCCCTGCACGTTACATGACAGGAAATAACATATAAATGCTGCTAGAGGCTGATGAGCACGAAGGGCGTAACATAACAACACACCGCATGGCATCGTTGGCAGGTGTTGTCCCATATACATGGCAAGTCCAGGACACAGCACCTGCAGGAAGTTGCCTCATTCACGCTGCAAAGCCCTTGGCTTGAGCACATCCCCGCACCTGCACGTGCCCAGCACAATGGCTGCTGTGCCTGCCTGCTGCAAGATATGCAGCAAGATGTTCACCCGACTGCCTCACAAATTGTTGAGGAACACCTGGCTTGACAAAAATCCCAGCACCTGTGTGTGCTGAGCACGATGGCTGCCGTGCCTTCCTGTGGCACATTATGCGGCAAGTACACCCAACTGCCTCACAAATGCTTGATGAACCCTTGGCTCAACAAACACTGCCGCACCTGCGTGTGCCGAGCACGATTGCTGCCGTGCCTGCCTGCTGCAGGTACTCCTCCAGGCCTGCCTTGAAGTCCAGGTGCGTCAGGAAGTGCGTGCCCAGCCCGTACCTGCAGCAGCAGCAGGGCGGCAGCAGAAGCAGCACAGAGAGGGGTGTGAAACGCAGTGGTGGCCAACACAAGCAGTCAGGATGGTCGTGCCCAGGCTGAACCTGCTGCAGCCGCAGCCGTGTACGATGCAGCATCGTGCAACATCGTCAGAAGCTTGCAGCGCCGCACGGGCAGCGGAACGGATGCATGACACCCGAAGGTGCCACATACGTGCGGCAAGTACATTGCAACCAGCGTACACTAATATTTTGTGCCGCACTAGCGGTGTCTCAGCATTCACTGTCATGCTGTTGAGCGCAGCAGCTGCTGCTGGTGGTGCTAGTTGTGCAGTGGCTGTTAGCGCTGGCGGGCCTGCACTCACAGGTGGTCCATGTCTCGTACAAACTGCCGCACTTCTTCAAAGTCATCTGCACGTTCAAAGTAGAATGTAGCTAGACCAGCAAGCCCTGCGAGATAAGACAGGCACACTCTTGAACTAATGTGATTTCATGCTGTGCACGTGCCTGTGCAACCCAACTCGATTGTAATGCTGCCGAAGCTGCCGTGCAGAGCAACTAGCATGTGCATGTCGCACCCCCGCGTAGCTGGTACTGCAGTGGGCTTTGCCAGATGCTTGTTGTGCCAAGGAATCCAGCAAGCTGCTGTTGTAAGTAGCCAGCTGTCGATGCAGGTCTTGCTGTATTGCCACGGCTAGCCAAGTGCTGGTTTGGTGCACATGTTCAACATTTGCAGCATGGGGTGTTGAAGTTGGTACCCACCAGTATCCTCCTTAGCTGGCTGAGGATCTTGCAGCGGTTGCTGCTTCTGCTGTTGCTGCTGCTCTATGCCATTTGGGTGCTGATGCTGCTTCTGTTGCACACTCTGTGGCTGCTGCGTGACGCCATGGTTCTGCTGCTGCTGCTGCTGCTGCTTGTCTGGTTGGTTGATGGGTGACAGGTCCAAGTCTGGCCGTAGTGCCACCCTCATGAGGTGCAGCAGCACCGTCGAATCCTTGCCTCCATTGAAGCTTAGTGATATGTCCGAGTGCCTGGGCAGAGCGCGTGCAGCGATACGACACGCGCATGGTAAGCAAGGATACCTGCTGCTGCAGTTGCTGCTGTTGCTGACACCAGACGACAGCGCTTTGCTCCGCAGCAAGATAAAGCACCCAGATCTGACCGGAAACCACACCTGTAGAGCTCCAGCGTGCGATGCAGCATGTGCAGCGCTTTCTGGACCTTGCCTCGGAGCACCGGGTCATCGATGGCCCTAATGTTCGCTGCCACCTGCTCCACCGGCACCAATCTCATCCTGCTACTTCCTCTACTGGCAATTTTGTTTCCTATGATAACTTTTTAAGCTGCAGAAACCGTTGGTTGATCGTCCTATACAGCTGCTGCTGCTGCTGCTGGTGTAGTGCTGGGCTCAGCGTAAAACAGCTCGCTGCAACAAACAAACGACAGGGTTCAATGTTTTTAAACGCACGTACGCCAACCACCGAAGGTTCAGCACGCTGGCCTGCTGCGTCAGTGTCTGCTGATGTTTCCAGAGTTTTGTAGTAGGGCACCAATCAAAGCCAAAGCATAGAGGTGTTGTTTGCTGCCAGGCGGCAGTTCATGCACTTATGTCCACCCACCCACCCACCCACCAGACAGAAGAGGACTGTGAGAAGCAGGTTACTGTCCAATTGTTTTGACAGCGTCATTGACAGTCATGACATGCGTTACCTTGTTATGCAATGTCTGCCAGCCACAAACTGACTGCTGCATCGCGCTGCTGGGCATGACAACTGCCACGGCCACAGTGTGCCGCAACACTAGCACAAATGTGACACAACACATCGTTCACTTTACATCATAGAGTCCCTTCTACGGTGTTGTGAAATAAGGATCCAAGGTGACAGGGTCAACTGCCGCCCAATCATTGCGTGGCGCGGATGCAATCTCATGCCAACAGATACAATCCCGGAAGTCAATCATGCAAGAAAACCAATCTGCAGTCTATTGCCGATCGCGAGCATATGCATTCAAGCCTGCGTATGTCCCCCGCTTCGCTGCAGCCACCACAACAGGTCAAGCGCAACCCCTGGATTCTGTCAAACACTCAACCAAGCATGCATGAGCACATAAACCCAGCAGGGCACAGCAGTCCTCCAAGGTAAAACAGGGTGGCAATCACAGAACAGACGCCTAAACCGCAAGCACTGCAAGGACACAGGCAACATCCACACCTCTAAAGCAAAGTAACAGTTGAGCATCTTGCTACAGCATGCTCTGTACACCAGCAGCATGCTGTTTCAAACCTCCGAATGCATCGTTTCTCTGGCTTCTTCAAAACATATGACTGCCAAGATGGTTGCCTGCACACAGCTACAACTGCAAGAAAGTCGCATGCCAGTCACACAGACCACACAGACCAAGGCTGCGCGCCAGTTGGGGTGCGGCAGCAACAGCAGCCCCATGCCACAACTGCCATCGGTGCTGTCAAGGCATGACAATTGTGTAACTCTTACGTGCTTAGCGCTTTGGTTCTTCAAGTCCCATGTAACTGCCGACATGGCTGCCTGCATGCAGCTGTGACTGCACGACAAACGTGTGCTAATAGTGTGTGTGCAGTCCTCGCTGCTAGCCAATTCAGACAGGTCAGCGGTGTGCAGCCTCAGCAGCAGCAGCAGCCCCAGCAGCAGCCCCAGCAGCAGCAGCCACATGCCACAACTGCCTGTCTGTGCTGTCTAAGCATGCTATTCGTGTCAAATAAACATAACACCCCTGCATGCTTAGTGCTCAGGCTCGTCTGATCCCATGTGACTGCCCACATGGCTGCCTGCAACCACAACACAAACTTGTGCCAGTACTGCCCCGTTGCTGCTAGCCAATTCAAACAGGTCAGCGGTGTGCAGCCTCAGCAGCAGCAGGCACATGCCGCAACTGCCTGCATGTGCTGTCCAAGCATGAAAGTCGTGTCACAATAAACCGTATGGCATAACTCCCCTACATGCTTAGTGCTCAGGCTCTTCTGACCCCATGTGACTACCCACATGGCTGCCTGCTCCCATCTGCGACCCCAACACAAACCGGCCAGGGCTGGCCGTATGACTCCCAAACGTGTTGATGTACATGCTGAAACTGCCACGCTCATATGGAGTGCCCCGCGATCCATGTGGCAAGCTTCCGACTGGCACACTGGCCGCACTGGATCGCCGGTGCACGTTGATTCCGTTGCTGTCTTCGATTGCAACTGCAGACGCCCCTGCTGCTGCTGCTGCTGCTGCAGTCTGCTGCGCTGCATACTCCTGTCCGTCGAGCACAGGAATGTACGCTTCCAAATCTTCATCTGCAACCGCTGCCTCCTTGGACCCTCCAAACCCGCTGAACCCTAGGGTTTCTAGGAAGCTCCCGGTCAGCAGGTACAGCAAGATTGACATGACAAGGCCCGCGTAGATGCCGTTTGCGATAGAGAAGGTGAACGGCTGGATCACGATGGTCAGGAAGGCAGGCACTGCTGTCATCATGCTGCTCCAGTCGATGTGCGTTGACTCTCCCATCATCATCGCGCCAACAAGGACGAGGACAGGAGCGGTTGCCACTTGAGGGATGGCCTGCGGCGGCAGCAGCAGCAGCCGCAGCAGAGACAGGAACGTCACAAGATGACAAGTGTCCCGGGGCTGGCGGCCCAATAGTAGGGCAGCATACAGTGCAATTCTGTGCTCGCAATTGTGAGGCGAAGCAGATGCCCTGGAACCACCGCCGTTGAAAGTAAGGACCGCCATTAGGCCGGTAGCTTGATAGCAGAAACGGCGCATGCTGCACAGGAAGTAGCCGCTGTTCAGCCGACACTGCAACATCCTGCACAGGAAGCTGCCGAACACAATGCGACAGGTTGCTACCGACAACTGAACCCCTACAACATAAAGTCAGTCTGTACACATGTGTGTGATACCAGTCCCACCTGCAGCAATGGTGCCAGGAACATGGCGCACAGGAAGCAGCCGGAGACCATAACAGCCACCAGGCCTGTCCTGCCCCCCTCCTTGATGCCCACAGCACTCTCAGCAGCAATGATGAGCGGCGTGGTGCCGGTGACTGCTCCGAGTGCAGTGCCCAGTGCTGCTGACAGGTAGGTGACGATGGCCCCTGGCACCTGACCATCCTTCACAAGACCTGCGCAGCAGAAAGGGTGCAAAGCATGGATGCATAAGTACCAATGCTGTATCTGCATTATCTGGAACAAATGCTGTGCACGTCAGCAACTGGCGTGTGTTGGTGGCTTCAGGCGCCTGGCAAAGCATCGCCTGACTTGCACTGCCATCCTTATGCAAAGTCCTATGCAAAAACATGGCTTTGGCCTGCTTGAGCCTATGCTCCTCCGTGCGTAATCCAAAGGAAAAACAGGAGCGGGTCCCGACAGGGCCCGAGAGTTCTACAGTCAGAACGTAATCCCGCTCTACTGCACTGCCATCTTCTGCAGGCGTGTTGCTGGTATGTCTGGGATCTGATACCGCACCTGCCAGGTTTCCCAGCCCAAACATTGCGCCTCCGATGTCGAAGATCATGACCAGGGAGTAGGCCAGCACGGCTGACCACGCTGCTGGCTTCGGGGTGGTGAACAGGTCTGAGAAATCCAGCTTGAACACCTGGAGGTGTGGCAGCGCCAGGAACCTGCAGACATAACACAGGTGTAGCGCAGCGTACTCTTTATTTTTGGTCCGATGACTATGGACTACTGCAGGGGCTGTACCAACATACGATAGCAGGAATGGCGTGGTGAACAGGTCTGAGAAGTCCAGCTTGAAGACTTGGAGGTGTGGCAGCACCAGGAACCTGCAGGAGGAACGCAGCGCAATCATCATCTTTGATGCTAGCGCACTGCATGTCTGGAGGTGTGGCAGCGCCAGGAACCTGCAGGTGTCATATCATTTGGCAAGTTGCCAGGCAGTGTCAAGTTCAGTGCGAGAGATACCGCGGTCAAGGCCATGCCAAAGTGCGCAGTGCCTATCAAGCCTGCTTGCAATTGTGATACGTGTACAGGAGACAGGAAGACCTGGAGGTGGGGCAGCGCCAGAAACCTGCAGGAGTAACGCTGCGTAAGTGTCATCTTTGATGCTAGTGCACTGCATGTCTGGAGGTGCGGCAGCGCCAGGAACCTGCAGGTGTCAGATAATGCCAGGCAGTGTCAAGTTCAGTGCGCTGGATACCGCGGTAATGGCCATGCCAAAGTGCCGCCGTGCCTATCACGCCTGCTTGCATTTCTGATACGTGTATAGAAGACAGGAAAAACTACAGGTGTGGCAGCGCCGAGAATTTGCAGGTGTAACGCAGCGAACCCTTCATCTTTGGTGCTAGTGACTTTGAGTTACTGCAGATGGGCTACACCTAGCACAGTGGGGTCTGTGTCGTGATCAGGTCTAGATGCCTGCAGGGTGTGAACTTCTAGGTCGCTGCTTACCACCAACGCCAAATGCTGATGGCATGTATGATGGCAGTCGCTAGCCAGCATGGTCAAGCCTGCGGCTGCCTCCTGCTACTGTCAATTTTGCAATACGTTACAGCAGGAGTACATATAACTACCAGGCTGCAACGTGCCAGAGCAACTGCTCCAGGCTACTCAAGTTAACCAAAGCTAGCAAAGCCAACCCCAGCTACCCAAGCTGATGCAAATCACAGCATCCTTGGACATGATACCCATCAACCACATCCTGCTTGCTTGCAGTTGGGTGCTGCATGCTTGCTTAACAGCATGCGCAGTTGCATGCATAAGGAGCCATCACAGCAACCAGAACTTGGCTACAACTGCCAGGCTTTCTGCTGTTATGTGCGCGCTCACTCTGTGGGCCATGTGTGCTCCAGCGTGAAGTAGGCCAGGGCTGTCACCATGATGCCGATGATTATGCTGCCCTTGACGTTCCTGCAGCCAACACAAGTGCATTGTTGAAAAGTGCATTGGTGCTTAGTGCACGTGATGTAGCCTGCATCTGTGGGTGGTTCATGTCCATGATGCTGAGTATGATGATGCCCTTGACGTTCCTGCAGCCAAAACACAAGTACATTGAAAACATGTGAGCTTAATTTACGCTGAGGATGTTGTCCTGTGCCTGGTTATCACAGCATATGGCCGTATCTGGCCCCTGCTTTTATGGTTTGGCTTTGCTGGGCCATACCAGTTTGGAAACCACTGAAGTGTGGTGGTTTGAGACCGGCTTTCCTTTGTGTTTGGTTGCTCATGCCAGAAACACGGTAAATGATGATGATGTTGGCATGTTGCGCACCCAAATACTATGATACAACCATAAATACAGTTTCCAAGTGCTTTCCAGCAGGCCACCCATTGTGACCATGGTCTCCTTGTCAGGCATGCAGCATGAACCAAGCACTTCTGCACTCTACATATAAACACCACTGCAACTGCAACAACACCCTTGCTTACCAATTGCTGTAGCACACCCATGAACCACGAACGCTGTTACGGGTGCATGTATCTTTTGTAGTTGCCCTGCGCCCCCTCCCCCCCCACACAAACACCCCACCTGAAGTGCAGTGAGGCAATCACTGCCAGGCCTCCAATCGCCAGCACAGGCTCTAGCCCCAGCAGGTCACCCATGGTAACCATGGTCTCCTGGTCAGGCATGCATGAACTGACCACTTTGCACTATACATTCAACGCAAATACCGGGAACATTCCTGCGCATGCACTACTGTGACACACCCAGAAACACAGCTTCCCAGTGCAACACCAACAAACAAAATCAAATCTCGCACCTGAAGTGCAGAGAGGCGATGACTGCCAAGCCCCCAATCGCCAGCACTGGTTCCAGCCCCAGCAGGTCACCCATTGTGACCATGGTCTCCTTGTCAGGCACCACGATCTTGCTGGACTGGAGTCCAATGAAGGTCAGCAGCAGACCCATACCCACAACCTGCAGAGACAACCAAGAAACATGGTGGTACGGCAATGTGTGAGGGCATGCTGCCAGAAGCACAGGGCAGCGTAGCATTGTTAGGGCTGACGGCCAATGAAGGTCAGCAGCAAGCCCATGCCCACAACCTGCAGGAAAGAGAAGTACGTTGATACTGCAGCTTGTGACAGCATGCTCCAAACAGCACACGGCAGTCTTTAGGGCTGAAGGCCAATCATGAGCAGAAGCAGGTGCATACACATGATTGGCAGGGAACTGCTGTTAAGGGACATGTTATCACATGTTACTAACAGCAGTGCTACAGCAAGTGCAGCGCTCAGCTATTGCTGAGGGCCGAAGAGGCGAACATGTTTCACAACATGCGGAGGCAGCAGACGCCAGTGCTCATGCGGCGCAGGAGGCAAGGCTGTTGAGGAGCTCCGTGTATGTCCACACACGCACATGTATCATGATGCCATACCTGAAGTTTCTGTCATGCCTGAATTCGTGCTTGTTGCAGGCGTTCAGCTGCTCCCAGGCAAGCAATTTGGCTGGTGCGATGGTAGCACAGCAACAGTGCACAGCGCACTACACACGGCATGCCATATGCACAGTCGCTTGTCCCAGTCAGGGATGCTCATATCTATGTAATTGGGAAATAATCACGTTTCAGACATGGCTCACCGTAGCCAGTTTGATGCTGTCTGGCACGATGAACAGGATCAAGTTGAGTGCCCGCACCACCGCCAACAGTGCCACCACGCCAGCAGCAACCAGGCAGCCAGCTAGCGCCTTAGCAATCGGCACATCTAGACCAAGCACCTGGCAATGAAAAAGAGAAGGTGGCAGCAACAGAAGAAGAGCATCAGGTTGGATAAGAAAACAGCAGTGCCTCCAGATCAGCAGCAATCAGGCAGCCGGCCGGCACTCACTGAGTGAAGACTGCAGGTGTTGGTCGCGCACTTGGGAGCTAAACAAGCCCAGTGCATGGGAGAGAAGGCAGCATCATCAGTGTCAATCACAAGGGTGCCGCTTCAGCTGCCACCGCTGCTGTTGCTGCTGCTAGCGTAGTGCTAGAAGCCACAGACTGCTGAACCACGTAATTATATGCACGTATGGCGCTGTATCCAGACTGACAGTCTGTCAGATGCTGTTATCCAAACTGTTCCTGATGCTGGGCACTTCCTAAAACCTGGCAGGAACACCGGGTGAGCATTCAGGCCTAGCAATCTTCACGTGCCAGCACTCCCAATGTAGATAGCACCACACAATGATATATTCTCTGGCTAAATCCTGTCTTCCTGCAAGCAGTGCCATGTACTGCATGTGCTGGTTACCTGGCTCACCATCAGCCCACACAGGAGTGGGGACAGCGTGGATGACTGCCCAGTTATGCAGTTATGCCCATGCCCATGCCTCTGCTCCTGCTGCTATTGCTGCTGCTGCTTCTGCTGCTTTGTGCTGGGTGCCAGAATCCACGCTACTAGCAACTCAACGTGCTGTGACGTGCATTATGCACTCAGCCCAATTGTCATCTATTCTGCAAGCAAGCTGCTAGGTGTGCCTACCTGGCTGAGCACCAGGTAATCCTGTCACGTTGCAAGCCATTTGACGCTGCATGTGCTGATTACCTGACTGAACATGCAGGTGCTGCATCTGTCCTGCAAGCAAGCTTGGTACGTTTGCTCACCTGACTGAACACCAGGTATGCGTTGAGGCCCATGCCTGGTGACATGCCCACTGGCAGGTTAGCTGTGAGGCCACACAGCAGTGAGGCCAGCGTGGATGACAACGCTGTAGCTGTCACAACAGCCTTCACAGGAAGCCCTGCAGAAGATCATGCACATGATAATGCAGATACACGGTCATAAATCACACATGCAGGGCGGCACACATTTGGTGGGATTGTACTGCAGTGTCAGCCAGCAGATTTTGCACAAACCAGTGCAGGCCGCACTGGTTGCTGCTGGTTTACTCTGCATATGGAACATGCGGCCTGTCGTGTTGGTGTGTGTCTTTGAGTTGCTGGCTGTGTGAACCGTAAAGGTACTGCAGCATGAAGGTGTGATGTGGCACACTGCATGTGTTGCTGTTGCGGCTGCTGCTGCTTCAACTGCGACTGCTGTAGCTGGTGGCACTTGTGCTCAGCCCTTTGTCTCCGTTGTGCCCCCGCAAACAGCCACAGAGAATGCCATGAAGATCTGCGAGTATGGCCAAAGCGCTGCTGTTGCCACCTGCCTGCTGCTCCCAAGATTTGTGGGTTGACCAGTAGGATGTAGCTCATGGTCAAGAACGTTGCAATGCCTGCCTTGATCTCTGTGCCGATGGTTGAGCCACGCTCTGTGACCTTGAAAAACCTAAGTCACAGAAGCAGCAGGCCACACAGCGGTTACAGCTCCACGCATTTCATCGGTGTAAAACACAGGGACGACATTGAAGCCGTTGATGAGGATAAGCAGCACCGCCACAGCAGCAGGATGCCTCTTTCCTGGATGCTGTGCTGCTCAGCTGTGCTGTACAGCTGATGGAGGCAGAGCGCTTCAGCTGCTCGTGCTCTGTGTCGATCCGGGCAGCTGCGCCTTTCCTCAACGTTCACCACAACGATGCCACACCTGTCCACCTCGACAGCCAGCCCCATCTTGTATGTTCTTCGCAGCAAGACAGAGACGGAAGAACAACCCTTGTGGTGCCTGCTGTGTGTCAGAGGACGTAACCAACACACACCGCAGATCGATTCACAATAGCAGCTTGCAAAGAGCTATGGGCTGCCGGGGTACTTGTCAAGTACTGGCCTAGCACACACCAGTGGGCCACGTGACGATGTAACTAGTTGCAAGGACACGCATGCACGGCCCGACGGAGCCGATATCATCACCTTATCAATACATGTAACGGTTACCGCTGCTCTGCAGCCGGCCAACGCACCTGTCGCCGGATACTGCTCCTGCTGGTGATGACAAGGGTGGCTTTGCCTATCAGGAAATTACGTATTGCAGAACGCTCGGTTTCTCACATGATGGTCGTGTATGTGTCTCATTGAGTTGTTTGTGCGGCAGCAAACACAATTGAACAAAGACAAAGCACCATAATTAATGACACCTTGCACCACATGGGGTGCACATGGGCGCACCACTGGCACATAGCTAGCCAGCACTGTTCCGCCATCTTATGCGAAATCCACAGGCCACCAAATCAAGGACAGTCCGCGTGTACAAGGTGTGGGTGCATTGAGTGTTCATGGCTGAATCGCATCAAGCTGTTGACTGTCAGTTAGCAGCTGAACGCCAAGCAACATCTCAGACAGAAAGTGTCACCAGTTGCGTGTACAGGGGGGCAGGGGTGTCTGCTCTACTTGCTTGCATGTAGCTTCCAGTACCAATACATTCCTTACAAGCCTGGTCGCACAGCTGCGTTGCCAACGCAGGCTGCGACCTGGGCGACATGCATGCTCTCAGTTTCATACAGAGACAACATCGCACGTGCAACTGCCACATGCCGTGCCTACTGCAATTGGCCGTATGCAGATCTGCCTGAGTTGACTTGAGCGGCTCAGCATCTGGGTTGAGGCAGCAGAAAGCAAACTCGAGTCTAGCTGAGTGAAAAGGGTTGCAGGATACTCAAATTGCAAAGATAATGCAGCAGAATGTAGCACTCACATGTCTAGATGGGGCCCCCGCCACCACCACCACCACCACCATCATCATCATCATCATCATCATCAAATTATCAGATCAAGCCATAGCATCAACGCCATCGGCCCCGCGCCCCCCCGGGGCAGAAGAAAGAGGGAGCACCGCTCCATTTTTGCGAGAACAATGGACTACATCCAAGGCGACTACCTACGAGCAGGTGTCACTGACACCGTTTGAAGGTGTTTGGGCGGGCTACCACACTGTCTGCTTGTGTTGACCAAGCAGGCTACAAAAGCATCGAAGGCTGTCAGTGCTCGCTCCCCGCTGTCATGGCCGAGAGCAGTACTGACCAGGTTTTGTTTGCGTGCAGGTAATACTAGAAACAACTAGCAAGGAGAAGCAGAATGTGTTTTGTGTGCTGGTGGGGGGATGCATGTATGCCTGCAAATTGCCGGTCATTACCCTTGCTGCTACTGCTGCTGCCCTTGATTGTCTGTCGTGTCTACTGCATTTTTGCTGCTGCTCACGCGGCAACGGGCGCTCAGCGCTCCCCATTTAAATCAACGACACGCTGTAACGAGCATCACTGCTGCAGGAGTCCGGTTGCTGCTGTCCTGCTGCTCTGCTGCACGATCTGCTGTCTGCTGTTGTGGAACTCGGCTGGAGACTGCTGACACGCTTCTCTAAGAAAACGACGAGCGGCTTTGGAACACACATTCAACGAGCTGCTCTACGACGCATCCGCCCCCAAGCCGGGAGCTAGTCGATGCGGAGAGGCGTTGTGTGTGGCCAGCCAGTTGATTTTACCACCCCTGGTAACCACAAAAAAACTAGAGTTTATGCGACAGACTCTGAGGTTCAGGCTGGCTGCAGCCGCTGCAACGGTTGCAGACCTGTGATGCGGTGCTAGCATATAGTACGTCGTGACTCACAGGATTCAACATGCACCACAACCCCTTTCCCCCTTGGCCACACACACGGATGCAAGTCACACTGCATGGCATGCAACTGCAGGGCTGTGCCAGGTCTTGTGCCATCATGCCAACCAACACATGCAAAAACAACAACAATAGCAAGCAAGAGTCATCTACATCTGGTTCTGTCGCATGCAGGCTGCAGTTGCAGGATGGCAGCAACTGATGGACCATCTGGTGCACCTGGTGTAGCACGGTGCTGCATCACAAATGGTAGGTGGTGCTCCCACTGGCAGCACTCTGCTAAGCAGCGCAGTGCACTGGCAGTACCCACTGTGTGCCGCACAGTCCATAGCGCAATCATTGCAGGGCCTCAGGCTGCACAACCACCTGTAGGTAGCTAGCTAGCATCAAACTTCCCACACCACACCACACAACTACTTGCAACAGTATTAACTTGATTAATGTCATTTGGTTGCAAGCTGCAACCGCAGAAGGGACTGCAAGACAATATGGGGTCGCAGCTGCATTGTACCCTCCTAGCGTGCTGATGAACTGCTATGCCCATTGGCTGCTGGCAGCGACAGCAGGAGCATGCGGCACATACAGTTCTTGTGACTGGCAGCTGCCTGCAGCAGCTGCTCCACTGCTGAGCTGCTGAGCTGCTGCGCTGCTGGCAGCTTGCACAGCTTCTCCGTAAACCAGTCACTGCCTTTCCCCACAGCTGCTTCTATCGCTGGCAGCACTGCTGCGCTGCTGAGCCTCTTTGCTGTTGGCAGGCTGCACAGCTCAACCATGGCTGCTCCGGCGTCATACTCTACAGCTGCGGCAAGCATCTCTGCTACAAAACTGGTGGTCTGGTATCTGTCCATTTGTGCCTCGTGTAGGTTGTTTACTGCGCTCCAACTGGCTGCGCCTGTACTGCACAGGGAACACAGTTTTTCTAGCAGCCGCACCATCTCCTGGGGGCTGATTTGTGCTACTGCTGGAAGCTGGCACAAGGCGCCAACTGCCCAAGTGCAGCCCCAACCCTCCAGCTTCAATGCAGCCCACAGCAGCCTGCTGACGGTTGTGCTGCTGAGTTCTGCCGCGCTTGGCAGCTTGCACAGCCCACGCAAGCATTGCGTGTGCTGCTCGCTGTCTTGCTGAAGCGCAGCTAGCAGCAGGCTTTCGAGCTGGTCGCTCGTCATGCTGTAAAATGCCGCGTGCTCATCAGCAAGCATGCTCTCCACGAAGTTCAAGTCGAAGTGGGGCCTTTGTAGTGCTGCTAGCAGCAGCCGTGCCACGATGTCCGTTGCAAGCTGAGCTGCTGCTGGCAGCAGAACAGTGATCGACAGGACCATGATGCCACCCACGGACGACACTCTCTTGCAGCGTCACGTCATGGGCCAGAAGCCGCTCAACTACTGCTTCGGTCGTGGCTGCATCTATGTGCTGCTGCACTTCTTGGCCGAAGAAGTTGGTAACTTCGGTCGTGGCTGCATATGCAGCTGCATCTATGTGCAGCACGTATTGCAGCAGCAGCCCTGCATGCTGGTTCGCTGCAGCAGTGAGCAGCAGCTGGCGCGCTTGGTGCGGCTGTAGGCGCCACTGTGGCAGCAGGCGCACTGCTGACTCTGCTGTGTATGCGTTGCTGCTGTTCACGGCCAGCTGCAGGATGTCTATGTTTGGAATGACCCCATCCTGGTGGCAGCAGCAAGCAGCAGCAGCACTGTGCTGTGAGTCACGAGGCTCGCCTGGCAATGCTTGGACACAGAGTGTGACAAGTGCATACAGAGTGCATACAATCCGAGACTTCCTTGATGCGGACTGGGTCATACAATGCACAAGCTTAACAACATGCCTGCCATGCCTGTGCGGCACAGGCAACTTTGTAACAGTGCTGGCAAAGGTGACTGCTTTGACACCATGACCGCACAGACCAAATGCCGCGCATGCGCTGCAAGCCTGCGACTGTAGCCTAGACTGAGTATGTGCATGTTGCGGACCACTACTTGTGGTATTTGCAGGAAGCCTTCTACCATGCGGCAGCTGCTCTGTTTACACTGTTAGGTCAGCAAACCTTGCATGTTGCAGGTGCTAGGGCTGCCCAGGACTTTCAAAAACCGTCACTCGTGCAGCTCGGCTCACAGTGACCGCAAGACAATACCTTGGAAGCAACTCACCCATAGTTCGGAGCAGCAGATTGATACAGCTGACTGTGGGATATCTGCTGGTACACCCAGTTGGTCCTGCGCCTGCACCCACACCTCCACTCCTGCCACCATGCTGTTGGCTGCAGCCAGCAGCTGAGCGTAGGTGACGCGCACTCCAGCTGCCACCAGTGCCTTGGCGCTGTTCAAAGGCACAATGGCACTCTAAGCAGCTGATCTGACAAGGAAGCTGTCACAGCAACGGTTGCTGCTGCAGGGACTTCGTGCAGCAGCCACACCACTGCCGCAAGCTGCTGCTGCTCCTGCTGCCTGCCCTTTGCTGTAGCAAGTGCCTGAATAGCACCAGCTGCCAGCGCCCCAGCTTCGCGTGTGCAGCAAGACAAGCATCCTTTCTGCAATCTGTTGCTGCAAGCAGCGAAGCAGGCCAGGCCCTGCAAGCCCAAGTGCGTGCACAGCTTCGGGCAGCTGTGCAGCGCCTCGAGGATGCGTTCCTCGTCTATTTCAGTATCTTCCATGTTCTGAGCACGAAATATATTCAGCAATCGCGCAGATGTTTCGTGACGGTCTAGTCGGGCACAGATAACATACTGCAATTGCCGTTCATGGGTGCTGATGAGCTAGCTTCTACCTTGGACACATTGTTACATCAAACAGCCAGACGTGCCGCCCACAGATTCGATGTTCACGAATACACCGCCTGCAACTTCTGAAGTGCATTGCACATGTCACCTCGCGGCTGAAGTTAGCCAGCAGCTGCGCCTGCTGCTGCACCGCCCCCCATATGGGGGGCCATGCCCATCCACCAGGATACGCTGCCGCGATGGTGACATCCACACACCGGGTACAGAAAGAATGTCACAATCTGCCATGTGCTTGGTCAACCGTCATCAGAGATCCGCGTTGTTGCGGGACTGCACCTATCCCTTTGGAGCCTCGGCGCTGAAGAAATACACTATATTGCTATGGCATATCCTCCAGCATACCGCCCAACTACTGCACAGTATCCTTCCCCACACGCCTTACATGCTTGGTGTCAACACCGAGCGCTGCTTCGCTGCGCGCACGACATGCAGCGCCACCGGCTGTGTGGACAGGCCCCGCCGCTGCGTCTCCTCCAGCAGCAGCTGGCTGTACTGCGACACGCGCTCGTCAGCCTCCTGCACCGCCAGCTGCGTCATCAGCGCATCCTGCACGTCGGCCAGCTGTTGCGCCTGCTTCTTGGCCACCTTGTGCTCACTCTGCCACTGCTGGAAGCGCTGGACCTGCAGGTGCACAAGGGGCCAGCACCATGTGGCTCAGCAGGACCGCCGGTAGCAGGCAATGCATACTTATAGCTGCCAAATGGTCTGCCACCATGTACAGCACCATCATTTGGTGCACTGCAAGAATGCAAGGTTGCTGCACACACAGGGAGGGACCCCAGCACAATGCAGATGCCCAGGCACCCCACAAAATTGAAGGCGGCTGCAATACTCTCCAGCACCCGCCCCACCTGCAGTGCCTTGCCCCGCGCGCCTGCTGCCTCCTGCAGTTCCTCCTGCTTGAGCTGCGCCAGCCGCTGCGTCCACGCCTCCTTGAAGGCAGCGTCAGCGGCACGGTCAGCCTGCGCTGCTGCCGCCTTGCGCGCCAGCTGCTGCTGGTTGCTGCGGTGCTGCGCTGCAAGTGCCTCTTGACGCCTGCAGGGACGGGAGCAGGCACAGGGCAGTGCAGCAATCATCATCCGGGGTGGTTGAAGAGGCAAATGCTCAGCTACAATGCTGGACTGCTGTTATGGTAGATGCAGCAGCATACCCAGGACCAAGGTCATCAGCCATTGGTTGCTGCTGCCAAAGGCACGGATAGGCAATATACTCAACTAGTGGCTATCCCTTCTGCGTTGGCTGTATGCTACTGCTTTGTCCACCCCAAAATAGTGCTGCGCTGTACGATGAACTTCTGCATCTGCTGCCAACAACCATTGTCCTTACCTGCGTTGCTGTGCGGCAGCGTTCTCCTCCTCCTTCTGCTGCGCCGCCTGCACATCTGCCGCCAGCTGCTGCTCGTTGTGCTGGTGCCACTGCCTGTAGTTCTCCTCCATCATGTCACGCATCGCCTGAGCAGCGCACAGTGCAACAGCAAACAGCAGCATGTTATTGAGCCCGTTACAAGTCTGTTGGTGTTTGCATAATGAGCTCAACCAAAATTTGGTACGACATACAGTTCAGTGCATATGCAAGTTGTGCTGGCAACAACGCAACATGCGAGGTGACCAGCAACCTGTACCCTGCCTGCCAGTGGCAGCTGCTGTGTGTGCAACGGCAAGCCAGTAGCTGCTGCTCACCTTCCTGCGTGCCTCCTTTGCCGCCTCCTTAGCAGCCTTCTCTGCTGCCCGCTGAGCATCAACCTCGGCCTTGTGGCGGCAGAACGCTGCATGGCGGCACACAACACAGCATATGCAGCATGGATCAGCACTCATCAGGCTCTTTGTTGTTTCATGAACAACAACAGACTAGACCACACATGCTTGGTTGATCCCGTCTGCCCCCCTGAACAAGCGGCAACGCAACGCCTGCCAGTCCTCCCCAGTTACCCAACTATTACCCTCCACAAACTCCTGGAGCTGTTCATCCCTGCTTCACCTGCCAAGTCATTGGCAACAACAAGCAACTAACATCTGCCACAACCCACAACCACACACCACACCCTACGTAGGGTACACCCCACCCAACTCAACCCTCACCTTCCACCGACTCCTCCAGCTGCTTGTCCCGCTCCCTCTCAGCCGCCCTGAAGGCCAGCAGCGTGTCGTTGGACGCCTTGGTGGCCGCGTTCATGTCCAGCAGCTTCTGCCGCCACGCAGCCTCCTTGGCGGCCAGCTCAGCCGCCTCCTCGGCTGCCTTGCGGCGCACCAGCTCACCCTCAGCCTTGTTGGCAGCCCTGCAACAGGTGACATGGGGAGAAATCAACAGCGCTGTACGTTGAGCACATGCACACACAGCAGCCTGCCTTTGCTGTGCACTCTGCAACACAGTGCAGTTCCTGTCCTGACAGCACTGAGCAGCCACCGCGTGTTGTTTGGTGCAAGGCGCATGCTTCTGTGCGCCCCCCAGCAGTGTTTACGTACTGCCACCTGTGCACAGCGCTTGCAATGCATACTATGCTGCGGCAGCTAATGCAACATGCTGAGGAAACAGCATGCGTGTGCCCAGCTCCTTTAGTTGTTGCCGCGACGCACCTCTCCTCCAGGATGCGCGTCTTGAGCTGCTCCAGCTGCTGCATCTGCACCTCCTTCTGCGCCAGCGCAGCCGCCTTGGCAGCCTGCAGCTTGGCCAGCTCAGCAGCCTCAGCAGCCTGCAGGAAACCGCCACAGCAACAGCCGAGTAGCGTGTGAGGAAGGTGTCATTTTTGAAGCGTGCAGCGCCAGCATCGTCATTTAGACCATGTCCTGCAAGCAGTTGCTGTGCAGTGTGTGTGCTGACAATGTACTGTAGACACGACGCCATATCCATTTACTGCTGCTGCTGCATCGCAAGAGAGCAAGCAATGAAACGATGTTGCTGAAAGTATGTGCAGGGACAGACCTCCAGGGCCCTGCGCTGCTGCTCCACGAATGCTGCCTCCTGCTGCTTCTTGAGCGTTGTTATCTGCTTCTTCTGCTCCACAAGAGCCTTATTCTCAGCCAACACCTGAAAGAGGCAAAGGAGAACAGCAGCAGTTGATTGAGCAGTTGCAAGGTTAGTACTAATCACCTGCTGTGCAGTGGAGCAGATGAGCCAGCACACGCATGTACCTGCACTGACCAGCAGCTGGATTTGCTTGTTGAACTGCCTGCACTGCGCATAGCACCTGCTACTGCTGCTTAATGCTGCCCATGAACCCTTCAGTTTCCGTCCTGCAAGCACGCACCTCTGACAGCAGCAGTTTGCCATGCAGTGCCTTGACGTCATCTGTGTCGTCAAACAGCATCTTGTTGGCACGCTCAATGGCCATGCGACGCTGCTCGGCCTTCACCAAGGCCTCCTGGCGGTCAGCCTGCAGGTGTGTAACATAATCGGCAACCGCTGCTTTGACCCCAGCTCATAGTGAAGTGCTGCTTACTGCGGCTGCTTTGTGCATCAATACAGCAACTGCACATGCTGCTCTGCTGCTTGTGCAGCCTGCTGAATTGCCGAGCTGCTCTGCAACATTTTCAGCAGCAGGTGGCTCCCAATGCTGCAGCAGTGCTATGTTCTGCACATAACAGCTGGTGCAGCTCTGTCTCATGCTGCTGCACACTGCCGCACCTCTTCCCGCTCTGCTTCCTCTGCTGCTAGCTTCTCCTGCCGCGCGCGCTCCTTGCGTGCCCTAGCAGCCTGCATTCAGGACAGGTTTGACTATCAGATGGGGCAAACCGTTGCTGAGCTGCATGGGTGGGAATGCTGCCAGTGCTGTACCTGCAAGGTGTTGGGCCATTTGCTTGCACGCTCCTCTGAAAGCGTCTTGAGGCGCAACCGCTCTTCCTCTTTGCGAGTTTCATCTGAAACCGTGGCGACCTGCAACATAGGCGTGGCATTGGCTTCTTGCTGGACTGGCACAGCCTTGAATACAGGTGCTTCGAGTACTGCACGTACCTTTGCGCGAAACCGCTCCAGTTGACCAGCTGTCATAACATTTACATGAGCCATCTAATCAATAAGAAAATGGTATGGCGAGCACCTGCTGGACACGCATGGGTGGCATGAAACAAGGCATTGTGCTGCTACAAGCAGCAGTCGCAGACGACACAAATTTGGCCTCTCGAGTAGTAATCACAGTTTTAGACAACACCCTGACTACCCAGGGACTGCGTTCTGCCTTTGTCACTGTCATACGCCAACTAGGGTTCTTGCTTCACAGAGTGACATATGATACGTTTCCAGGGCAACAAATCGCCAATGATTATCAGTTGATGCGTGTGCTCGGACAAGAACTGCTGGGACTTGCAATCTCAGTCACTGGTGATGATCACTGCCATCACCGTTGCTGGAGCTCAAGGGGACAGCGCTGTCCGGCTAGCCGGGGCAGGTGACAGGGTCAAGTCACACGATTCAAGGACTCCCACGCAGTAGCATACACATCGCGGGGATAGAAGGTTTTTGGGTACCTATGGTTGTGCTTGATACATGATATTCACGGTTAATGCCCACACAACAAACACGCAAGCTGCAGCAGCAGGGCTGATGACCTGCAGTGCCCACATGACGACAATGGCGTTGCCAGCATCAGCAGGGCTGATAGTAGCACCACGTGGTCACACAGAGGTCTGGTGATTAAAGGACATTGTTGGTACCACAGCGCGGATCTGGCAGTGGGCTTGAACTGACATGTCTTGTTGTCTTGTCAGCAAATCTTGCATATGTCTGATAGAAGGCTGCGTTGCAAGCGCGAAGCAACAGATGCAATAACAAAATACTTTTTGTCTACTAAGGCTGCTAAAGAAATCCCTTACTGCACCATGCCTTGTAGGCACGAAGTAGCGGTTGAACATCTGTGACCAGTCGTCCCACAGTCTGGTCTCAGTTCTTGGATGCGCGCAGTTGTATTTCTGTATGTATCGTGATACAAGTGACACTGATCGGTGGCTGCACGTTGTTATTCGTGTCAGCCAAGGACAAAGAGCAGCAGCAACAGCCAGCACACATACCTGTAAACTTGTCAAGCTGAGCTGAAACTAGAAGTGCACACGGTTTTTCCATTAGACTTCTTTTAGTTGCGTGCCTGACGCCCGGACCCACGCAGACCAGCATCAGCTGCCTCAGCAGATGTGGCACCCTAGCTGCTAACACTGCTGCTGACCGGCAGCAGCAGTGTTAGCCCAGCACAGCGCAGACCACCATGCTGCTCAAACAACAGCAGCTGCTAGCAGCATGGCTAGTATACATCATCATCAGCAGTGGCAGCCTTGCAGGACCAGCAGCAGCACGGCGCGCCATGAAGCAGCACTACGTCGAAGCACTACATTCGTTCCTGCATCGGCCGTTCCTGCGAGAAAGGAACCCAGCCATGCCAGAGCACATCCACCTGCAGCAGCAGCAGATGCTTGAAGCTCTGCATCGACAACATCACCAGGATTTCCACAACATGGTGCACAAGAAGCAGCAAACCGCAGCAGCCGGTGCAAGCGGCACTGCCTCAGGCTCAACAGCAGCAGCTGCAACAGCAGACAGCAGTGTTGTTACTCGTGGGACTGGCAACATGACGGATACTGACGTGCTGCATGCACAGCGCGCCAAATGGCCAGAAGGCTATGTGGCAGTATGTGCAGTAGTCAAGGACCAAAACAGGGACCTGCGATACTGGATCGAATACCACAGGTATGACTACGTTGTCATGATGGGCTCATGATGGGCTGGGTGATGCTGTTACAAATCCTGCATGCCTTGTGTAGCTTAGACACACCACCCATAGGCAGAACCCGCATGTGCCACACGCCAGCAGTACACGGGCCATGTCACCGGCAGCATTGTTTAGGATGGTGTCCTGCTAGCTACAGCGCAGTTCCAGCGCAGTGCTGAAGAGTGCATGTCGCCTGCAAGCGTACTTGCAACTCCCGCAAGCGTACTTGCACTTCCTGCAACAGGCAAGACCAAGGAAAGGCAAGGCACTGCATGGGTATGGTTTTTGCCTGCAGCTGCCTTTGGGCTTTGCAGGTTTCAACAGATGACACGTAGCACGTGTTACTAGTTTGCAAGCTGGTGGCTCCATTGTGCTGCGCGCTGCGGGTCCTGCAGGTGGCTAGGTGTGGGCAAATTCTACATTATGGATCATAACAGCACACTGCCAGCAATGATGGTGCTTTGGGACTACATCCAGTCAGGCGTTGTTGACTACCAGTACTTTGTAGGTGGGTGTGGCTTCAGGTGTTTGGCCGGCAGCAACCCTAGTGGAATCGAGCTGTACAATTCACGTGCATGCGTCTTTTGCAAAGACAGCATCAATAGCTTCATGCCATGATGTTGAGCGCGTGTGGCAGCAGTAGCAGTAGATGAGCACTGGCTGCACTGGCTTGACTGTCATTACTTCTGCTACGTTGTGTTTTCTCTCTTGCAGGAAAGCCGCGAGCACGCCCCATCTTCACAGATACCAACCAGTACAGGGCCTATCAGGGGTGCCTGCTGCAGCACTTCAGGCAGCACAGGTGTGCAGCTGTTGTGTGACTGCTGCTAGCGTAGTGCCTTTTGTAGACCGTTGCATGCTTTGTGCAGCACGCACAGCTGTCGCTGCTGGCATCCCTTGCATCCAAGCAGAGCTTGCCAAATTGTGAAGCCCTGGTCCTCTCAGCAGTTGCTGTGCTGTGCTGTGCAGGTGGCTGGCGTTCATTGACATAGATGAATTCTTCGTTCTGCCCCCTCAGCATGGACAGCCATTCAGCGCTTGGCAAGCTGCAGCAGCCAACAGCTCCACTCTGCCAGACGCGCCAACACCAGATGCACAGCAGCAACTGCCAGGAGCTGCTGCTGCAGGGGTCGGGGTCGATGCAGCATTGCAAACGCAGCTGCAGCCACCGCAACAGCCAGCATTACCAGCACCAGATGCAGCAGCAGGGATGCAGTATGACATAGTTGCACTGGCACAGGCCAGCGCAGCAGCACTGGTCAACAACGACAGCAGCAGCGGCAGAGCTTTGAGCAGCTGGGGCAGCAATCGGAGGCCAAATCTTGCGCTGTTTTTGGCTGGGTATGAGCGCCACGCTGCCTTGGGTGTGAACTGGGTCATGTTTGGCAGCAGCGGCCTGCAGCAGCGGCCACCTGCAGGGCCGATGGCCAGCTACAGTGCATGTGTGCCGCAAGACAACCAAGAGAACACCCATGTGAAGGTGAGGCGCAGTAGTTTTTACCTTTGACATGTGTGGCTGGGGGTTGTGTACAGGATGTGCTCTGGTTGGAGGTACACAGCTGTGATGGGTTCGCCAATGATGCATGAAGTGCGTACTCAATTTTGTCGTCTGCCCTGCTTCCTTGTGGCAGAGTTTGCTGCTGCAACATGCTCATGGTGCGCAGTGCTGCTAATCTGTACGTGCCTGTTGCGTGCCAGGTTGTCGCCAACACTGGGGGCTTTCTTGGATAGGCATGACTGCAAACGTGTTGTATTCCTTGTACACGTCACATGTGCTCTGTGGTTTTGTTTGTGTTCTTGGCTAGGCATCCTCTTTGTGTGCTGCTAAGAAAGCATGCTCTTGTCACAACCCCACAATGTCTGCTGCAACTTGCTGCTTCACGTCATGCCAGGTTGTGGCCAACACTGGGGGTGTCCTTGGCCTAGGCATGACCCCACACGAGATCCTGCCGCGCCCAGGGCGCACCATAGTGGACGTGGATGGGGTGCCATTCAAAGGGCCGAAGACGCCGCACACCAAGTGGCATAAGGTACTCTTGGATTTGCATTTCGTGTTAGGACACAATTGGCGTGCACATCTCAAACCGTGCAGGACAATCGGCTGTCATTGCCACTGTTTCTGCATTGATGTGTTGGTGGTGCAAAGCCACTTGTCTCCTTTTACCAGGTGACATTTGCCGTATGTTGATGCCTGGCGGTACCTACTTGAATCTCTGCTGACACTCGCCACATATTGCTGCCTCCTTTGCCACACCGCAGCTGGTGCTTCACCACTACGTGCTCAAGAGCAGGGCCGAGTTTGCAGGCAAGCATGCGCGAGGCAGCGGCGCCGGCAATGTTAAGGGCTGGGAGTTCTTTGACTACGTGGACAGCGTTAGCAACAGCAGCTGCAGCTGGGGGCAGGGCATCAGCAAAGCGTTCTTTGCAAGCCGTCCAAGGCTGCGGCCACCTAAGGCCGGCCATCCCTGCAGCAGTCTGCGCAGCAAGCAGGTTGCAGCGGCTGCTGCTGGATCGGGCGGTGGTTTTGGGGCGGCTAGCAGTACAGCAGAGGCAGTACAGCAGCAGCCGCAGCCGCAAAGTGGTGATGCAGCAGTAGATGCTGGCGGCAGCATCAGCAGCAGTGGTGCGGGCGAGGTCGCTGATGAGTCCGCCGTTGAAGATGCAGGCAGCGCATATGCAGAGCAAGACTGATATCGCTTCTGCAGTGCGAATTGTGCAACCGGCGTGACATGTCAGTAACCCCCAGGCCTGGGGGAGCGGGGGTTAATCAATTTGACTGACACCTGCGATACGTTGCGCGCTGCGCCTGTTTCATGGGCAGCGGATGATATTGATAGCAATGCTTCGCATCTTCAGGCGGACGGGGACGTACCTGGCAAATAGCAGGTTCTGGCGGGCTTTTGTTTTAAACTTTTGTAACAGTGCAGTCGTTCGAGATGTGCTCCTGTGCATTGGCTTTTCCTGCAACATACTTGGCCGATAATTTATAATGTACAACGTTTCCGAGATCACTATGGAGCGGGCTCACCAGATCCTGACACTCGTTGCCCCTTACTGCGATCCCTGCACGCTAGCTCGTGCATGCACGTGCAGCACGCTAGTCGAGTCCGTATGTCTTGATGCAGTCAGGTTTAGATTGCCACGGCTCCTGGAAGTTGCAGCAGGCGGATGTGCGGTAGCAGCAGCAGAACGGCAGCTGTGCCTGAAGGTATGCTGCACGACTCTACAGCAGCCATCAGTGACAAGCCACAGCGTATCTATGTCATGAGCAGCGTTTGTTTGATCACCAGCTCGTGGCACAGCAGCAGTTGATGGAGCACACGAGCGTTGCTGCAGGCATTGCTTGTCAACTTGACAGCATCAAGTGCATGCCTGCCGCACCATCTACATGCCTGCACATGCTGCACACACTGAGTGGACGAGATTCGCAGCAATTGTAGCTGTTGCTGCCAATGACTCGCTTGTCTGTCTCCCGCAGGGGCTGGAGTGGCTGCTGCGGACAGCTGGCCAGACAGCAGCAGCTGCTGCAGCGCCAGAGCCAGCCACAGTGCTGAGGTTGGCCTGCATCTCAGATCTACCACTGGGGTGTGCTACGGCGGCAGTGTCTGCAGGCATTATCCCCACATACCAGCAGCTAGCAGCAGCAGCAGCACGCAGCGGCGCCCAAGGCCTGCGGGTGTGGGTGGATGCAGCAGTTGCCAACGCGCAGAGCACGGAGTATGCTGCTCGGCTGCAGTCATACCTTTCCAGCACCCAGTGGCCAGCTCTTGCCCAGGTTATGTTTGATCCAGCTATCTTTACGCGGCAGTATGACATAGAGCAGCAGCAGCGGCGGCGGCTGCTGCGGCTGGAAGAGAAGCTGACCCCTGCAGCGCTGCATGATGTGCTCACAGCCCTCAGTGCGTGTTCAAATGGGCTGTCTTTGCATGCATGAGCGTACCAGTCGTTATGGTGGCAGCAGAGCTGATTCTAACACAGCATGTCCTGCTTGTGGTCAGGGTGTTGAGTCTTTGTCACATCTGATGTTTGATTGTAGAGAGAATAATCAGTCTGCTTTCCGCCTCCCCAGTGGGTGAGGCGCGGTTGCCGATGCCGAAAGGTATGGCTTACAAGGATTGATTATTATTATTATCTGATGTTTGATTGTCCCGCTACTTCTGCTCAGAGGGATACTATGCTTGATGAAATTCGGTCTGTTTTGCGTGATGTTGCTGGCGGCGCTGAAAAATTGCGCAATGTGTTATCGTTGACTGATGTATCCACTAAGTTGTTGCGTTTTGTTTCTGATGATATTTGGGGTAGTAGGGGGTGTGCCGAGTGATATCTAGGAGCATTGCTGAGTATCTTGTCCAAGCTTGGGATGTGCGTAATAATTGCAAACACAATGGAGCAGTGCTCCCTCTTTCTTCCGCTCCTGAGGGGCGCGGGGCCGATGGCGTTGATGCTATGGCTTAATGGGTAACATGATGATGATGATGATGAGCCCTCAGTGCGGGCCCCAGTGGTGGTAGTCCGCAGGGCCTTGAGCCAGTAGATAGACTGGCCTTCGTTGTGATCAGCGAAGATGTGCAGTACCCTACACGTCCACGCTGCATGCTGCCAGCATCAAGAGCAGCAAGCGCGGAGTTGCGGCAGCAGCTGCAGCCTGAAGCGCAGCAGCAGCTGCTGGAGCTGGCATTGATGAAGAGCCATGTGGCGCTTGTTGATGCGTTACACGAGCACCTTGGCTGGCAGGTGTCACAGGCTGCTGTGGTGGCGGCATTGCAGCACCACATTGCAGCCGGTGATCACCTCGCAACACAGCGATTGGCGAGTACTCGAGAAGCCAGGCAGCTGACAGTTGAGCAAACGGCTGAGCTCATGCATGCTGCAGTGCAGCAGCGGCAGCCTGAGGTGCTGGACGAGTTGTTTTGCGCTTCAGCAGCTCCTGACCTCAACAGAGAGCAGCTTGATCAACTGCTGGATGCAGCTTGCGAGTCGCAGAGTGCAGCTGTTTTGGCTGGCAGCTGGGATCCAGCGGCGTGGTGGCCTCCTGCATGCAGCAACTCGAACGCACGAAGGTATTATGAAATGGCTACGTGCAGCTGTTCAGTTGGGCAGTACGCAAGCTTTTGAGGCAGTGTGTAGAGGCTGCCATCACAAACTCGATACAGCGATTCTGTCAGCCCTGTTCTGGCAGGCAATGCAGCTGAAGCACACAGCAATTGCAGCACGGCTGCTGATACACCCAGCAAAGCCTCCAAGCCATACGCAGCAGCTGCACCTGGAGCAGCATTTGAACTGGCCTGAGGCGTTCAGCATGTCAGCATACCTCAGACTGGCAACGGAGCTAGGGTGCAGCAGCATTGGCAGCGTGTGTAGCAGCAGGCATTGTCAGCAAGTGCTGTCTGCAACAGCAGCGTGTGGCTTCTTGGAGCGAGCGATTGAGAGCAGCTCAAGCAGTGATGCCCTCAGCGCTTTGTGCTCACTGAGCGGTGCGCAGCAGCTGCAGCCAGAGCAGGCAGTGACGCTGCTGCTGCAGGCGCTGAAGTGCGGCAACACAACAGCAGTCAGTGTCATCAGCAGGCGGTTGCCTGCTGCTCAATGCCTGGCAACTGCAGATAACCTGCAGGATCTGCTGCAAGCAGCAGCAGCGCGGGGCCTATTCCCTGCGAGTGCAGCAAGCTCTTGGTTTTCGACGCTGCGAAATCAGTTGAACCAGCTGCCACACAAGGTGATAGAGCATGCCGTGCAGCTGGCATTGGCAACATATGGTGCTGGCTCGGCAGTGTTTCAAGGGCTGCTTGCATTCCTGCAGGGCAGTGTACAATGGCTGCGCAGCAACGGACGTTGTCACAGGAAAGAGGTCAAGCAGTGGGAGGCACATGCAGTGGCCAGGTTGTTGGCTACAGCAGTGCAGGTAGGGGACGCAGAGGCACTGTGCATGCTGTGTAAGGTACCAGCAGCCAAGAGGATTCGGCAGGACTCAGTCATGCAGCTGCTGCACTCTGTGCTGATGCAGCAGCAATGGCAGCAGGCGCGGCCGTCCCTTCTGCAGCAGCAGCAGCAGCAGCAACCTCCCTGGCAGTTGCAGCTGAAGGCCTTGCACGCGGTGCTAGAGCTGCCAGGCGCAAGCTGCCTGCCAACATCACCCTGTGTGGTGTCGGAGCTCCTGCAGCAGGCAGTGGCGGTGGGCACAGCACAGCAGGTGATGGAGGTGCTGGTGCGCGAGTTGAGGGTTGTACAAGTAATAGCAGCACCCAAGCAGCAAGGCATACAGTGGGTTGCAACCTACTACCCACAGTTGTAGCATTGTCTGAATGGTGCTGCAGTCACTGGGCTTTTGGGCTCGGGTTCTGCGGGTGTCCTGCTGCCGGCGTAGCCAACCAGTAGGGTGATGCCGCATCACACAAGTTGTGTGAGGCGCGGGGCCGATGGCGTTGATGCTATGGCTTGCTTGCGTAATTTGATGATGTTGATGCTATGGCTTGATCTGGTAATCTGATGATGATGATGATGATGATGATGATGATGATGATGATGATGAAGTCACAAGTTGTGTGCTCAGCACACTTGCTTGGCAAGCAAGTTGGATTTGCCAGGCATGCCTGAGCGCGTTTGTGTCGCACTTGGTGTCCCCAGGTGGATTAGCTGTGGCTACTGGGCAACAAGCAGCAACATGCCGTGTTTGCCGCACCATATTTATAGTTTTGGCAGTGGTGTGTTGATTCAAAGCCAGCCTGTTGTAGCCGTGGTGTCCTGCAATCCTTGATACTGGTGTCTGCAGACATCTATCTGCCAGACAGCAGGTGTGTTCAACAAAGGTTGGCTGACGATCGCAGCAGCTTGATACACGTATGCTCTCTCTCTCAGCAACCGTGCACAGCCTGCCATCATGATGGCACAGTCCTGGTGTAAACAGGTGGCAACACTGCGTGTCTAGTCGTGTCTCGTATCATGACCGGGGCGCCCATGGGCCAGAGTATCAGCCTGCTACCCACTGACTTCTAGCAGCCAGGTTACTGTATCGTTACAGTGTTAACAACCGCGCCCCACGCCTGCCCATGGGGTTCACACACCATGCATCGTAAGTTATCAATAGTTTGCCACTTTGATGCTGACTCACACGCACCGTTGCCATGCACACCGTGTACATAAACCAAACATGGCATTGCTATCCATGCCAACCACCACGGCCACAGGTGCCAACAACACACTGTGCACTGCACGTGAGATTCTTGCTGCAAGTACCTTCAAGGTACATTAAAGGTACATGAACACAGTATCCCAAGCACTTGCATGATGAAATACATGCCAACGCGCAGCTGAACCAGATGAAGTCACTTGCATGATGCACTTATCAGGTACCGACTATTGTCACAATGCTCTGGGAGCCCCAGGCAGGCATGCTGGGATGGACGAAAGCATATAGCCATGCAATGCAAGAGCTTGCCATCAGCGGCACGATCATCACATACCCTGCGTCGTTCAATCACAGACAACTGCTCAACCCACACTGCAACGCACATGTGCATGACGGGAAGCATGGCATACCAAGTTCATCATATCATCATGTTAGACCATTCCCCCTCACAGCTGCAGCGACCATCACCTGCTACTGCCTCACCCAAGTGGTCGCAGGTGCTGGTGTGGAATCTTGTCAGAAATGGTGGCAAGGCGCCCTGCACTCATCACTGCTGCATCGTCACTGTCACCAACACCCTCCCCGACAAGGCCACCCACAGCAGCAGCAGCACCTCCATCATCGCCGTCACCACAGTTGCTAGCATCAGGAAGCATGCCGTCTAGATCCCCCTCTGCACCAGACACACCAGTCGCGGCAAACCCAGCAGCACTGGTTGCTTCATCCTCAACGTCCCAGGCAGCCGCACTGCGCGGAGTTGAGTCAGACGAGCCAGCCGCTGCTGCATCCCTTGCAACTGCAGCTGCAGAAGGAGCACCCATCACGGGCACTATTTTGTTGCTGTGGCTAGCACAGCGAGGCCTACTGCTGCTGCCAGCAACAACCCCGGCCCCATTGCTGCTGCTGCCGACAAATGCTCCAGGCACTGGTGAAACAGCGCTGCTGCGCCTCTGACCACCAGGCGTCAGCGCAGCTGCCACGCTGCTGTGAATTGAGATACCTTCTGGAGTCACCGGAGAGCCTGCCGAGTCACCCAATGCATGCCTGCCAGTCGGCTGCAGCTGCTGCTGCGGCTGCTGAAGTTCCGGCTGCCGTACATTGATTGATACGTTGCTGACTCTGCGGGTGCCGGTTGATGAGGCCCACTTGCCTCCCCCGGCACTGGAGCCAGGACCAGCCTCAGCAGCAGCAGCAGCAGCACTGCTGATGCTGCCGTTGCTGTATCCTGCAGCAGCAGAGGCATCTGCGAGCTCCGGCTCCATGCGCAGCCTTGCTGCTGCTGCAGATGCAGATCCATCGCCTGGTTGTACTCCACCAGCTCCTGCCCGCACCACCACACTTACGCCAAACTCGTGCTGCTGCTCCTGCAGCTGCAGCGGGCTCGCCAGAAAGCCTACGCCGCCAGTCCGCGTCTCGCGCATAGCCCTGCCATACAACTCCTCAAACTGCTGCGGAGTGGGAATGCGTACCACGCCAGAACCAGGTGCATTGGGGCCTGCTGCTGCAGCAAGCAGCGCGGCATTGGAGTCCAGCCAGCCGTTGACGTCACGTGTTACTTTGGCCTGCCAGCGCGCCACGCCGCTGCTCCAGCGCTCCATGGCTGCCACTGCCGCCCAGATCACGCTGTGGATCTGGCGGTGCAGCTCCAGCTCACGTGCAATGACGGCCCGCAGGTCCTGCAAGGTGACATTTATTGCAAGGCGTGCAAACGAAGCAAGGACAGAATGTCAGCAATTGGCTGTGAACTACAGGGGTTCTTGGCCAGAAAATAAATGCGCCCGCCGCAGCTCCAGCTCACGTGTGCATTGATAGCACGCAAGTCCTGCAAGGGTTGAATTTGCAACTGCAGCCAAGGGAAGCAAACATGATGTGTCGATGAATGGCATCGTGGACCTGGCATTGCAGCTCCAGCTATCGTGCAATGACAGGCACAGGTCCCATGGAGTGCAGTGTATGGGTATACAGTAAAGATGCAGAAGGAGCAAGGTTGCGTCAGTTATCATGAGGAGCTGTCCAGAGCTGCCTGTTATTATCCAGGTCAGATGGGGCATTGCTACTTTCAACATGAACACCAGCGCACCTGCTCATTGTAGTCAATTCCAGCTCTCAGCTCAGTGCCAGCAGCCTCCAGCATATCCTCCAGCTGCAGCTGCGCAGCCTGCAGCTCCCTGCCATCTACAGCACTGCCGCAGCAGCTCACCAACTGCCGAGCAGCAGCCAGTGCTGCTGCAACGCTCGCCACTAACTCATCTGGCACCACAGCTGCTGAACCCGCTGCTGCACTGCTGCCTGGCCAGCCTGCTGAGGCTGGGGCTGAAAGAGGACCGCTGCCTTCTGCATTACCATCGTCATCACTATCACTGTCCACACCCGCTGCTGCTGTGTTACGCAGCAGCAGTGTGTCGCCTCCCATCGCTGCTGCCGCTGCCACCTGCTCTGCAGAGCGCCAGTACCTTCTCACAACGCTTGTGTGCAGCAGCTGCTGCACTAGTGCTGCTCCCTGCTCGTTTTGGCCTTCTGTCAGTGCCACTTCAGCCAGCAGCTGCTTCAGATCAGCAGCACTGACGTAGCTGCCACCAATCTTGATGGCCCGATGGTGATTGCCAAACGCTTTGCTTGCAACCAGGTGGGGGTACTCATCCTTGAAGAACGTGTGAAGCTCCTCAGCACCTGCAGGCACTTCTACTGCTGCTCCATTTGCGTCACGTGCACTGCTGCTATACTCTGGACCCCGCAGCATCCGCACAAACTTCGAATGCACTTCAGGCAAAACATGCCTCACGATGTCCCTGCCGATGCTGCTGCCCTTCGTACCCGCTGTCCGCCGCTTCAACCGCATAAACGCCGTGCCAAGCGTCGCCATAAAGTATTGCGCCAGCACCATGACGAACAGCATCTCACGGCCGTAGTAGATTAAAACCGACAGCAGCGACTGCGCTGGCGATTGCTTCAGGCCACTGGGGAAGACGTCGTTTAGTTTGACGTACCCAAGGCCAAGAAGAGACCTGAACGTCTCCTCAAGTGCTGCTGCATAGCTGCTGACGTAAGGCACGCGGTGACCCAGGCCGAGATGGGCCAGGCCCGAAAATAGCACGATGCAGCAGCAGATAACCAGCAGCAGGTGCACCAGCTGGGGTGCTGCTTCGAACAGCGTGTTGGTGATGATGCCGAGCTTTGACTGGAAGGACCAGCACCGCACCAACCTGCGGTGAGTCAGCAATAACGGAAAGCGGCATCAGGCACATGCAGCAACGCCAGCAACACTGTGTCCAAGGTTTGGGTTCAGAGCTGTGCTGCAACTGCCAACAAGCCACCATGCTGACAATGCAAGCAATTTCCGGTCCGTCGTAATGTTTAGCGGAATAACTTCACGCTGATGTTGCTGGCAACACTGTTGGAAACATATTCACGGTATCTGCAGGTCATGCATGTGCAGAAAGTCAGCAGCATCATGTCCAAGGTGGGTTGGGAGCTCTGTCACGGCAGAACTGACATGCTGTCGGTGTGCAAAAACTAGATGTGTGCTGATTGTAGCTGAATCATGTGTTGCAGGCATAGCACAGGCATAGCTGTCTGTCAACTGCGCATGCACTCTACCAGCCACCGTATATGTGTAACACCATCAGGTTGCTGGCGCAGCCGTTGCAGCTGCCTTGCAGAACACTCACTTGACAATCAGCAGCACAAGCACGATGCCCTGCAGCAGTGTATACACCGCCCAGAGCTGCGTCATGCTGTGAACTCCAGCCATCAGATGTGCCCATGCTGCCCACCCCTCCGATGACTCATCATCAGGCAGCAGCCACCTGCCAGAATCCCCTGGTGCTGTTGGCTGCCTGTTACCATCCAGCACAGCTGCTGCTGCTTCCACTACACTCCTGTTGCTAGCTGCAGCAGTAGCGGTTAGGCCGTCGGCCACTGCGGATGCTGCATACGCTGCTTTTGCAGGCATGAACATGTTAGCTTTGTTGGTGGTGAGGCCGTCATAGACATGGAAGTTTGACTGGGGCTTGACTGCTGGTGCTGCTTGCAGGCAGAAGACGGTCAGCAGGATGGTTGCAGCCAGCATGAGGGCTGCTGCGGACAGGTCCATCAGGAAATCACCCGACGTGGCAAGCACCTGCAGCAGCAGCAGCAGCAGGTACCAGTATTAGGCCAAGCAGGCAGAAGAGGCCAGGAGGATGTTTGCGGCTAGCATAGGGAGAGGTCCATGAGGAACTTGCCAGACCTGGCAAGCATATGCAGCAGCAGCAGGGACACCAGACAGCATTGTCAGGCCTTGCAGTCTGACAGCTGTCAACAGATATCGAGTAACAGCTGAAGCCAGCATGTGGCTAGTGCATGCATGCCTGCTGCAGAGAGAACATTGCTGCAGCGTCGTCACGTCCGACGATATTCAAGAAGTCTCATGGCTCTCACCGCTAGCCTGTTGTCGCCCTGGTAGTGCTGCGGCGCCCTGCGCACCTCTAACAGTAATGTCACCCAGAAGGCCGCGCACAGCAGCCACAGCGGCACCAGCCATGTGGCCAGCTCACGTGATCCGCCCTCTGCGGTTGACTTGATGGCTGGCAGAGCACGCACATCAACAAAGCCTGCAGCAGCAACAGCAGCAGCAACGGCAGCAGCATGAGTTACAGTGCTGAGCGATAACTTCAGCAGATCAGCGCTACACCATGCTGCTCTGGAGGTGCTGGTGTATATGAATTATGCACTATCCGCCTTCGCCAACTGCGGGGTCGCGCGTCATTGGCAGTGCAGGCAGCACCAACCATCTCACAAAGCTAACAACGTTCGTGCGGGAGCACGAGACAGCATGCGTGCCACCCAGACTGCTGCAAGGCCCAATGCCAGTTGACGCTGTCACACCTGATATCGAGCCGTCACGCTGCCACGCAAACGTCATGTGCGCATAGCCCATAACACGCAGGTCTGCATTGTACGTCAGCAGCTCAGCGGTCAACTGTTCTGACTGCTTGTCCAGGTAGTTGCCGTCCAGCAGGTACTGCAGTGCTGCTGCTGACGTGGCACGCGACAGCTGCGTTGGCAGCAGCACAGGGAACCCTGCCGTATAGCCCTGCACAGTGATGGCAGCAAAGGACATGCGTGATGCAAGCAACGGGTTGTCAAATTGTTGCGGCAAACCCTAACTGTGACATTTATGCATTTGTAGAAACATTTTGTACTGCTGACACGTGTGATGAGCTGAGTGTGCCTGGCTATCAGGCTTTCCATTGTGTGCGGGCACATAGAGGCGGGCCTGGCCGCCCGTTGGGAGGCATCACAGTGTTCTTGCGCCAGACCTCGCCTGTGTTTGGCAGCGCTGGTGTTTCTGTTACCACGGATGCCCGTGCTGGCATTGTTTGGGTGGAGGTTCCAGCATATAAACTAATGGTGGCGTGCGTTTACTTTAGCCCTGCTGGCTCCCGGCAATACCAAGCAGGTGCCCTGCACACGAACCCTGTTGGGGTTCTTGCAGATGGGTTGGTGTCTGCTCATGCCCGTGGTTACCGCCACGTGGTGCTTGGCGACTTGAACATCCGTATTGTTTGCATGCGTGATGATGTGCCCACAGACGGCGAGCTGTGCGTACCTCCCCACATGCCTGGCCTTACCACGGCCATGCTGCAAGAATATGCAGGCATACCCGGCCCTCGGGCTTCTTGTGATGTTGTTGTGCACTCTGACCGTGCTGCAGCGCTCATGCACTGCTTGCGCTCAGCGTGCTCAGTGGTTCTGAACGGCCGCGCCCCGGGTGATGATACAGGTGCATGCACGTACTATGCGCTGGACGCGGCGGGTCACATGCTGGGCCAAAGTGTGGTTGATCTAAGCATGGTGTCTGCATCCTTGTTTGCAAGTGTGCGGAACTTTGAGGTGCTACCCTTAGCTCCTTCTACGTCGAGTGATCATTGTGCGTTGTTCTTGTGCCTGGCTGTTGTGCGGCACCTGGCCCAGCCTGAAGAGTTGCGTAACGTGCAGCCTGCATCCAGGACAGCAGGGCGGAGCCGCCGCACCGCGCCGCCCGCAAGCCAGCATGGGTTGACCACTGCTGGTCGGCGGCGTAGCAGGGAGTCTAGACCTCGGGCGTGCCGGCCGACAGCGGCCAACAGTGAGCGCTACATTGGTGCTTTGCAGCGCAATAAGGCGCGATTTGAGTCTTTGCTTCAGCGCATGCGTGCTGGTACAGTTGATGTTAGCGGCGCACTGGAGGAATTGACGCAACTCATACAGCTTTGTGGTGCTGAGTGTGACCCACCGTCATCTGTTGTGGCAGCTTCACGCCCGCAGCGCACTCAGCCGTGGTTTGATGATGAGTGTCAGCGCCTCTCTCAGGCATTTGATGGTGCGTGGAAGGCCTGGCATGCTTCGCGTGGTGGGGAGTATGGGGGTGCTGGGGATGCAACTCTGCGTGCAGCAATGCTGGTGGCACGCCGTGCTTACAAACGTGTTGTGCGCCGCAAAAAGTTTCAGCACGCCCAGCAGTGCCAGCTGCAGCTCCTGCAGTCGTACTTTAGTGAGGAGCAACACGATTTTTGGCGGGTGTTTTTGGACAAGCGTGGTGTGTCTTGCCCTCTTGATGATGTAGATGATTGGACGGCTTGGTTTTCTGACATAATGGCACATCCAACACAGCGGCCGCCGCTGTCGCCTGAGGCTGCGGCCTTGCGCTCTCAGCTGGCGGCAGTGCATCAGCACCCGCCGTCTGCATTCAACCACCTGAATGATAAGTTTAGATTTGCGGAAATTGTTGATGTGATGTGCTCCCTGCCATCTGGCAAAGCGGCAGACTTGCAAAACTTGACATGTGAGTTGCTGCGCTTCCCTGCTGAGGAAGTGCATGAGGCTCTAGCTGATGGTGTGCCTGGCCAGCCGCGCTCAACCTCTGGACCTGGTGATGCACCTCGCCGCCAGGGCTACGTCTTTGAGCCGCTGCTGCGTTGTGTGGCATGGGTGGTGCGGCAGATTACTGCAGCTAACATCACCCCAACAACGTGGCCGCGTGTTCTGCAATTGTGCAAGCTGATTCCGGTGCCCAAATCAGGGCAGGCTAGTGAGCCCAACAACAGGGACATGTATAGAGGCATTAGTGTGTCTAGCATTTATAGTCGTGTGGTTGACCGCCTCATGCACCTCCGCCTAGACCCAACTATGGAGAGCCTAGGTGTGCGTGCTGTTACACAGTGTGGTTTTCGCAAAGAACATGGCACAATTGATGCGTTGTTCACCCTACGCATCTCATTAACAGGGCCCGCCACCAGCGTAAGAAGTTGTATGTTGTGTTCATAGATTTTAAGAAAGCTTTTGACACGGTTCCTAGAGACTTGTTGTTGGCACGTTGCAGGCAGCTTGGCATCCATGGCCGCTTCTTGTCTCTATTGGAGCGTCTATATGACACCATCCAGCTACAGGTGTCTGTGAATGGCAAATTGGGTGACCCTATTGATACGTGCCTTGGTACTAAGCAAGGAAGTGAGCTGAGCCCGCTGCTGTTTGGGTTATTTATTGAGATGCTGCACGAGTTGATCACAATTAGAGGCAAGCCTGTTCCAGGTGGGGCTTCTGCTCCTCATCATCATCATCATCATCATGTTACCCATTAAGCCATAGCATCAACGCCATCGGCCCCGGGGGCTTCTGCTCCTCTTGGACCCAAGGTTGGCTCTCTTCATGTGCCTGATTTGCTCTATGCGGATGACGGCTGCTTGATTGCTGAGTCGCCGGCAGACGCGCAATGCTTGTTGGATTGCTTGCAGTTGTTTTGTGAGATCACTGGCATGGAAGTCAACATGCAGCCTAAGAAGACGTGTGTGGTGGTGTTCCGTGGCAAACGTGTGCCACGCCCGCGCTCAACTGCGTTCACGTATGCTGGTCAGCCCCTGAGCATTCAGAGCAGCTACACATACCTTGGTGCAGTGTTGCATGAGACCAAAGGTCTGCAGCCGGCAGTTGATGCTTTGGCAGCGTCTGGGCTCAAGGCCATGCATACCCTCTTGAGCCGCTTCCGTAAGCAACGCATCACACAATACGACATGAAGTGCCGCATCTTTGACATCATGGTTGAGCCTGTTATGTCATACGCATCTCATGTGTGGGGCCCCGAGTTGTGCCATACAGGCTTGTTCAGGCGCACAGGGTGGCGCATGTCTGCAGCTGACAAGGTGCATGTGTCATTCCTTCGCTACATGACTGGGGCTGGGCAACGCTCCAGCATTGATGTGCTGATGCGCGATCTTCACCGCTCGCCTGTTCAGCACCATTGGGTTGTGCTGGCGGCGCGCTGGTGGGAACGCCTTAGGGCCATGCCCGTTGATCGTCTTGCGCGGGTTGCGTGGGTGTCGGATGTGGAGTTAGCATTGAGTGGTTGCAAAACTTGCTGGACATACTATCTGCTGCACACTATGCAACGCCTTGGTGTTATACAGCAGGCTGCATGGCGTGGGCCTGGGGTGACGGCTGCAAGTGTATGTGGGCTTGAGTTGCATGCTACAGCCGTGTCTGCTGCCCTTGCACGCTTGGTTAAGCAGGGGTGGGCCGATGCAGGTGCGGAGGATGCTGACCCAAGAACAGCACCAAGCAATCATGTTACTATGTGCACACATGCTGCCTGGGTGCATCCTATGGAGGCTGATGCTGCTTTTGACCGCAACACACAACCTCAATACATGCAATTATGCTTGCCGTTCCGGGTGTTGCAGTGCCTTGCACGGCTTCGCACTGGGGCTGCACAGTTGGAGGTGCAGTTGGGTAGACATGCCCGCCCTCGGGTGCCCAGGCAGCAGCGGTTGTGTAGACTGTGCTCGTGTGCTAATCCTGTTGCAGCTAGCCGAGCAGTTTGGCGCACACGCGTGCACGCCCGGACTGGGACCTATGACAATGTGGAGGATCTCAAACACTTTCTGCTAGAATGCCCTGCATATGACCACTAGCGCGGTGCCTGCCCTAGTGTGTTCTATCCTGCGGGTACTGTAGATCGCTATGCTAACGAGTTGGTGCGGCGCATTCTAGACTGTGAGGATCAAGAGGGCTTGGCTGTGGTGGTTTATCAGATGTGGTTGTATCGCTCAGTGTTGCTGGGGTTGTCCCCTGACCATCAAAGTGTGCCAATTCAGCCTGAGGGTTATGTCCCTGTAGATGACGCCTTAGACGCTGTTGCTCCTAGCCCGTGATGAGTTTAGGTTACTTGACGAGTTACACATGCATCCTGTCACATTATTGGTTTGCTGCCGCCTTTATGCCGCCTTAGTTGCCCTGCCTATCTCTCTGGCTGTGTGATCTTGACAACATGCTTTTTGGTTGGTGTGCTTCTTCAGCACATGCTGTTGGCTGATTGGGGTGTGTCACTGACACACCGCAGATATAATCTTATGCTCAATCTGGAGAGACCCTGTGCTCAACGGATGGCCTCAATGGGCTACATTGTGTGCTCATCTTCTTTCGTCACGCGTTGACATTGTGCTCATTTTGGGGTGGCTCATACCATCTGAGATGGTGACTGGACCCACATGTAACTACTCTCTCTCTCAAATTGCCAAGTACACATGCATCTATGTGTTGTGGAGTAATCACATACATAGCTTACTGTATACCATCACTCACAAGCTGACTATGTGGCTCCCCATAACATCACAGGGATGTATACAAGCCGGCACCAAACAACGGCTAGCAAGCTGCAGCAGCTGTGTTTATGCAGCTGTGTTTATGCTCACCTGCAGGGGCTGGTGTTGGAAGCCGTAAGGCATGTTTGTCACCGGCTGCACCTGCCAAGCATCTGAGGTGTTGTAAAACCACCCCTCTTTTCCTTGCAGCTCCGGCCTATACAGGGCAGTGCTGCTCCTAAGGAACGCAGGGTCAACGCCATACGGGTAGATGTCGTTTGACTGCGCTGCGAAGAGTGAGGACAGGTACTCGCTGAGAAGGGTCGCGTTGCGTGCCAGAGGGATGGCGGACTGCTGGCAGGCAAAGTCAAGCTTTGACTTGAAGGTCGAGCCTGCGCAGTGCAGCAGCCAAACGATAGGGCAGGTGAGGCCTGGAAGTACAGCTGTTCACAACAAAACATCATGACTCATGATTCATGAGTGCATGTGAGTTGCCTGTTTTGCCTTTTGGTAAGCAGGCAAAGTCAAACTTTGACTTGAAGGTGAAGCCTGCGCAGTGCAGCAGCAGCAGTTCAACGGGGCAAGTGACGCATGGAAGTACAGCGCAAACAGATTATGAGTGCATGCGCAGTCACCTGTTTTGCATGTTGATAAGCTCGCAGGACACATCCGGCTGCATTGCGCAGTCAGGCATTGATGCGGCAACGGCGCAAAGCACTCATCAAGATTTCACAGGGAGAGTCATCTGCCCATATTCGCTGCACAACAGCACCCACCTGCACAGTCGGCCCGTGTGCTTGTCTTGCGCGTAGTATGCAAGAACAGCCCTCCGATCACCCTGTTGCGGCCTGCACTTGCTCCTACGAATCTCCCAATCTCTGGTGCAGCATCTGTCTCATCCACTGCATGGTTTGAACTGCTAGCCAATGACAGCTGGTAGCCAGACCATTGTGAGAGCTCAGTGGTCGCTGCACCGCCGGCAGCGCTGCTGCTGCCACCGCTGGTGCCACCACTACCGCTCGCAAGCAGCTTACGGCTTGAGGTGGCATCATCTTGCTGTGTATTCGAACTGCTGCGGTGCAAACAACAGGTAGCAATGCAACAAGCGGTGGGCTCAAGTCACCTCACAGACACGTTTGAATCCCGTGCCCGTATCTGCTGTGTTCATGTAACGTACACATGTGCTGTGCATGTTGCCACAAAACAGCAAACACAGGCATCTGATCAAGCAAGGCACAATGCTGCAGACCACACCTGTTCACGCCAAAGCGCAGCTCCCAGTACTTTTCCCTGTCGCAGCTCCAGCCGTCAACCAGCTGCCCAGTAGCAGCATCCAGCATGAGTGTCTGCTGCACATACTTTTCTGCCATCTCCTCATTCAGTGCTGCTGCTTCACGCATTGCAGTGATAGCATCGCTCATTGAAGCTGCGAGGGCGGCTGCTGTGGAGGCTTGCTGGTTGAACTTTGCTGCTGCTTCGTCACTGAGGGAGCTAAGCGCTGCCACCATGGCATCAAAGCTGGTCACAAGGTCCTGCAGGGGTTGCGTGGCATGTGGTTACTTTGATTTGTAGTAACAAAGGACAAATTTACACGCAGTGGGGCTGCTCAGGGCACTCAAAGAGTTAACCATAGCATGAGGTCTGGCTTGAGCTGTTGCTTTCTCCAACCGCAGATGAGCATGCATTTGTACAAGGCAAAACCACACACAGAACATACACTCTAGTTTGCCCTCACCCTAAACATGTTGGTGAGCTGCACGTCAGCCTGCGCCTCCCGCTGCTGCGCCTCCGCCCCAAAGGCCAGGTCCAGCTGCCCTGACAGGCTGCCTCCGCTGCTGTCAAGCTGCCCAATGCGCTGCTCAAGGATATCAACACTGCTGGTCAGCGCTGACATGTAGGCCTGTGCGTTGAGGGGACAGCAACAGCAGCGACAGCAGCAGTGGGTGATGAGCAAGCATGTGTGGCACCCTGCAATCCTGCTACAAGCAGAAGCTGATGTCTGTCCAGCAAACACATCACCAGCGCTGGTTTTACTACTTCCGGCATGGCATGCTTCCTTGAAACAAAATGGTATAAATGCAGCAATATACTCACCGCTAGGAGGTCCACATTTTGATCTGTGATGGCCTCACTGCTGCCACCAGTAGCACCAAGGTTTGCAGCCAACGAGCTGTTGAGCGTGGACAGCGCTGCATCCATACCGTTGGAAGAGGCCTGAAGCAGCCTGCGGCCTTGTCCCTGGTCTGCTGCAGCAGCATCTGAATGCCTGCATGCACTGTCAGTGCTACGGGAGCACTCGCCTGGGCTGCTGCTGTGCTGCTGCAGCATTTGCAGGAAACGGCCAACGTTGCCGGCAGCTGTGCTGCCTACAGTGCTGAAACGGAGGCTGCCTGCTGCTGCTGTGGTGGTCCTAGATGTGGCTTGAGCTGTCACGCACATGGATGACTGATCCTGCTGCAGCAGCCGCCGCAGCTTGGCACCAGCACCAATTGTAGCTGTAGCTGCAGCGTTCGCCACAGATGCTTTGAAGCTATCCAAGTCCTGCTTATGCACCCCAGACGGCACAAACAGATAGATGCTGACGTTTGCAACCACCGAGAAGCCTTGTACTGCCTGCTGCAGCACACTCGCCCCATTCACAACCACATCGGTTGGCTGCATGTTTGCTGCCACATCACTTGGCAGTGCAGCTAGTACTGCAGCTGCACCAGCTGCATAATGCTCGCTGCTGCTGTTGGTGAGTCCTGCTGCAATTTCTGCGGCTGCTGTGGCGTTTGCAAGGTCTTTGAACAGTACAAGCGAGGCAGAGTAGCTTGCTGCTTGGTAGACAATGAGCTGGCGATCAACGCTGTCTGTTGCTCCGTTGCTGTTGGTGACGGAGCAGGTGAGTGTGTAACTGCCAGGCATGCAGTTGCCTGCAGCTGACAGGGCCGCCAGGTCACACGTTGGGCAGGACTGCAGCAGCAGCAGGTGTTGAAAGATTTTCAGCATGCAGTCAGGCAGGCAGAGAAGCGACAAGGAATCAGAGAAGGGAGCAGCTGAGATATGAAAATTCACACAGCACAGCAAGCAGCTGTAAACTCATGGACAGCCTTGAACATGCCACACACACAACCGTCATGCTAGCGTTTACATCACAACAGGGAGCTAGCTCAGGGGCCCCATTGCGATGCTGGTACCAATGCCAGCACTATAGAAGAATGCCAAACAGCAATCAACCATCAGGGTCACCAAGGCATGCGCAGCCGTCTCACCTGCACGTCATCAGACTCGCAATCATCACGACGCTGCGTGACAGTAATGTACGGTGTCAGGTCCTCCCTGCCTTGCCCTGGCGACACATCCCACGCAACAGCGCCGCAGCTGCTGTTCTTCAAACCGCTGGCGCAAGGGCCAAAGAAGAAGGCAGCTGGCTTGCCGTACGCCGCATAGACAGTGCCTGCAGAGTTAGGCTGGAGCTGCACGTGTGGCGTGGGCTTGGTGGGTGGGAGCAGCTTCTGCGTTTGGCTGCAGGGGGTACCTGCGACGCAACGAAAATAACACCAAGCCTTGTGAGTGTGCTGGCATTGAGCAGCAGATGACGGTGCTGTGCATGTGTCTGCATACTGCATGCACGTCACTGCCAGCAACACCAGATGGACTGTCACCACCGCAGAAGTGTGACCTCACTCGAGCAGAAGTGTGACCTCACCAGTGCAAAAAGTGTGACCTCACCTGAGCAGAAGCTCCTGCCAGCTGTCGAGTCCTCACAAAAGAATGGTGCACTCGCAGTGGGGCAGGGCTTGTCAAGCACTACGATGCGCACTGCGCTGGCGTTGAGCATGGGTTTGCCGCTGTCCCACACCCAGAAGTCAACCTGCAACAGCAGCAGGTGCATACGCAGCAGCAGCCACAGCAGCTGGGTGAGATTGTATAAGATAGAGGGATGTGAGGCGTGTCAAGCGCTATGGTGTGCACTGCGCTGACATTGAGGTTGGAGCTGCCACTGTCCCAAACCCAGGGGCCAACCTACAACAGCAGCAGGGGCGTACGGGCCATAAGAGTTATGCACCTGGAGTCGGTACATAAGCAGTTCGATTGACCCAGCCCTCCTCCCAAGTTCTGACACTACGCAGCATGAGTCAGCAACCTAGCGCTGCTGAGCGTCTAATCCAGTGCACAACCACACAACAGGGCTAGCATATCGCTTTTTGCGCATGTTGTACACCTTGAACTGGCTTCCTTCAGGCATTGACGTGTCAATACCGCATCCCTTCAGCCCTTTGACAGCAAAGAAGTGCCTTCGCAGCTCAACAGGGGAACAGCCCCTGCTCAAGCACTGCTCAGGAGGACACACCACAACCTCCGCTGTCTTGTTCACTCCCTGGCTGCTGCTGATGATGCTGTCGGTACTATCTGTCTCCTCATTCGATGCTGGGCTGGCACCGTCTGGGTCAACTGCAGTGGCTCCTGGCTCACAAGGATTGTCAGCTGTTGGTGCAACTCCATCCTTGCAGGGCTCGTAGTTGCTGCCCTGCCTGACATACACAATGCTCCCAAAGCTGCTGCCACTGACGAGGCTGATGACAGGAGGCTGATTGGGTGCTTCGGTTTTAGCAGACGCAGCTGAGGTAACTGCTGCTGCTCTTGTCGTGGTGGTGCTTAAAGGACTAGCAGAGCTGCCGCTTGCACTGCTGCTGGTGCTGCTGGTAGTGCTGTCAGCAGAGTAGCTGATGCAGCTGCCACCAACGCTGCATGTGACCTGCGCAGCAAGCAGCCACACAGCCACACCAAGTGAATGTGCGCGCTGGTGACTGATGGTGATGTTGTGCAGGGTGTATGAACCACAGCAGCTGCCAGGGCTCAATCAGCAGCTTCTGCCCTGTGCAAGCATCTCGCGCCGTGGAGCTGCTCACTCAACACGTTTTGCATGAAGAACTTGTTTTCATGCATTTCATTGCAGGCCTGCAGTATCTGGCATTTGCTTGCCACAATCAAGCACAGCAGTTCATGCTCACCTTGTCGGCACATAGCGCTTCCCCAGGCGGGCACACTGCCTTGATTATGAGCCGGCGCCGCGTGGAGGCTGACAGCCCGGCACTGTTTGTGACGCTGAAGGTGATGTTGTAGTCACCAGGTGCGTCACTTTCGATGCCACATGCCAGCAGAATCGGCACTGGACGCTGGTTGCCTTGCGGCCGCCACCTGCAGGACAGGGCAAGCGGTGAAAGACACAAAGACACAATGTGAGGCGGTTGGTGATGTTGTAGTCACCGGGTGCGTCACTTGCGATGCCACATCCCAGCAAGATCGGCACTGGCCGTTGGTTGCCTTGCGGCCGCCACCTGAGTGCGTAAACATTCATCACGACCCTGATTGCGCCATGCTGAAAGTTAAGTTGAAGTAGTTACACTTGCTGCAACAATATGTCAGTGCCAAACGTCCTGCCAGGCAGTATATGTCATGACGTCAGCAACGGACACATGAAGTATTGGTGAAAAGAAAAATCACGCCGTTTGTGTGGGGCTGCTTTGTGTTACAGGCCCTACATAGCCCACCTGTTACCACAAACCAGCACTTGACGCTCCATGTTCCCATCCCTGTCATCTTCTGCTGACACTCCCCTCTCACATGCCGCAGATATTGGCGCATTGTCAGCGCATCGGTCATACACGCCACCTGCAGGGATCTGCACTGCACCTGCAACTAGCAGGCTGATCCTTGGAGGGGTGGGGCCAGCAGGCTTTGCAGAAGCTGCTGATGCCGCATTGGAGCTTCCCCTATTGCTGCTGCTGCTGGTTGAGGATGCGGAAGCCGCACTACTGCTGCTGCTGCTAGCTGCGGAGGATGCAGATGAAGCAGCACTTGGAGCAGCAAACGCCAGCAGCTGTGATGCTCCGCACACACCAGATACTGTGCACGTCGGCTGGTTTGTGTCAGGGTTGATGCAGTAGGATTCCCCTTGGGGACACACCAAACGGATGAGGCGCCGTGCAAGCGGCGCTGCATTGCCTGACTTGTCCTCAACAGCATACTCCACAACAAAACCAAACTCCCTGCCAGGGGCAGTCGGTACGTTGGTGTCCACAGCCCCAACGCCGAATGACTGGATGCTTGCAGACAAGTCACCATCAACAGCATCGATTGCAGATGCCCCTGGGTCTCTCCAGACGGACTTGTAAGCGACAGTATCAATCATGATTGCGGCGCCCGTAGCTGTGATTGCAGCACTGCCGGTACCCAGGAGTCTCAACCTTGGAGGTGTCTTGTCTACCGGAGGTATGAAGGCTGCTGCTGCTGTGCTGCTGATGGTGGTGGTGGTAGCGGCTGAGGTTGTGCTGCTGCCTGTGCTGCTTAAAGCTCTCAGGCAGAGGCCTTGGATGGAGCAAGCAGCGAGGTCGGGGCACCAGCGTTCTGGTGACGCACATCTGCATTGAACATCAGCACACAAGACTACAGAGGTAAGCTGCAAGCACAGGCAGCACCTGCGCACCGCTTATTCTACAAGTAAAACGCAGCACCTGCAGCATCAATGCGGTGCAAGGGCAGAGTGCAGATGCCATGCTGCAATGCACGTCTGCTTGTGACTCAGTCCTTACCTTGACATCACCACGACATAACGGCGCAGCGGCACTGCCTGGTTGCCCGCAGCATCACGTGCTGTGTACGTGAACACAAATGTCGCATTGCTTGCCGAAGCTTGCGTCGTATTGATTGCCGGCAGTGCTGCTCCACATGTCAATGGCCGACTGTCATTAGCAGCCGCAGTTTCAATACCACTGGGCCCGTTACACAGCTGCAGCCGTGTCACAACTGTCACACTGTTGCCGTCTATGTTGTCATATGCCGACGCCCCAGGGTCGGTGAACCTGTCAGCTTGCAGGACAGTCATGTAGGTGCTTCCAACAAGCGTTATAACAGGCGGTGTCGTGTCGACAATCTTGCTGAGGTCAACAGGTGGCGGTGTTGCCACAGTGCTGCTGCTGCTGCTGACTGGTGCTGCTACCACGACTTGCAGATCGCTGACTTGGATGTCAACGACACGCAATGATGTGGCTGCTGTTGAGGTAGATGTGGTGCTAGAAGTGGTGGTGGTGTTTGTGCTGCTGCTGGAGGTAGCTGCATAGGCAAAGCCATCAACTGAGCCCCTGCCAGGGAGCACCACTGTGAAGTTTGACACCTGCAGCACAGGATCAGCAGCACGACTAGACGTTGTCACTGTTGCAGCCACAAGCAAAGGCTTGGGAGCTGCCGCTGCTGGACTTGACGTAAGGAGCACAAGTACGAGAGGGGCTGCCTTCGTGTCCTTACTGCAGTGTAATCACATTCCTCACCTGTGCACAGGTGCTGCGTCAAGCGCTGGGTACTTGTTGCTGCTAGACACAACATTGGACACATCTAGGAGCACAAGTACGACAGGGCCTAACTTCATGCCCTGAATGCAGTGTGATTACGTTGCTCACCTGTGCACGTGCTGCCACGAGTGCTGGGTAGCTGTCGCTGCTGAACGCCACACTTGGCAGCTTGCTGAGCAGGAACACAAAGTAGTCCAGGGCAGAGAGGCTTTCAAATGGCGAGGAGACGTTGGCATAGTTGCTGGGGAACCACATCTGCAGGGAAAGAGGCAACAGCGCTAGACAGATTGGATGAGGTAGCTGGTTATCAGATCTGTGCAGCACTGCAGCTACTGGTAGCAGCTGCAGGTGGCGTACATGCTAACACTGTTCCAGCAGGGTATGCTCTTTGCAGTTGCATGTAAGAGCAGTGGAGTCAGTATACGCGCCGCAAAGCTGCACACCAGCTTACCGTTGCATTGATGGAAAGTGAGGTGCCCGGCAGCAGTGTAGCCTGCACCCAGCTCGCCCCGTCCAATGCACCCTTAGCAGCCACAACAGCGTTGAAATCTGCAAGCGCCTTAGCGCCGCCTCCAGCATAGCGCGCCACCACTACGTCTGGCAGCACCACCAAAAAGGACACCCGCGGATTCACCAGAGGATTGAACAGCGCCAGCGATGCAGCTGTTACTGCCGTGCTGGCAGCGGCTGAGCTGGCGTTGGCGGCTGCTGCAGCTGCGGCTGTTGCGGGGTTTGGCACGAGTGCCAGGTGGAACGTTGTGAGGTTGAAGCTGTTTGAAAGGTTGGGGTGACGCAGCGACAGCAGAGCCAGGTATGTGTCTGGCAGGCTTGGGAAGATTTGGAAGGTGTAGGAACCTCGGACAGCGTCAAAAACCCCTGCAGGCAGAGCAGTGGGGGTAAACCAAAGATGAGCGTGGGGTCTTGCTGCTGCTTTGTGCAGATATGACCGCCAAGCAAGGTACAGGGGCGAGCCATGATACACAAGGAAAGTACCTAGATGGCCACGCTAATTGTATCCGAGAAATGCCTCGCAGCCTACCTTGGTAGGTAGTGACGCTGGTGTTCAGGGGCAGCCAATCTTGCAGTGCATTTCCACCATCCGGCGACGCCAGTTGCTCAGCCGTGTAGTTCACCGGCGGTGCAACGGCCATGTCAAACGACTCAGGAGTAGGTGCTTCTTGATCATAGTCACTGAGGTATGTCCAGGTGCTGGGTGCTGCTGTTGTTGCAGTGGTGTTGAGGCCAGCAGGCGCAGGTGACGACAGGGGGATAGGGGCAGGGAATGGTGACGAGAAGTTGACAGGACCTGGCGAGCTGCTGTTGGTGGTGTTGGCTTGCAGGAGTGAGCGCTGTGGGGCTGCCTGTGTTGCGTCCTTTGCAAGCAACGCGCGCCTTGCAAGAACTGCTGGTGCTGGTGCTGGCGCTGGCGACGGCAACGGCGATGGCGATGGTACTGCTGCGGTTGTGCTTGAGTTGCCTGCTGGGACCAGGTTGTACTGCTGCAGGATCCCAGCTTCTAGGCTTGAAGGAACCAGAGACAGCAACGCCTTTAGTTTGGGGTCAGTTGTGACCCTGCAGCGCAGAAACAGCAGATTCAGCACATACAATTTCACCAACATGTGCTGTGCAGGTGTACACCGTAAAGCTATTGAAGCGCCGTTGACGTCTGACGAAAACATGTCCTCTGAAGAGCACTGCTGCGCATCACCATCTGACCAAGAAGCTCCCACCGACAGATGCTTTGGCAGCAACACAGCAAAACTATCCAGCGCTGTCTCTCACCTAGCCCCTGCCTTGTCAACAATCGGCACATAAGCGTACGAAGATTCCTCCAGATATGCCATCAGCAGTGCCCTGTCAGAAATCAAGCTTGTTGCAGCAAACCCCTGAGAAACAAGCGAAGCCTGCTGCAAGCTTGCATTCAGAGCCAAGAATGACAATGATCGTCCAGATATCGTGACAACTTGAGTGCCCGCAACCTGGCTGTCGATGATGAGGCGCAAGGTGAGAGTTTCCTCTCTTATGGGTGTGAATCGCAGCAACCAGGTGGTGTCTGGCTGAACGGTGAGTGCGGCGACAGGAACAGCGCCGCTGATGTTACCTGCAAGTGTGCAAGAAGCAGGGCAGCATCGTTGAAATCCTGCACACAGTGTACTGTGCCGGAGCTGTTCCATCCATGTGGTGCACTGGGCATGTGCACAACCACAGATGCAGCAACGTTATGTACAAAGTGCGTGCACCATGCATGCGCAGAGCACAGGTACAGGCACCACGATCGCCACAATAGAAGCTTACCAGTCACTGTGATGCGGGCATTGTCAGCTGCAAGTACAGGCCTGCCCAGCGCTGAGCGCAGTGTGGCCACAACAACCAGCGGGTCGCCTGCTCTTCCTGTTGTGAAGCCAACAAAGGACGAATTGGCTGCTGCTGCGTACAGCTGTGACACGTTGAAGGCGACTTCCCGCGCCGCCTACAGTAGCAGATACAGATGTTTGTTTGCTTTGGTGTACATGTGCATGCTTGATGAGATACAATGGCGTTTGTGCAGACACAACATGGTGTGCTCAAAACATGGCAGCAGCTGCGTCTGTTTGCCGGCATAAATGGAATAGGTGACAGCAGACCTCTGACAGGTGTATATTGGCTGGCCGTGCAAAACCCAACTGCAAGCAACATGCTGAGTCCACTTACAAATGGGGTGATGCTGGTGTTGCTCTGGCACAGCTGCAGCTGCCCCACATACGTCACATTGTTGGGGAGCTTGAAAGGCACCACAAAGGACCCGTTGTTGCTTGACCAGAAACCTTGAAAAGTCAACGGCTGACCCACAGCTGTAGTATTGCTGCTAGCTGCTGTAGTCGTTGCGTTGGTTGTACCATTCGCCAGATAGGTTGCATTGCTGGTGCTGTTGGTGACATGTGGTGTCAACACGAGCTGTGCAGACAAGCCAGGATGAGCGCGGAAGATCTTGCCTCCAATTCGGATAACGGGCAAATACAGCATGTGCCAGCTGCTTGCTAGAACAGGCACAGCAGTACCAGCAGGCACTGCAGTCAGGTTGCTCCTAGTGGCTTGCCCATCACGTTGCAGCATAACAGCCCTGAACAGTGCAGTTGTGTCCAGTGCTGAAGGCAGTGTGGTATTGATGTGTAGCGCCACACTATCGCCTGCTTGTAGCCCGTCAACGTACAGCGTGAAATTTAAGCTCTCGATCGCCTCAGCCGTGAACTTGAATGTGAAGATGCCAGGGGATGACATCATCAGCTGGACTGCTGTGATGTTGACACGGCCACTGACGCTACCTGCAATACATCGTATGCAGTCATCAATAATTTGAATTTTATTGTGTATGCACAACATTGTTCCTTGATGATGAGCAGCATCAGCAAGCAAATTGAGAATTTCACAACTAGCCAGGTGCATGTATTAGGCGAGCAGCAAGGCGCAAGCATGCAAGGGTCCTGTGTACAAGCACACAAGCCGACTTCAGCCCAGTGCTAATGCAGACAGCGCTGCTTTTGCTCGTACCTTGAATGGCCGTCAGCGTCCCGTTTGGTGACATGCGCGGAGTGCCGTTGGCCTCCAGCACATGCAAGCTGCAGCCAGCAACAGCTCCCACTGCCGGGGTAGGCATTGAGACATTCAAACGTGAGATGTCTGCTGCCGAAACTGCGGGGAATATGGTGACTGCCAAGGGGCTGTTGGTGGCCAGCATGCTGCTGTTGGCGGGGTTGGAAACTGAGAAGGAATAGGTGCCAACCTGCGTGCAGACACATCAATCAATACACAGTGCTTCAGAAGTTCCTAAGCTGTGCAAGTGCATTCCTGCCAAGGAGTAAGTGCCGATCTGCGTGCAGACACATGAAGTACCGCACTGTGTTACAGGGGTGTGTTACAGGGGTGTGCCGATGCACTTCAGGTCACAGTTACCAAAGCATTGGTTAGGTCTTTAAGCAGTGGAAGAGATATCAGTGCCTGCATACTAGCGCAAGCAAGCTGGCAGCAAGCAGATGTAGGCATTTGTGCATTGATGCTTTCGCAGTCACCGTGCTGATGACGCTGCCAGGCACAACAAAGCGCCAGATGATGTCGGTGGACGTGTTCTGCCACTGCTGCATGCTGCCCAGCAGCACAGAAGGCGCCCCTGCAAACGACTGCAGCGTCACCTGCCAACTGCCGTTGGCGGCTGCAACAGCTGCAAACGGCGTCTTGCTGACCAGCTGCAAGGTGATGGGTCGGCCGACTGTTGGAACGGCTGCTGCCAGCGTATAGAAGAAGTGCTGGAACGTGGTAGGCAGGCAGCTGTCACCAAGGAAAGTACCTGGTTGTACACATGAAGAGCGGCAGCAACGGCAGACGAGTTGGCGCAGGCACGCTGCATTTGCAGCAGCATCACTCACAACTCCCTGGTGCGCTGTGGTATGACATGATCTTGTGGGAGGAACTATATGCAGCTCACGGTAAAACATGCGGCGCAGTGACAGGGCCTTGCTGCAGCTCACCTTGCAGCATCCTTGCCGCAACAGCTGGGTTGACTCTGGTAAACCGCTCATGGTACCACATCGGGACGACCCCGCACATGCGGCTGTTGTTTGCCACATCCAGGTCTGCCCAGCTTGTCGAGTTTGGCCATGAGAGTGAGCTGCGAGCAGCCCATGCGTCTGGTATGCCCCCTTGCAGCTGGTTGTGTGACAGCGCAAGGGCTGTTGGGATGGCTGCTGACAAATTGGCATAGCTTGGGGGCAGAGTGCCTGCAGGGAGCAGGGGCAGCACAGTGGGTTCAATTGTAGGAAACATGTATGAATAGGGAGCCAGAGTGTAGGTCAGGTTGCTGTTCCTTCGAGGTCATGACAGTTGCTGCAGATTGAAATGGGTTCGTGCCATGTTGTCGACAGACAGATGCAATGTTTCCTATCACTATATATGGCTGTACCGCTTGTGATCGTACCTGTAATGCTGTTGTGGGATGCATTGAGCAGTGCAAGCTGCATCGTCCTGCCATCAGCTCCAACAGCAGCCAAGCCAGCTGGCAGCGGCCCTGTTATGTTGTTATATGACACATCAATGCTGACATTGGTCCGCAGCGTAGCCCAGGAGGCCTGCAGTGCTCCCGTGAGCTGGTTGGATGACAGGTTGAGGTAGCAAAGCGAAGTGAAGGTGTGCCAGGCGCTGCTATTCAGGGAGCCTTGTAGGCTGTTCCTGGCCAGAGACACAACTTGCAACCTGCACGGCAGCAGCACAACCCGTGTCAGACACGAGCTTACCACCAACAAAAATCCCTGTCCCATGACACACAACAAGTGACAGGGCAGTGCACAAGCACGCGCTTGCGAGTGGCTGCTGGCCTCATGCACTGCAAACGTCAAGACGGCTGGCCATGTGCACACCGTGGCAGTGGGGATCCTCACCTGGTGTTGTTGTACATGGCAGCAGGTACAGCGCCAGTGAGGCCCAAACCATCCAGCCTCAAACTGACCAACCCCACAGTGCTGCTGTTGACACCTGCGGCTCTGAAAGCCTGGTTCACAAGCACCAGGTAGTCTGTCAGGGTTGCGTTCAGGCCAGCAACAGAGCTTAGGTGCAGCTGCTGCAGCGCTGGCACACCCTGCTGCCATGTAGAGGGCAGTGGTCCTGCCAGGCCAGACACCAGATCAAACTCCAGTGCTTGCAGACTCGGCAAACCTCCCCAGCTGGTGGGCAGCAGCTGCCCAGCAGCAGCAAAGCTGACGACGCGCAGCGTCATTGACCGTAACGCTGTCATGTTTGACCAGCTTGCAGGAAGCCCGCCGCTGGTAAACGTGGCATTTGCAATGGCAAGCTCTTTGAGCTGCCAGAACTGCGACCAGCTAGCTGGCAGGGATGTGAATGCTGCTGAACTGCTGGTGTTGCCTGAGATGCGTAAGACTTGTAGGGATGTTAGCGTTGACCATTCGGCAGGTAGTGGGCCTGGCTGACTCACAGTGTTGCCCTCAAGGTCTGCAAGTGCGCAGACAGCAGCAGCCACCACTGCAGTTCAGTTCATGTGCATGGCGGTTGCCTCCTTCATGTGTTGCTGCACTCAAAAAACCACATGATCAGTGGCAGCGACATGCGACTGAGTGAGTTAAAACAATTTCGAACTGCTGTTCGTTTGCTGGCTGTGGCAAATGCACTCACCTAGCTCACGCAGCATTGTCAGCTGTGACAACCCAGCAGGCATCTGACTCAGCACCAGGCCGACACCACTCATGTTGACCGCTGTCACCCTCCCATCTGTGCACGCCACGCCATACGCATTGCAGTAGTAGCTGGGCGGCCCGGTGGTTGTGTTGCTGGCAATCTGTGTTCCGCAGACTTGGTAGGGCAGCTGCCAAGGGCAGAGCTTGCAGTTAGGGTCGATGTCGTGACAAGGACTTTTGGAGGTATCACCCCACCCTGGGTACTTTGCAGCTATGTCCGCTGTTGTGGCACCGACCATCGCAGACCGCAGTGTCAACAGACCTGCAAGCGCAGCCAGAGCCAATATAGTAGCAGATTTTGCTGTACATCCAGTGTTGCGGCAACAACAAGCATGAGACAAGCACACACAACTGCAGTACACTGCTGTCTAGATTGCCCCTTTCTTGTCGATCAGGCTACATAGCATAGCTGGCCAACCCAGATGCAGCACGAGGCCCGAAACCGACACAGATGCAGTGCAGCTGCTGACGTTACCTGCTCAAAGCTTAGTGCACAGACATCTGTTGACGATTAGGCCCTCGCTTTCAGCTACCCTAAAAGCATCAGGCAGGCTAACAGAGAGCGAGCAGCTCCAAACGACTATGGGTTGCGACACGCTGGCAGCTTACCTGGCCAATCCTGGTGTAGCACTGAGCCTGAAACAGCCACAGATGGGGTGCAGTTGCTGGCGCAGCCAGCATCTAGCCCCGTGCCGTTGGTGCCATTTGGCAGCGTGAAGTTGAGCAGCCAAGACGGTAGCGGGCCGCAGAGGCAGCTGCTGTTGGTGAATCGCACGGTCTTGTTCCTGCAAGAGACAGCAGCATGATGCTTGCGTTGACTGCTGTGACCAGAGGACAACTAGAGGAATAACAGATGTCTGTGCTGACTTGGTATGAAAGCTGTTCATATGGGCACAGGACACAAAGGAGCAATGTGACAAGAGATGCACAGATGATGGTGTGCTTGTGCTGCGCTCCGTCCCACTAAGTCCGAATCATCCACCACGCAAGCTAATACACAACATGCTGGCCAAACTCAAGCTGTACCTGTTGGTGAACGTGCTGGCGTTGACCGCCATCGTAAGCAGCGACGCTGGCAGCTGCCCGCTCAGCGGCAGGTTGCTGAGGTCAAAGCGCTCGCTGTTGATGATGAGTGCTGCGTAGCTGTCTGGTATACTGCCATTGAACTGGTTGGCAGACAGGTTGAACTTCCAAAAGAGTGGGGCGCTGGTCGACGTGTTACTTGATGTGTTGCTGGCAGTGGATGTGTTGCTGGCAGAGTAGTCAGGTAGTGGGCCAGTGAGCCTGTTGCGGCTGAGGTCTAGGCTGGCAGTTGCGCCAGGTGCAAAGGCACGCAGCAGGCTTGATGGCACGGTGCCTGCAGCAGTGAAGCGACAGAAACATCAAGGCAGTGTTCTGTGCAGCAGGTGCGTGTTGGTATAGGCGGTGATGTCATCACTGCACTCCAGGAGCAACAGCGTGCTGGAAGTTATGACAATCACATACAGCATTGCAGATACACGCAATGTTCAGTTGCGCGTAATCTTAGGTACAAACAGCCCTGACTTGTAGAACACTCTGAGCACACAATCTGGTGTGACAGCACACAGTAACTGTTGAACCCCTGCTGCCTGACACCGCAGTTGTCAAGATCCATCTACAACTCACCATATAGGGCATTGCTTGAAAGGTTGAGGTGCACAAGACCACTGTACGCTGCAGCCAGGTCTGGTGCAAAAATGCCAGACAACAGGTTGTTGGATAAGTCCAGCATGCTCAGCTGTGGCAGGTAGTATGCCAGGGGGCCTATTGGGCCAGTCAGGTTCATTGAAGGCAGGCTGAGCCGTTGCAAGGAGGTCCAGTTGTGGCGACGTAGGGTCTCCTTGAAGGCTGTCCAGGATGGGAGCTGAAGCTGCGTGCCACCTGTATGATGCGGTTGAGTATGGAATGCAGCACCAGGAGAGTTATGGTGACAGGTGAGCAGTATGCGATGGAGAGCAGCTAGCTTCGTACATGCTGGAAGTGCTATCATGCTTGCGACCTGAGAGAACTCTGCAGGAATGTCAGCTATGGAAGGTCAGGATCATCACTGCACAGGTTGCACTGCAGGCAATCAAGATATGCACGATCTGTGGCCCTCACCAAGTCCAATGCCAGTGATCTGCGTCAGATTGGTAGCCCGCGCATCCAACACCCAAAGTGGGTGTGATGCATTTGACGTCACAGGCGTGTTCTGCACAATGTACTGCCTCAAACTGGTGCACTGCCAGGGTGGCGGCAGGTGCCCAGTCAGGCTAGCACCATCGATTGCAATGTTCTCTAATTGCGACCAAGCTGAAAAAAGAACCGGAGGGATGGTGCCAGCCAGTTGCGTGTTGGTGAGTTCAAACGCCTTGAGGCGTGTCCATGAGACAAACTCTATTGGGAGTGGGCCGTTGATGGCGCCTTGCGCCCTGCAATCGTATATACACAGCAGCACAACGCATCAGTATGTACACATGCACCCAAGACGACAGACATGTCTGCTGTATCAAACATACTCTGGACATTGGTTTTCAGCTACTCAAAAGTAAACACCGTTCAACCCGCATACGTCTACATGTCAAATATGCTGCTGCAGCAGCAGCGAGGCAGCTTACTTGAACACAGTAAGGTTGCTCCAGCTGCTGTAGGCTGCTGGTAGGCTGCCTCCCAGCACTGCTCTGCCAGAGATGTCCAGCACTTCCAATTGCCTGGTGCCATTGCCGGCCAGTGCATCTGGCAAAGCATTGAACACCAAGCCCTGCAAGGACGCATCAGAAGCAGCAGCAGGGCGTGTATGTGTTGACAGTATGCTGTGCAACAGTGCTGGCTTGCCCTACGCCAATGCACGTACGCCATCAAACAGTCCACAGCAAGCTGCGCATAACTCTCTGGCAGTACACCAGCGCACAGCATTGTAAGCAACAGGCCAACGAACAAAGAGGCCACGGCATACCTTACGAGCCATGTTGATTGCCACCACCTGCCGCTCCCTGCACTCAACAAAGCGCCAGTTGCACAGCATCTGACCATCTGATAGTCTTAGCTTCCCGCAGCTACTCTGTGGCTCTGCTTCATCACACAATACACACGTGGCATTCACGCTGCTGCTGTGGTTGGTGCATGGTGGGATGCTGGGCCTCCAGGTGGAAAGTCGCATTTGTGTGTTGGCGCCTGCTGCTGCTGCCTTGAGGGTTAGCAGCTCCTGGGCTCCGATAAAGAACTCGGGTGGAAACAGAGACTGTCCACAGATGGTGTCCGACTCTGTAGTGCCACAAGGTTGCCAGATTGTGCCTGACACATTTGCAGATGCTGCTGCTGCCGTGGTGGTGTTGGTGGCAGTAGTGGTGTTGCCAGCTGTGGATGTGTTGGACGTCATAGTTGCTGGTGCGGCAGTGCCATTTTGAAACATTAGAGTGGCATTGGAGGGTGGGGGTGTGCCAGCCCATGTGGGGAGCCCACCGCACAAGCAAGGGTTGTTGCTGCAGCATTGGCGAAGCAGCAGGCAAGGAGTCATCTCACACAATTGGGATGCTTCATGTGGCAACATTGACTGAAGTACAGTGCACAGTGCTGGCCAGAGCGCACCATAAAGCTGCCAACTCATGCAAGTGCATGACATCAGGGCATGCTGTCAGCAGGCAGATTATGTTGCGCTGCACGCACCACCACTTGCACCTATGACAGCATGCCTCGGATTGCTGCACCTAAGCTTGCACCTATGACAGCATGCCTCGGATTGCAGTTACAACCAAGCACAATGATGCTGATTTAGCAAGAATGTTTAGCCATTGTGTAAGCTGCAAGGAATCAATGAATGCTGCAGACTCACAGTGCGCCAAAGAATGTCAGACGAGGAGGCGATGCTGATGTAACGTTGTACCATGCAGGGCCCAATGCACCCTGCAACTTATTCCCAGATATGTCAAACGCTGCGCTGTTGTATGCCAGATAGGCCAGGGAGTCTGGAATACTGCCTGTCAACATGTTGTTTGCGAGACTGAACAGTCTGAAGCTTGCTGTGATGTTGCTGCCCCAAGAAACAGGCAGAGCACCTGCACAGGACACAGCAGCGGTTCTGGCATCACTCTTTTGGCATGGCAGCAGGCTCTGTGTGCAGCTCCCTCTGGTGCACACTGATCAGCACAGACCAGCAATGCTTGATAAACTGAAGAGTTTGTTACCATCTAAGTAGTGGTTTGTGCTGCGAACTTTGTGACCTAGCAGCTGGCAAAGGCGGCGCACCTGTGAACGTATTAAGGTTGAGCATCACTGCAGCTTCACTGCCGCCCATAACAGACAGCAGCCACTCCGGCAGCTGCCCACTGAGTGCATTTCCAGCAAGGTCGAGCATCCGTAGTTTGCCAACCCCTACAGTCGCCTGCCAGCTTGCAGGGATTGGGCCAGTTAGTCCCATCCATGATAGTGCTAGTTCGGTCAAATTGGGGTATGCTACTGCTAGCCCTGCGTCCAATGTCACTCCTGCAAGTCCGCCAACTTGTCGTAGCTCCAATCGAGAAAGGCTCGAGTTGGTTAGCCATGTCACGAAGCTGCTGTTGGGCAGCAGCAGTTGCGGCATCTGTTGTAGTGAGAGCTCAGTCAGTGCAGTCATGCCTGCAGTCCATCCTGCGGGCAGAGGGCCTGTTACGGAAACGTTGGTCAGCTCCAGCTGCTGCAGACGTGTTAAGTTTGACCAAGTGGATGGGATGCTGCCACTGATGCTGCCTGCGTTGAAGATACGTAGATGTGTAAGGCTCGTCAAGTTGCCCCAGCTCTCTGGAAGTCCACCTGCAGACAGCAAACCCAAATTTATGCCATTAACGTATCCATGCCTACAGCAGCGCTCCAACCTGCATTTGTCGTATCATCACTGCGCTACACATGCTTGACTGCTGGTTTCACACAGAATCAACAGCAGCATCAGCTGCTGTCCATGCTGCATGGCATGCTGCATTTGCCTTTGCGCTCACCTGCAACCCCACCACCCAGATTCAGCAGCCACAAGCTCTCAAGCTTCTGCATCTGTCCCCAAGCAGCCGGCAGTACAGTACCGCCCTGCAGCCCAGGGCCTGCCAGATGCAGCACTCTCAGCCGCTGCAAAGCTGCGAACTCAGCTGGCAGTGTGCTGTTGAGCAGCTGGTGGCTGCTGATGTGGAGTTCTTCAAGGTTGGTGATGGTGGAGAGCAGCGGAGGCAGGGAGCTCAGCAGCAGCTGCGGCCCACTGCTGCCGACTGCATAGTAGTCTGCAGGGTGCAAGGAACAGTGTGAACACTAGGAGTTAGAGACTGAAGGAAGCATGATTGTGTTCCAGCTGTGTGCTGTTGCACTGGTCATGCACTGTATATCACAGCGGCTTCTTGATGCTGGTTGCACACGGTGACTGTGGAGAGCAGCGGAGGCAGGGAGCTCAGCAGCAGCTGCGGCCCGCTGCTGCTACCTGCATAGTAGTCTGCAGGGCGTCGAGAACAGCATAACATAAACATAAGGGACTCATTGGAGCAGGGTTGTGTCCCAGCTGCGATGATGCTGCCGTGCATACATCAACAGTGGCAACGCATGAGCACAGAACCTGTCATGCCCCAAGCAGGAACCTTACGCCACAGCAGCTTACCAAGTACGATGCGGCTGACACGGGAGTTCTTGCACTCCACATATCTCCAGCTGCAGGAGGTTGAGCTGCCATTGAACAGCCCACAGCTGCCGTGCTCCAGCATGCAAGCAGTGCAGTTGGCAACCTGGCAGGGCTGTGTGCTGGGATACCATGTGTCAAAGATGGCACACACTGCTGGGTGCGTATCACAGGGCGGCCCCACAATTGCATGTTTGAGTGCAAGCAGACCTGGCACATCCTGCAGGGCAAAAAACACAACAATGGTTGGGTTACCCCAGGCATAGGGATGGCAACTTGCAAGTGAGATTCTGCAAATGCATTGCAAGCGTCACGTGTTGATTTGCCGTGATAGTTATCGTTGCTGCAGCGATGATTACTCACCGCTCCTGATGGGTTGGGTGGGTAGGCGGATGTGCTCAAGTTCTGCACCGCCAAGCACTGGGTTGTTGGCGCAGTGCAGCTGCTGTTGGCAGCCGCCAGGGCAACAAGCGTGCTGCAGTCCTTGCCTGCACAGCATTCACCAGCAGCAGCAGCAGATCGCGCAGCATTGTCGGCACACATGCAACAGGTGTGATTGTATCAAGCTGCTGACATCATCTGCTGCAGCCCATGCTGCGGTGTTCAGTAAGCTGGCTTGGCACAGTTATGCCGTGCAGCCCTGGCAGATCAGTTGTCAGCGCTTACCGACAAAGGTGTTGTTGGTGCTGCCACACACTTGTGATGCTGGTGCAGCCCCACACAAGCCCCAATTGTCTGGAACACTCCAACAGCTCAGCGCAGGCAGCCCAGCCAGCGATGGCAGCTGGCCAGACAGCTGGTTGCTATTGAGCAGCAGCGTCTGCAGGCTGATCGCCAAGGGGCCAGCGCTTGAGTTTGTCCAGGTTAGCGGAAGAGGGCCGCTGATGGCATTGTTGGAGAGGTCAAGGTGCTGCAGTGCCATCTTTGACCAGTCTGCAGGAACAGAGCAGACAGAGGAGTCGTCATACATCTCAGCATATGGCCACCATCTGCACACCTAGTTGCAGGTGTTTTGCAATGCAAACGTGGGCTAAGACGTTATGATGATGCCACAAGCGTAACCTCACCTGCAGGTAGTGTGCCTTGCACTTTGCATCCAGCTAAGCTCAACTTGCGCAGCATTTGCATTGCCCCCGCAAGGCCAGGTGACAGCCAGCTCTGCAAGCTGTTCCTATCTAGCACAATCTCCTGCAGCTGCCACGCCCCAAAGTGCGGCAAATAGCCAGTGAAGTTGTTATCTGCCAGGGAGATGCGACGCAGCCTGGGCATGTTATTCCAGGCGTATGGGAGCTCCCCTGACAGGCTGCAGTTGTTGCAGGCAAGCTCTGTGAGGGACTGCATGGTGGTGGGCTGGTAGGGTGCTGGCTGTGTGCTGTTGTAGCTCTGGGTGTAGTCCTTTGTGTCATTGCCCCACGCAGCTGGCAAGCCACCCTGCAACAGCACAGTAAGCAAGTGCATTGGTGCTTAGCTGCAGCACAACAATAGCATGTGATATTGGCATCAAACCGTAGCATGGCAAGTGGCGGCAATAACTATGGCTTGGTGAGACAAACCTGTGCTGTGAGCACTGCGCATGACTCTGTGCATAATGCTACGCTGACCACTTAAAAAAGCAGTAGGTTCACCACGTGGAAACACATGGCACGACATGTGAGCATGATACTCACATGTAGTCTGTTGTTGCTTGCAGTCAGGTGAGTCAAGTTGGCCAGGGCTGACCAAGCAGCAGGTAGCGTGCTCGTGAAGTTGTTGGAGGATACATCCAGCACTTGCAGGCGTGACAGGGACCCAAGGGCAGAGGGCAACTCGCCAGACAGGCGATTCTTGCTGACATCCAATACCTATACAGCAGCACAACACACAAGTATTCAGGTGAGGCTGGCTTCTCCTAGGCAGACTGCTGAACAAGAGCGCAACCAGCAACTCAGCCGCTTTGCTGTACATGCTCTGCTCTGCGGTTATCTATTGTACAGCAAATACATGTGAAAGTGTTGCCATAAAGGACCTGCTCTGATTGATGGTCCCGTACAGTGTGTTCGGGTCATCAACCAGAGCAGGTCCACACTGGCAACACAATCACATGTATCTGCTGTACATATGGTGACCGCACAGCACCGCACAGCAGAGCATGCTTCATTGCACAGCACGGCGTATTGTCAACACCTGTAGATCCAATTCGTACTCATACCTGTAGGCTTGCCAACGCAGCCAAGGTCCCGGGCAGCGGTCCCGTCAAGCCAAACCCTGGCACATTCACCGCGACCACTGACATCCGATCCTCGCTACACACAACACCAGGCCATGGCCGGCCAGGGATGCACGGGCTGACGCCAGTCCAATTTGCAAGCGCGTTGTTGGTGTCGATTAGCTGTGCTTTCCAGGAGAGCAGCACTGCTGCTTCTGACAAGGCTGGTAGGCAGGACGGTGTGTCCGCTGGCTTGCAGGTCGAAGGTGCTGGCAGCGCCGAAAGGCCCTCGCATGTCTTGCCTGCGGGCAGTAACAGCGATTTGTTCAGTAGACGCTCCAGTGCTAAATGGATTCTCAAACATCTATGCAAGCAGCGAGCTGCTACAGGTGCTGCACAGTTTTGCAGTAGATACAGCAAAGCTCAGCCATCAGCGGTTGCAGTGTACAGCAGGACCGTATGTGTTGCGTCTGCATACCTAGGTGCACTACATCACAGGTCATGGAATTACGCCACAGCACTGATAACATCAACTGGCATTGCCTCCATACCCCAACAGCTGAGGCAAAGCACATTGCGCAGCTTGCGTACCTAGGTTTGTGCCAGCCGTGTAGTTGACCAAGCTGCAAGGCATACTGCCATCCAGCTGTCCACACAAATTTCCAGCGCCATACGCCACAAGGCAGTTTAAGCCAGGGCCCTGCCTGGACATCCAGCTCAGGTCAAAGCTGCCGGAGATGTTGGTGTTGGCGATGTGCAGGGCTTGGAGGCTGCCTGGTAGCGTGATGCTGCTGGCGTTGCCAGAGAGGCTGGGGTTGTCACTCAAGATGAGAGCGCGGAGGGAGGCGGTGCCATTGGACCACCCTGGTCAAGCAGACAAAGCAGCGCAGCACTTCTGTTGCAACAACTTCAACACAGTGCCAGCATGCGCCGCGCCCAGTTCAACCTGCCAATGCACCAGCTTGCAAAGAGTCAGCAGGAACATGAAAGCTTGCATGTCACCAAGCAATGCCGGGACTCGAATACTGCGTCGCAGCAGGTATCAACACACAGCAGCTATTCCGCAGCCCGCACAGTCTGCACAACAAACAACATACCTGCGGGGATGCTGCCAGTGAGCAGGTTTTCTGCCACGTTGACGTACTGCAGCTGCATGTACGAAGTTGCTGGGTCAAGCCAGCCAGCAGGCAGCGAGCCACCCAGCCGGTTCTGTGCCAAGTCCATGAACTGCAAGTTGCTGGTGCCCCAGCCTGCAACCGAGAACCGCAGGAGGATGTTTGTAGTACCTGCAAAGCTGCAGATGCTGCAGATCCACTTCTCGGCTTAGCAACAGCAGCATGCACTGCGCAGTACATCATTGCATCAATGAAGCCGGTGATCTGCAAAGCAGGAGGAGCACAACTGCCATAATGCTGCCTGCAGATCAATAATTTCTGCCAGCTCCAAGTGGGCAACATCGCACACCATGTTATCTTGCAGGCCTGGCGTTTCCACCATGTCTTACCTCCAGGCAGTGTACCGTTGAGTAAATTACCCCGCAGAACCAGCACCTTCAACGCCTTGGCATGAATTGAAAAGTACTCGCTGCCTGGGACCTCATTAAGCTGGTTGTAGCTCAGATCAATGGTGTCGAGGTTTGGCAGCCAAGCAAAGCTGACTGGTAAGCCACCACTGAATGCATTGTGCTGCAGCAGCAGCTGCCGCAGGCTGGGCAAGCCTTGCCACGCTGGCAACTGCCCTGACAAGCCGCAAGAGGTGCACTGTAGGGAGCTGAGGCGGGTCATGCACTGCACGCCAGCTGTACATGTGCCCCATGCTTCTGGGAAGCCTCCCTGCAAAACAGCGCGTGCAATACAAGACGGTCATGGTCAGCTGTTTTAATGCGCCAACTGCAATGCTCCAACACTGCAGTGCTCTATCTGTGCTTAGACAGTGGAGCTTGGAGATCTGCAATCTGCCTGCATTTTTCCTCCAATAATTGCGCACATCAGCAATGCCCTGTAGTGCTCACCGTGAATGTATTGTAGCTCAGATCCAACTTCTGCAGCTCCCCCAGGCCCCTAAAGCCTGCCGGCAACGGCCCCGTCAGCATATTCCTGCTCAGGTCCAGCTCCCTCAACCCTGACAAACCCCCCTCTGTCCCAAAAGCACCAGGAATCGTCCCAGCGAGCCTGTTACGGGACAGATCGAGCGCTCTCAGACCCCGCAGCAGCCCAAACTGGCTCGGCAAACTGCCAGATAAGCCCATGTCGGGCCAGCGGATCTCAGCAACGTAGCCTTCTGGACTGCAGCTGAACCACTGCCATCCGGGGGAGCCGCACGGCATGCTGTAGGGGCCGTCCCAGGAGGCTAGGAATGCCGGGTGGCCTAGCGCTGCTTTGATGGCACGCAAGGTGTCACTGTCAAAGGTGTTGTTCGGTTGCTGGAAGGGTGATGGCTGTGGGGTGTAGGGAGATGTAGGGGTGGAGGTGTTGTAGAGGACAGGTGGTGTGCAGTTGGCTGGCTGCTGGCTGTTTGAAACTGGTGGGCCCCAGCTGGTGCAGTTGAACCCTGCACACGTGACACAGACATACATGTCAATGACAGCCATGCACAGGGAGCAGCAAATGGTTGCTGTAGTGATGGTGGAGCACACGTAAAGTTTGGCCTGGCAAAACGACCTGACTGCAAGAATGTGTAAGTGCTTGAAATGCATAAGCACAGCAAAAGGTTGTTCACAAGCAGCTCACCTAATCGTGTGCCAGATGTATCCAGGCACAACGAGCCCAATCCGCTTGCAGCGACAGGGTGCTTGCCACACACATTGCTGCCCCACACCGTGAACGCTGTGACATTGGAAAAGCCAGTATGCCAAGCAGCAGGTATCTCTCCATCAATTCGGGTCCTGTGCAGGAACAGCTGCTGCAGAGTGCTGCGCAGTATGCTGTTAGCCATCGCATCACCCCAGGCGGCTGGCAGACTGCCTTGGATGTTGGTATTGCTCAAAGACAGCACCTGCAGCGGCAGCTGCGCCCAGCTAGGCGGCAGCATGCCTGACAAACCCCAGTTGTTTTCCAGCAGCAGCACTGTGAGCTTTGGCAAACTGCCATTGCCAACTGGCAGAGCATCCAAGCTTCCTGCCAACCCTGCCCCTACTGCTCTCAGCTGCTCCAATGCACCCATCAAACCCCAGGCATAAGGAATGCTGCGGCTGCCGCTACTGCCGCCAGTCCCGCCGTTGTAACTGTTCACACAGCTAATGTCCAAGGATTTGAGCTTGGTGAGCAGCTTCCAAGAAGTTGGCAGAGTCGGCCCGCACAGGTTGCTGCTTGAAATGTCTAGCAGCTCCAGGTTTATGAGCTGACTTAGCTCAGCAGGTGGGGAATGTTTGTTGGCATCCCAGTCTGTGTACAGGGTCTGCAATCACAGCAACAGACGGTGTGATATATAGCGTAGAGTTGCAACTGGCAACGGGGCTGTTGATGCAAGTTGCCTACATTATGCTGCTGCGTGGTGTTTTTATAGGTGTTTTGCACTTCATGATATGCTGGTACTCTCATGCACTGCCAACGCAACCGCTGCAAAACAACACCTTTGCCCCACCCCTGACACACACGCGCGTGCGACTGCACACTCAACTGCACCCCACCGGCAGCTCCAGTGTGCATAGCGCAGTCAGGTTTGCCAGCGCCTGCCAATCCACAGGGCCGTGCTCCGTCAGCTGCATTCCTTTGAGCCGCAGCCCCACCACCCGCCCAGTAGCATCACACTCGACACCTGGCCAGGCCCAGGTGCATGCATTGCTGCCCGTCCAGCCCATAAGAGGGCCATATGGCATGTTGGTGACGCTTGCTTTCCATGCCAGCAGCGTTTTTGTGTCGGGTGTGGGTGCAGGCATGTGGGTGGGGTTGCACTGTGCTGTAGCTGGGGGTGGGGAGCATGTGAATGTGATGTTGAGAGGCTGCTGGGTTGAGCAATCAAGGCCTGCAGCAGGAAGTGAATGTGGGAACACATGGAGTGAAAAGCAGAGCGAACAGCGCTAATATCATGCACACCTGTCCCAAGACACATCAAGTAGGTACGCTTTTGCTGCTGCTCCTGTAACCTTTCTGTCATTGCACCTTTTACGAGTCCCGATACGACAATGTCCACCCCCCCGTCAATGCTCCCTTACCTATGCTTGTGTTGGCTCTGTTGAAGCAGCGTGTGCCGTTTGGCAGCGCCCCACACACGCCAACACTGCCCTCCAAGCTCCAGCAGTTCAGCATTGGCTTAGCTCCATACGCAGCTGGCACTGGCCCAGTGAGTGCGTTATGGTCAAGGTACAGCTGCTGCAGTGTGCTGGGAAAAAAGTCAGGGACAGGGCCTGTGAAGTTGTTGAAGCTGGCATCTAACAGCTCAAGGGTGGTGAAGCTGCACCAGCCTGCAGCACAAGCAGAACGACAGATGTTATAACACGGCTCCAGCAGGCCTCAGCTTGAATTGCTGATTATGCTGATGCACAGCAAACTGCACAACCTGCAGCATACCAGTGACATGAGGTAGCATGCGTTGAGAATACGTCACTGTTGGAGGCTCACCTAGAGGCACAGTTCCCGCCAGATTGTTGCGTGCAACCCTCAACACCTTCAAACCCTCCAGACTGCAATGCGGAGTGCCTGGGAACACCTCTGTCAGCTGGTTGCTGCTGACATCAAAGTGCCTCAGGTTGAGCCAGCCTTCCATTGTGTTGGGCACCGTGCCAGTAAATGCATTGCCTGACACATCAAAGTGCTCCATCATGCCGTTGCATGCAACGCTGTCTCCCCAGGGCGGCAGCGAGCCAGATAGGCCGCATTTTGCGCAGGCGAATGTGCGCAGGCCAATCATGGCTGGTGATGACACCGTGGCCCAGTCAGTTGGAAGCGGTCCCTGCACATAATACAATGCAAGAAGACAGCAGCTGACAACAGTCATTCAGCAGCAGCTGCACACACCTGTGCTGCATGTGGATGCTTGATGGATAGTCTGACAGCAGGAGAGACGACCGAGCACACATAGCACCAGATGCTGACAGCGCAAACGCCGACGTGAGCACAAGACATAAGATAGAGACCAAGAATACAACACGCAAAATGTATGGAGCTCACCACGAAGGTGTTGCCTGAGAGGATGAGTTTCTGCATGCTGGTCATGTTGTTCCAGGAAATGAGCAGCTGGCCGCTGAGCTTGTTGGCAGACAGGTCCAGAGACCCCAGCAGCAACAGCCCAGACCACTGCACACAACAGCGCAGGGACAGCAGACAAGATCAGCTGATGTCCAGGGTCAGGATATGATCAATCTGATGGAGTGAGTGAGTCAAGGCACAAGCTGGAAGCAGACGGTCGCGGTCCAGAGATGCAGGCTACGGGCGTGTCAACGGTGTTGCAAGCTGCCAGGCGCATACCCACCATATGAATGAACCCCTACTGGACTCTACAGGTCGCATGCCCAGCAAAGCAGTTGGTGACATACAACTGAATGCATTGTACAGTGCAGCCAAATGCATGCGCTGCATGCGCTGCACACACCTCAGGAGGTAATGTTCCGGTCAGGTTGTTGCCCTGCAGGAACACGTCCCTCAATCCAGCCAGCGACCCCACCCACTCTGGCCTCAAATTCCCACTCAGCATGTTGAAGCTGGCGTCAAGATACTGCAGTGCACTTGCTCCAGTGTATGCTGGCAGTGTGCCTGTCAGTTTGTTCCTGCCCAGTAGCATGCGCTGAAGGTTGGGCGGGAGCGCTGCTGGCAATGGCCCTGTGAGTGCATTGCCTTGAAGTTCCAGCTCCCACAGGGCAGTCAGGTTGGCAATGTTGGGCAGCGGGCCTGTGAGGTTGGCGTTGCTGAGCTTGAGGGATGTAAGGCGGGTGAGGTTGAAGAGCGCGGGAGGGAGAGCGCCTGCAGGAGAGGTTGGCAAGCAGCACATCGACAACATGCCAGAAGGCATTAGCAGTAAAATATGCGAGAACGGGTTTTTAGGATGTTGAGTGCGCGGGACTGCACCAGTGAGAATGCTGTACCCAGGTGGCAAAGTGCCTGCAACACATATCTGTACACACGCAACAGCAAGGACAACTCGCGATTGTGACACCAGGTGGCGTGCGGCTTCATCTTGCAAGTCACTCAGGCGCATCTGCATGCCACACCATGCTATTGCAAAAGCTGGAGACTCGGCGGCAACCACCGTGCAGTGCACATGTGCGAAACAACACTCAACCCTGCAGATACCCTCTGCTCCCTCACTTTGCTGTATGGAGTAGCCCTCTGCTCTGATTCGCTCCAGGAACTGCAGCTGCGCAACTTCAGGCACCAGCCGCAGCTTGTCAAGAGGAATCTTCCCGTTCGCGACCAATGCAGTGAAGTCCAAAGCAGCAACGCGCATCTGCGTACTCGCCCCTCCGGCCGTTGTGAAGGTGAACTCCTTACAGGAGAAGCCGTGCTCTGCCAGAAACGCTGCTTCAGCAGCTCCAGCACCCCCAGCACCAGCCGGCCCCACCACTGCAGCATACACACTGCAAGGCGACACATGTGGCCAGATCTTGTTTGCTAGGCCGAGCGCAATGCTGATATCATCCAGCGCCCTGCCGTCTGGAGTCCAACCACTGGAGTACTGCAGAGTGGGGTTGGTGGGAGTGCCGCCATAAGGTGCGCAGTCTGGCTGTGACAAGGCCGGTATCCTGCATGTTACGTCCACTTTGCCGTTGGTGGATGCCTGTGCCGGCTGCTGCGGGTCTTCACACAGCCTGCCTGCAAGTGCAAAGGATCAACAGAATACAAGCTGGTCAGGCCTCCTAACGTGGCATGGCTGACAAGCTCTGCAAGAATTCACTTGTAAGCGCTTTTTGGATGGGAGCACACATAAACAGCGTCATCATAGCGTGCAGCGCATGCCGAGGAGGTCAACCCCCTGTGCGCAGCCATGCATTGCTGACACTCAAGAGCCTCTGATAAAGCAGGTGTGCATATGCACATATACCACATGCACCGTGTACGCTTTGCCGCCAGCTTACCCAGGCTGGTGTTCCTGATGTCGAAGCAAGGCAGCTCTTGAGGCACAGCTCCACACAGTCCTGGGTTGCTCATCAGCCGCAGGCACCGCAGCTGCTGCAGGCCTGCATATAAGCCAGGGATCCGGCCTGTCAAGCTGTTGCCGTCAAGCCTGACTTGCTGCAGCATTGTGAAAGCTGTGCTGCTGTTGCTCCAATCTGGGAGGGGCCCTGATAGTCCGCTGGTGGATGCGTGAAGGATGCTGAGAGGCGCATTTAGCAGCCCTGTTGCGTAGACAGGGATTCAAGAGGTCAGCCGCCAGCAACTACACACGCTTTGAGCACTGAGCACGTGCGAAACATACTGCATCCTCAAACTGGCTGCTGTGCAGCTCACTGCGCACGTGCTGCAGCTCTTCAAGCCGGTGGTAATGAGTCAGTCAGATGTCACATGACAGCGCAAAGCAAACATGCTTGCTGGTGAGTTCTGCTGACTCTGGCAGCTGCTGTGCGTGTGGCTGCAGTAGTGCGGACACATTGTCATCTGTTGGACATCCACTGAGCAGAACCACGAGGGTGCCTACCTGCAGGGAAGCCACCAGTAAAGCTGACATTGCTCATCCGGAGCACTGTCAAGCTCGTCAAAGCAGCCCAGTTGATGCCCTGCCAGCTACCCGTCAAGCCAGCATTGTTGCTGACATCCAGATACTGCAACTTATGTGAAAACACAGCTGGTGGGACCCAAGTCAATGAGTTGTTGCTGAGGTCAAGGTGTGTGAAGTTGTGTAGGATCCAGGGCGCAGGCAGTGCTGAAGTTAGGCCGCTGTTGGCTAGGCTGACGTCAGTGAGTGATTCCTGCCAGTACGTGCTGTTGCCCCACTGGCCAGGGATGGAGCCCTGCATGCAAACAGCAAAGCCATAGCGAACAATAACATATATATGGTTAGAGTTGTGATGGGTCGCTGCTAGAGGATGCTCAAGACAACAGCAGGGCGGCAGTGTGCAGCGCAACGCCTGCAACTGGTGCGCAATTTGCTGCAGCGGCTGCAAGCGTGAGCAGTATCAAGCAGCACACAGTGGTGTGAACCTATATCGTACAGAAGAAGAGCCGACTCTGACACCCACCAGGTTTGTGGCGCCAGAGAGGCTGAGGCTTTTCAGGTAAGGCATCCACTGTGGCCAGCTGCCACTCAAGGGTCCAGTGACACCAGCACTGCCGCTCAGATCTAGCTCCTCCAACATGTAGCTCTCTGACAAGTCCAAAGTTGACAGATCAGCAGCAACATTGGACTCTGGTATTCTAAACACGACCAGAGCAGTGAGCGTTCGGAAGAAGTCGGGCGCCAGCTGGCATGGTGAGGTCGAGCAAAGCGGAGTGTTGGTTGTGAGATCCATGTGTGTGATGCGGCCTGTTGCACTGTCGCATGTGACGCCTTGCCATGGGGCGCCGGGGCAGGCATATACAGGGGCTGCCGGCATGTTGGCTGCAGCGACAGCAGCAGCAGGTACGGCAGAGCACGTCGGGCGGCGAGGACAGGTGACACGTCAGTGTGCAGGTTTTTCCACTTGAAGCCAGCCACAGGCAAATACAGCCCACAGCACGGATCTGGACAGCACAGTTAGCATGTTGCATGCATCTGCAAGCAGTGTAGGTGGTGGCTTTACAAGATACTGCCAGCGGCAATGCCTCACGTCCCGTAGTGTGACACCGAGCGTGCTACAACTGTGCTTCGTACCTTGATTCCATCCTGGGAGTGCGTTGGCGGTCCATGTGTTCTGCCAGTCCAGCAGTGCCTGCCACTCTTCTGTGGGGTCGGTGCGGCACACGCTGTTCCCACTGGTGTCAATGGGCGCTTGTGCTGCACGCAGCAGACAACACACCGGAACAGCAGGGGCATTGATGCTACGCTGTATTCTGACGGGCTGTTTTTATGTGATAACCCAATGCGGCGTATACTTGGCTGCTGCTGCACAAGCTGGTCAGGATGCAAGGCAGGAGCATGGCTGCAGCTAGCAAAACGAATGCACTGTAACAGCAGCTGCTTCACATGTTTGTCGCGAGAGTCTTACCGAGTTGGGTGTTGTTGCTAGCATCCAGGATGCATGGCAGGTGTGGCCAGCCAAACACTCCGTTGGTGAAGCCCACGTTGGTGTCATCAATGTACCTGTTATAACAGCATGCATAACAGCACCAATGACACACTGTGAGCTTCACACACATGCTTGAGGTGCGCGGCTTGCGGTAGCTGTTGACATCTACAGCTCGCTTGTCACATCAGCTTGCAAGTCAGAGCATGCCTAACAGGCAAGGCTACATGCATGCCATACGTTGCTCAAACAGCAGGCAAAAGTGGATTCATTGCTTGACCTTGGATGCGACAGTTGCAGAACAGCAACACCTCATGCATCCATGTCAGCTGTGTTGCCGTGCATTTGAAGGACGTAAGCGACACTCACAGCTCCCAGAGAGGCATCTGTATCAAGAGGCCCTCCATGCCTGTAACGCTGAGCTCTGGGTTGTCTCCAAGGTCAAGCACGCGTATGGCGTTGATCAGCCCCGTGTTCTGTGTGATGGGGCTCCAGCCCACCAGCTCTGTGGGGGTGTCAGCAGTGAGGTTGCAGCCACGGACCTGCAAGGGACACGTCCGTGCAGCAGAAGAGTGTGTGGCTGCTGAATGTAACCACTGTTTGTGCATGCGTGTGCGCCTGCTGCATGCATGAGAGCAGAACCATACCTTTTATTGTAAACCATGATCATTGGGAAGTGAATGTTGTTGTGCCAGGTACGCTGCTAGACATGCTAACAGATCTGGAATGCTGACAGATCTTGAATGCCAGGTGCAGCAGCAAAGCGACAACCAAAGCCTCACCCTGAGTACACTCAAGCTGATTGTCTCCCATTCGATCGGCAGCACATTGGTCGAGTTGCCAAGCCACGTGAGCGGGATGTTCAAGATCGGATCCAGAGCAAACAGCGGGTTCCAGCTGATGTCCAGGTAGGCCAGCTGACTCCAACCTGCGTAGCTGGGGTCAGCAGCCATGGGCCATCTGCAGCTCTGGCATATGAAGGCGCGCAGGTTGCTCATGCCAGACGCATTGAACCAGGCCACCGGCAGGGGATCTGGCAGTAACAACCACAGCAGCGATGGCATGGAGTTGGGTGCCTCAGCATGCACACCAGTCTCAAAAGGTGGTACAGGAACATAACATGCATACACTGGTTCAACGAGCACCAGCCAATCTCCAGCTGCCGCTGCAGCAGCACCGTCCAAAGAGCATTGTGCACAACATCTAGCTCCATTCAAAAACAAGCACATGCTTCACCTTCAAACTGCTGATTAGCCTGGCTATGTTGCCCCAGCAGACACACATTGGTGCTGCTGTAAAGCTGCCAACCCGCCAACATGCATATGTCGTGCGGTGTGCAATTGCCGTAATCCAGTGCACCCACTTGCTCACCTGTAATGATCGCAGTGTAGCCGGCTGACGAGGACAGGTCGAGCCACTTGAGGCTGGTCATTTTGCCCCAGCTTGCAGGCCAGCTGCCAACGGGCAGCGGCTGCCAGCGCGTGTGTGCCAGCTCAATGCACTCGATGAGTGGCAGGCTGCCCCACATGCCCGGCAGTGTGCCTGCGCAATTATGATGATAACAACAACATCACGAGGATTACCCAAGTTTTGTGTGAAACTTTTGCCAGCTGCTTGATATGATCACAGCGTGCAAGTGCAGAGCATTTCACAGATATCAAATTGATGGTTGTGTGAGCTGTTTTGCATGGCTAAGAGACCTTGCTGCACAAGACAGCGGGCGCAAGGCAGCGTGGTATGTGAGCAGACATTAGTGTGTGCCACCTTGATGCGCTCAATAAGGTGGCGGGGTACCCCACGTTCCGGGCAACGTGACTTTGTGGCAACACCCATCACGTATGTAGAACACCACATATGTAGAACACCACACAGCACATTCAACACAATGTTGCAAGCAGCAACATGATCCAAGGTGCTTGAATTGAGCATGATTGAGCAGGGAACCAAACAAATTGAAATAATACCAGCAGGTGTGCTTTGCAAACTCTGTATGGTAGCAGTGAGGCTGGTAAAGCGGGCCAGCATACACTAAACAGAAGCTGGTTTTGGCAGCGCCCACCCACCTGACAGGCGCGTGTGCGATGCACGTATGTTTGTCAGTTGGCTGAGCAATCCCCAGCATCCAGGCAATGTGCCTGACAGTGTGAAAGGAAACATTATGTAAGCGCATAGATAGCAGTGCGTCAGACTATGGGCATGAATGCAGCGCCTACTCCAGATGACAACCACTAGAACTGTGTTGCTTCTGCTGGCTCGACAGAAGCTTTCAGGTGATGCAAATTGCTCGCGCTGCACCTTGAAACACAGCACCCCAAACGCAGCTGTTACGATACTGTGCTCTGCTTCTCCAAATTGTTGTTGCTGCTGCTGCTGCTGCTGCCGCTGATGCGCTCCATTGCTCACCGTGCAATTTGCTGCTGATTTCTGCCATGGTCTGTCTACTATCTTGCTGTTGCTGCTGCGACGGATGCTGCTGTTGCAGCAGCTGTGCTGCCGCCATTCCAGCTGTGGTGCTGCTACCGCTGCTGCTGCTGCCGTGCTTGCTCACCATTCAGCTGTAGGTTGCTGCTGACGTCCAGCACCTCCAGCAGCGGCGACGAACTGCACAGCGCAGCCCACGCTGCTGCTGCGTCACCTGCAGTGCCAAACACACATTGTGGCTGTGCTGCTGAATGTTTTGCCGAAGTTTCACTTCTAGCGTGAACAGCTATGCACCACTGGCACCCAGCAGGCACCACAGCCGGTCCCACGCTGCTGATGTGTCACCTGCTGAATGAAGTACGAGTAGTGGGTTTGCTGCTTGTTTGATGTTGCATGTGTGTTGCTTAGGTTTAGCATCTGCCGCAAAACAATGTTTTCGCAGCAGGTGCTAATCTCAAGCAGGATACGTGCAACATCAATCAAGCAGCATTTGTACCTCATTCAAGTGGTGACACATGCATGCACAGCTGGATCCACAAGGCAGCTCCAACAAGGTTGCACAGATAGTCGCTGAAACGTTGCCGCTGCTACTGCCGTTGCAATTGAAGGGTCACAGCAATGCAGTCCTCATCTTCACCACCCGCTGCTGCATACCAGTGCTGCAGCGCTCATCGGGCTGTTGCTGCTCTGCACTTGCCTGACAGCGCATTGTTTGCCAGCAGCAGCTGTTTCAGCGCTGGTCCAAAGGTGGCCGGGATGCTGCCTTGCAGCTGGTTGCCTGACAGGTTTAAAAACTGTAGCTGGTCCAGTCCTGCGGCAATATGCAGATGTGTTATGTCTGTTCGTTGTTGTGTTGATGCTTGAATCAGTGGAGCCGTCTCTGGTTGCAAATCGCTACACTGGTGCTGCTGCTGATACATGAAGCTAGCGCTGACTGTACTTGAGCTTCTGGCAAGTGCAAAAATGTCAGTGCCAAAGGGGCTGCAACGTTCAGCTTCGCGCTGCCCTGCACACTTGTGAGGCACATGCTGCTGTGATTTGGGCGCCCTGCTCTATCCCGTTGCTGCTGCTGCTCCTGCTGAGGCTTGGCATTGCTGTTTTGGCTCTCGAAGGTCTGGTGATGATTGTGCTGCTGCTGCTGCTGCTCCTGCGACTGCTGCTGCTGCTGGTGGTGCTGCGGGACTGGTTGCTGCTGGCAGTGTAATGTCTGCATGCTGGCCATGAAGAACACCTACTAGAGGCGGCAGACTGCCCTGCGCCCCTATGCCCGGTTTCTGCGCAATGCAGCTGCTGACAGTGCAATGCTGTGCTGTTGTTGCTGCCCAACTCCTCTTTCTGCTGCTGCTGCTTCTGGCGTGAGTTGCGCGGCTCACCTGCTAGAGGTGGCAGCGTGCCCTGCAGTCCTAAGCCTGGCAGCATGAGCTGCACCACACGCCCAGCTCCACACACAATGTGCAGCCAGCCTACACAGGCATGAGAAACGGTGAGGATTATTATGCTGTCACACACTTTACACGTTTCTCGTGATGAAAATAACAGTACGCAAGCAGCAGCATCACACCATGCAGTACAGGGTGCACTGTTGCAAGGGCATTGTGCATACGGCTCTACCAAGATAGAACGGCTCACCATCTGTGCAGGGAGCTGAGCCTACCCAGCTTGTAAGGTTGCTGTTGCTGGGATTGTTTGCAACGAGCTGTTGCAGAACTGCAGCATCATCTGCTTCTGTCAGGCCTGCCACTGCCTGCTGCTGCAACGCCACCAACACCAGCAGCAAGCAGGCTGCCGCAACCTGTATGCAGAGCGTTGTATATTCTGTTTTGATGCATCTAATGAATTAGCACGTGTTGAGCGGCGGTGCTGGGCACATCTACAGGCTAACACCACCACACTGATGGTGTGTCAGGAGTGTGATGCTACCACATACCGCTGCCGCTGCTTGGTGGATCTGTTGCAGCAGCACTCACCCATGACCTATGATACTTTCTCTGCATCAGCAAGTTCGCAGAGATGTGCCCACAGATCGTGCCGGATCAACGTGCATGCGTCCCACAGCAGGTTGGCGCCATACTGCAGCCAGGCTGGTACAGACGGCGCTTGATTCTTGCTGGATGAACTTTCTAGAGTGGACTTTAGCTGTTATAGTTGCTGAAAGCTGGATCAGACGCGAGTACGAGACCACGTGTGCGATGTTGACGGTCCCGCTCTTTCTTCAATCGTCAGGACAGAAACAAAACTCGTGATCGTCCAATCGCAGCATGGTGAAGCGACATCGGCGCATCACAGCCCACCAAGTCAAACTGTTGTTACACTCAAACCCTCCTCATGCCGCAACTTCCAAATCCAGTCCGCCAATCGGAAATGGACAGATGTGCTGCAATCTTTTGTCTGTGCACGCGTGGCTGCCATTTGTGCAACTTTTGTCTGTGCCTACATCGACTTTTCCTTGCACCGTAGCATCGAATCGATTAAATCCAATTAGTTTTTGCAGGTACTTACTTTTTGCTTAAGGTCAGCAATGCGACGACAGGGCTGTATGGTTGTGAGCTGGCCTCAGGGCAGCAGCAGCAGCAGCAGCAGTTGTTGATCCTACATGGGGTCTGAGCTGCCGCCAGACACAGTGTTTCTTTCGTACGAGGAGGTAGGCAGCATCACTTAGGCTCTCAGCATGTTTCTAACCGCGACTGTTGTCCCTGGCAGCAGTGGGCGTGCCTTGTGCTGTGCGCTTGCGGCAGACTCACCATCATGCTGCACACAGCAAGCTGCATGTGCAGGGGCTTCAAGTAAGTAGCTGAACTCATACCCTGTAACATGCTTGTGCTTCCAAAGCAATATTAGCTGCCAGTGCAGCCCTGCAGCCGTCAAAGCAAAGCCACAACACAGCTCATGCCTTGCCTGGCAATGCCGCAATGTTGTGCCGTAATTTGCTTGCAGGTGAAGGTGACAGTAGGCAATAAGAAGGTGCTCAAGCTCTTTCTGGTTGACAGGTCAGGCAGCAAACACCTAGCAGCAACAGGAGAGGACCTAGGAGATGCGCATTATTTATACAGGAGCACCAAACCTTTCAGCAAGTATGGGCGTCTGGAGTGCCATAACCGCAACGAGTTGCACATCTGGTGCGTTGGCTGCTTGCAGACGGCAGGTCCTGCAGCAGTACAGCTGATGCAATAGCAGCAGCATCTGCTGCGCTGCAGCACCACAGCAAGCAACGCAGCACCACATTGCAACACAGCCAAGTAGCAGCAGCGCCCAGTATGTGCAACATCAGCAGCCAGTTAGTGCAGCCTGCGAGGAAATGGCCTTTGCGCAAAAAATGTTGTGCACTTGCAACTCGCAATGCAGCAAGCATTCAGCAATGATGCAGCTGGCAGCCGCACACTGTTGCGGCCTCGTTCCCGACTCACCCACAACACATGCACGATATCTAAGCTGTGAACCTGCAGCCTGGCTTAGTGCAGCTTACACCTGCTGAACGGTTCCCGTCTCTGCGTGCTGCTGATAATCAACATGGATTGGCGTGTCAGTGAGCGTCTGGACTTGCTGCATCCTGGTGCTGTCTCCTGCATGCTTGCCGCCCACTTGAGTTCTTTAGCTTTGAATTTGCCATGCATAACGCGCCATCAAGCATCTTGCTCTGCTGCACTGCTGCCTGCTGCAGGCTTGAGATGGTGATCAGTGAGTCAGGGGGCCAGCTGCAGGCCGCCCACCTAGCTGCTGACGAGCAGAACCCAGAAGGCATCTACTTCGTGTCACATAGGTGAGCAGGCCGCCGCTGCTGCGCTGCTGATCACAGCGGTAACAGCAGTGGTGACAGCAGTAGTGACAGTGGCAGCATCATCATCTAGTGAGGATAAGCAGCAGGAGCCAAACCCTGACGGTGCCTGCTTTGTGTCACCTGGTAGGCAGGCCTCTGCTGCTGCCCTTTTGCAGTGTATTCCCCCGGATTGTCCTCCTGCCAATTCAGCCCAGGAGGTGACGAGTTTTGCTTTGTGCGCTGCATTGTGCGCAGGTACGAGCGCGCTGCCTACCCGGACGGTCGCCGCTGCAACCGCTGGTACCTGATGGACCAGCACGGCGACAGCCACCTGGCGGTGATAGGCATAGAGCGGGACACCAAGGACGGACACTACCACTACAGTGCGGTGCGTTGGCGCGCTCTGGTTGTGTTCTTTATTTTCAGTTGTGCCTGTTTTGAGTTGAGGAACGGGACACCAAGGACGGCCACTGCCACTACAGCGCGGTGCGTTGTGAAGTCTTGTTTGGCTTGTGATTTATCTCTTGTTGCTGTTTTGAGCCGTTGGGGATTGAGACGTTTGAGTTGGGAATTGAGACATGAAGGGTGGCCACTACGAGTGCAGCGCGGTGCGTGGAGGGTTGTTTGGTTTGTCGCTTGTCTGTTGCGGCGGCGGTCATAGGCATACAGCAAGAGAACCCCTTTGCAGGCATCATGCCAACGCACTGCAAGTGCGCACATCCTCATCACCCAACCTTGTTTGGTGTCTGCACACTGCTGTGTCTGCAGGAGGACCCCTTTGCAGGCATCATGCTGCTGCACTGCAAGTTTGCACACCCGCATCGCTCAACCTTGTCTTGTGTCTGCACACTGCTGTGTCTGCAGGAGGAGCCCTTTGCAGGCATTATGCCGCTGCACTGCAGCAACCAGGCAGGCGTGTACAAGTGGCTGGAAAAGATGGTCACGCACCACGCAGGCAATGGCGACGCGCCGGCTGCCAGCTACAGCGGCGGGCCAACAGGTACGTGAGCGGTATCGTTGGCATTGTTGATTAGGCCTGTCTCGTGCTTGTGTAAGCATGCCGTGTAACGTCTCTGCTGTAGCGATGAAAGCACGTGGATTTGTACGCACTTCATCGGCAGGACTGTTTTGACCGCACGCTGTTGCAGCATCCTAAAGGTATCTGTTCTGCTGCATAGTTTTTGCAGTGTCGTCCAATAGTGTCAGGGGAGGACCAGCCTGCACTCAGCACTTTGTAGGAAGTTTGGAGGCGCGTCAAGCTTCCTCATTGTGTCAGAAACACACACAACCTCCCTTGACTTGACGCGGGTGACAAGTATAAGCACAAACCACGCATAGCTCGTGCATGTATTCACTGCATGGTTGCTGTCCTACTGCATTGCATGTGCAGGCTCCACCACCAGTGGCTTCTCTGCAGGGGACTTCGGCACCGCTGCTGCTACTGCTGGTGGTCGCAAGCCTCCCCTCGTCATCAACTTAGCCACCATACGTGCAGCGCGCAAGAGCGCTGCAGCGCTGCATTCTTTAGAGGAGTGCATCATTGTGGAGGGGCAGCAAGTGCGCGCAAAGCCCAAGCCAAAGGTGGCGATGCCTGCTGCGCCGCCGCCGCTGCCGATGACGGCAACACAGAAGCACAAGTGAGTTGGCGCAACGGCCAGCCTGTAGCTCCCATCATTGTGTGTTTGGGATAAAGAAGCGAGCTTGCAACAACCACACTGGCCGGGGAGGCAAACCAACCAATGAGTCAAAGTTAATGACGCCGGTGCACACATGCTTTGGCTTGCTTTGCGGCTCTTCAGAAAGTGTGTTGCCCGCTGTGCATGGTTATGCGGACCTGTACGTGCCTCCCTGTTTCTATGACAACCACCACTTTGCTGCTTCTCCGTCTGCTCCTCAATCTGTCAGGTCTGTGGGCATCGTGCAGCAGAACCAAATCAAAAAGGCGCGCAAGCTGCAAGACGACCTCCGCGCAGAGGAAGAGAAGCTTCAAGCAGCGCACTTAGCACGCCTACGCAGGGCAGCAGCAGCAGAGGTGGCGAGTGACAGCGCAGCAAAGGCCACCAGCCTCAGCTGGCTACACTGCAGCTTGAGTTATGAAGAGGGGGAACACTTAGAGCACTGGCTGGGGCTGCTGAGAGCCATACTAGACATGCAGGAACAGCAGCAGCAAAATGCACAGGAAGCAGGGGATGGCGCAGCAACCGCAGCTGCTGAAGCGTCGGCCAAAGACAGCAGCGGTGGTGCAGCAGCAGCAGCAGGGGGTGGTGCTGGTGAGACTGGTGACATCATGGTGTGGATCAAGCAGCCGGCCAACCGGCGGCACCATGTGCGTGTGGCGCTGGAGTGCTTGAAGGAGCTGGGGGCACAGGACCTGCCCGCACGCGTGCTGCTGACACACAAGGTGCGTTGGCTTTGGTGCTGACCACAGTACTGTGCAGTGCAATGTGTAGTGCGTATGCCATTGCTTGCTGGTGGCTGCTGTGAAATGTACCCTTGTTGGCCATGGTTGCGTGAATGAGTGCACGCATGTATACATATGCCAGCAGACCAGCGGCACCATGTGTGGTTGGTGCTGGAATGCCTGAAATGATGTGGGCCGCAGGACCTGCCTGCACGCGTGCTGCTGACATGCAAGGTGCGCTGATGATAGTATCAGAGGTCTGAATACATATAGCCTGGCCAGGTTTCTGCAAGATTGATGTCATGCAGATGCTGTCGGATGCCGTGAACAGGTGCAGTGGTTGCTGTGTGATGATGTGAACACACGCATGCACATGTGGCCAGCGACTGACAAATCCAGACAACTCCGCGCAGTGACAACCCTGACAAAGACGGACAAACACAACTCACAAGCATGCATGCTTATACGTATCCCTGCGCAGGTGGTCCAGCTGCTGACATCCGGGGTCAACACTGCACCGCGACAAGGCTGACATAGACAATACACCCATGCATGCTGCTATACATTCATGTGCAGGTGGTGCAGCTGGTGTAGCGCTGCACGGCTTGCACAACAGTTGCCCTCAGGAATACCAACATAAACATAACAGTTGCCCCAAGGAATGCCAACTTTATGTTCTTTATACGTGTACACAGCCTGTTAGGGCATACAATACTGTTTGTACGCAGTACATGTGTACGGTGTGTACGCTTGCCAACAGCCTTATATATACATTCTTGTGCAGGTGGTGCAGCTGGTGCAGCGCTGCACGTCCTGGCAGCACCCCGCAGTGGCCAGCATGGCGCAGCACATGCTGCGGCGCTGGACCTGGCAGCTGGCAGGCCACATGCACGTGCTGGGCTGCCCCACATACATGGAGGACCACTGCGCAGCACTTGAAGAGGGCATACAGGCTGGCGCGGTGCCACTACCACAGCTGCCCAAGCACAAGCAGGTGAGGCTGCGCGCTTTTGCAGAATGGTGTTGTTTGTTCGCGGCCTTGGGTTGCAGTTTGTTCGGGTGCGGTTGCTTCAACAGTTTGGTAGGAGGCGTGCGCCGTGCTGCAGGCTGCTTGTGGTGGTGCCTGTGGTAGCTGCTTGCCATCGCGCAGAGGCTGAGCATGCATGGCATTGTTCTGGGTCAGTGCATTGTGTGTGTGGAGGACCACTGCGCAGCACTGGAGGAGGACATACAGGCTGGAGCAGTGCCACTGCCGCAGCTGCCCAAGCACAAGCAGGTGGGGCTTCGTGACGTGGAATTGCGGTGTCAGGGTGTTGGACAGCATGGAGCACTCCACGCTGAGATCTCGGCTGGCCATGAGTGCCAATTTGTTTCCTGCTGCTGCTGCTTGTTTGCAGGCGCTGCTGAACCATGCCATGTTTCCTGCGGTCGTATCGCCTATCATGCTCTGTTTGTGTAGGATGACTGCTCACTCGGGTGCTGCTGCTGCCACTGCTGTTGCCACTGCTGCTCTGCAGGCGCTGCTGAATACGGTGTTTGCCCCCGTTCAACCCGCCCCCACCGTCAGTCATCACCTCTTGAATGCCACCTTAGTAATGCTGCTGCTGCTCCCACTGCTGATGTGCAGGCGCTGCTGAACACGCCCATCCCTAAGCTGCCGCTGCCCAACGCAGCCACCCCAGCGCCCGGCAAATACAGCAGCTACAGCAGCAGCAGCCACCAGATGCCGACCTCAGCCCCAGGCATGCTCAACGCAGCCGGCATGACCATGCAGCAGTACAACAACAGCCAGCAGGCAGGGTTTGGGGCCCAAGCAGGATTTGGCGCTGGCGGCGGTTTTGCGCCGCACCCAATGGGTAGCTTGACGCCCGGCCTTGGCACGCCAGGGGGGTACTATACACCTATGGGAGCAGCAGCAGCAGCAGCAACACGGGGGATGGTGTCTGGTGCTGGAGGCGCCTTTGCAGGAATGCAAGGTATGACGGCTGCTGCTGCTGCTGGTACGCCTGGTGCAGGCGGTATGAGGGGCACAGGCGCTAGGGGCCTACCTGGTATGGATGCAGCAGCAGCAGGGGAGCAAGGAGCAGCAGCACAGGCGGGGTTAGATGGTGCTGCTGCTGCTGCAGGGTTGTACGGACAGCCAGGCGCAGCAGCAGGGTACATGGATCCTGCAACAGCAGCAATGTTTGGTGCGGGGTGGCCTGCTACGCAAGGGATGCAAGTACTGGGGATGGATGGAGCAGCAGCCGGGTCAGGTATGGCGAGTGGTGCAGCATCTGGCAGCAGCACAGACCTTGCTGCTATGGCAGCAGCAGCAGGTGGCCAGGCGCAGCAGCAGCAAATGGCACTGTATGCGATGCAGCAGCAGCAGATGCAGTTTGGGGCTGGGTCAGCAGCAGCACCTGGTATGGATGCGCAGCAACAGCAGCAGCTGACGCTGCAGTGGCAGCAGCAGCAGCAGGCGATGTACTGGCAGCAGCAACAGCACATGCAGGCTGTGTGGGCGTCTGCTCCAGTAGCATCTAGTGGGCTGGCACAGCAGCCGCAGCCAGACCAGCAGCAGCAGACCAGCACTCAGGGTTTCTTGCAGCAATAGCAGCAGATGTAATCGGCTGCAATAGCAGCAGATGCAGCCTGCTGATACAGCCTTTAGCGCCGCTGGTGAAGGTTGTTTGGACGAGGAGCAGCAGCAGCAGCCCTGCTTGAAGCAATGAAGATTTGCTGCAGCTTTAATGCAGCAGCTCTGCTGTGTGTTGTGTAGACAATGTCAGCTGCGCCTGGTGGTCTCTGCATTTGGCAGTCAGCATACCGCAGCTGACAGGGCTGCAGCTCAGCTGAGGTACATTAGCCTGTGATGCCATTTGGCGGAGGTAGTTTCACTAGCAGTACTAATTTCTTGTACATGACACAAGTGCAATGTGGCGTGCACCTGGTATTTGTATCCAGACACAACAGTCACTAATAATAATAATCAATCCTTGTAAGCCATACCCTTCGGCATCGGCAACCGCGCCTCACCCACTGGGGAGGCGGAAAGCAGACTGATTATTCTCTCTATTTTGGTGTAAGGTAGACCACCCAGACCCTTACACCCCTTACTAGGCAGCATGTGGGAATCACCCCATACGGTGGACTGCATACCTAGCAGGGCCGGTGTGTATATAGCCAGCAATCGACGGAGTCCTGCGGAGAGTTACGAGGACATTAGCAGCATCCTTCCTTCGGCTTTCGCCTGTATCCCTGAGTCCAGGGACATACTGCTTAGGCTCAGAATGGAACCTGCAACCTTTCGGCCACTGTTCGTCCGTCATCACCGGTGGTACCACTGCGCCACGTGTTTAACGTCCCGCTGGACCGGACACAACAGTCACTGCGTGGACCCATGCGCATGATGCTGGTATGGGTTGGGAGTGCAGTTCATATGTGGCTTGGCAGTACTTTCAACACCTATGGCTAGTTCGACTGCTGAGCTGTTCGCAGCATCCTTTTTCCAGCTGGTGCCCGTTGCGGCGTAGCCGCTTGAACACACCGTGTAACCCCTCTTCTTCTTCTAGTTCGACTGCGGGGTGATACAATTCATACTGTGTAGTACACACAGGCGTCCCGCTGGTGGACTCCAGGGTTGCAACTCTTGTCACAGAGCTGATCATCATGATGAGGCGGTGCCTGCTGCCGTGCAGCTCCGCTTGTTGTAGCTGACGCACTGCGAAAGATTGCACAGATCTCATATCTTGAAGCCCGGGTTGTGCTGCCTGATGTGCCACCTGTGGCACATTCTTTAGCCGCTATCGCGGCTTGGATGTTGTCGCAGGTGAACCATAGAATGAGATTTGGTTCAGTGGTGATGAATTCGTCTTCTTTGGGTTTGTTATTAGCATAAAACCTAGGCCCCTTCTCGAACTGTGTCGGATGTGGTTTTGTTCTCCGAGACGCTTTGCCCCATTGGAGCCTGTCATTGGCTCCCCAAACGGAGTAAAGGATTGCAGGACACTCAATGGGCGAAGTTCAAGCTCCACATAGGGCATAAGTGGAAAGACCTCAAAATGTGCATAAAGCCGCCTGCGGTAGTAAATGCCATTCACATGCAAAGGTTGCATTGATCACATCAAAGTCGCACCAGTCGGTCAAAGTTTGACTCTGTGTATTCCATGTCGCGGCAAAACAACACCAGCTGCACTGCAGCCTTACTGACTGAGTTACAGACTCAGGCTGGAGCGGCACCATGTGCTCGTCAATGGCAGCTGGGCCATACACCTCATGCCTGCGCGACCCTGAAAGTAACAGACACAGAGGCCCCACACACGCCACAGCTGCCACAGCTGCTGCTGCCGCCAGCGATACCGTCTGCCTCCATGCCTGCCGCACCCCCCACACACTCCCCCAGCGACTCTGTGTAGTGTGCCCACATGCTGGGGAAGAACACCGCATCGCCAGGACCCAGTACGACTTCCAGTGCGCCCACGCCAGCAAACAGCGGGTGCTGCACAAGGTCTGGGGTGCATACGTTGACCCGCGACCTGCATCATGTGCAGGCAGCAGTAGCAGCAGCAGCGGTGAATTCGATTTAAATATACCCTAGCTGTGGAGCGCATGCACCCTCAGGGGATACCTGTGACCGCATCTAGGCATGTGAGTGCTGCATGTCTTTGCAACGTGTGTGTCCTGCAGTACTTTACACAGTATGAGATCGCTTGATCTGGTAATTTGAGGATGATGAGCATGAGATCGCGCCATAAGAGCTGCGCAGCCAAACGGTACAGGAATGTCAGGGACACTAGTACAGCCGTCGCATGTGATAAAGAAAGCGCGAGGAACCTGGGACGCGTTGCTTTCTGACGTATGGTATATACCAAAGCCAACAACATTCATTTTCAATTGTAAACAACAGCAGCTGTGGCCAGTTTCAATAGCATCCGTGATACTCTCAAACAGCCACTGGCAGTGCAGTCAACCAGCAATACAATGCTTCAGCCGGGGCACCGTTGCGTGTACGGCTCACTGTGTTAGAAACTCGTCACTAACGACTTACCTTCTGCGCAGTAGATGTGTGTCGGGGTAGCAGTACAGTCGGTACAGCTGCTCCGGGCTGACAAACAGCATGCGCTTGAAGCCCCGCATCTGCATTGCAACATATGTGCGGCACAGATTGATATACCACCTACCCCACTGCACACAGCCCTACCATGCTGTGGCACTGATGCAACTAACAGTAAGGCGTACTGATGTCACAACATCTTGAACATTTGTTTGTTGGTTATTAATTACAAGGGGGGCAAAATCTACTGGCTGGCCATACACAGCAATCAAGCGAACCTGATTGTCGGAGGGCTACGGCACCGCCACCAGTAAGACGCGCCAAGCGCCCTTATTCCAGGAGGTGCCCAGCACCCGGACCAAAAACAGCGGAGGAGTTGAACCCCCACACCCCCTTGGTGTGTTACAGCCTGTAGCTCAGCTGCATGCCCCACACACCCGACTGACTTCATCAGCCGCCCCAATAAAGGAGTCTTATATTGCTTGCAAATGCATTGTGGGAAAAAAGCCGACTCCAAATGCAAGGTGAGGAGAACAACCGACTCCAAAAAACCTCACCAGTTCAAACAGTACATACAATGTGACCCAAAGTGCAATTGTTCTTGGCTATGTTGGTCACTACCGTTTGAACAACATTGCCCATGAAGATGCTTTCACCAGAAGCCAATCTACGAATATGCAATGCATCAATCCAGTTTTGAGTTACCAAGTGTAACGTCAAGGATACGGTCAAGGAGTTGCACTCTGAAGACAGGCAGGACTTGACGCGACACAATCCTGGCATGTACAAGCTGGAAGCCGTGACATTAGCCACCGGGCAGACATGCGCATGCTGAGGCTATGCAGGATTGGCAGCTGCCTCTTTACTAGCTGTGTCACCGCATAAATCCTATGTGCTTTGATCAGCAACTCATCAAGTCAGCGGAAGGCATTCCTGCAGTGAGAAGGAGTGGAAGGTATCAAATTGCAGCGGTGAACTGCATGCACTCCTGCATGTCGAGCTGCTGATCGCATCGCATGCAACGAGTGTTGTACCAAGCAGTCGCACCTGTAGCAGGAAGGAGTGGGAGGTGTCGTAGTGCAGCGGCGATACTGCCCCTGCAGGGCTCACCCACACCCGCGGCGCCTGGCTGAAAAACAGCTTGCAGGACTCTGCGTCATCATCTTCTAGCGCTGCTGCTGATGATGATGATGTAGGTGGTGTAGCTGCAGCAGTGCTGCTAGCCAACGCAGCGGAGACGCTGGTGTTGCATCCGCGCGCTTCTATGTGCTGCAGGAAGTCCTGAAGCAGCAGCTGCTGCTCCATGTGCGGTGGAAGCTGCGCCTGCAGGTCAATCAACACACACAAAAAACGCCATCATGACATCAAGTCAAACACAAGCAAGAACAGTGTTTGACATCGCTCATCATGCCTGCAGTTGCAGCACAACAGCGGCACCTAGGGGGGGCGGACAAGCAACCGACATGAACGGAATTGGACCTTCACAAGCCCTGCAGCTGCTTGTATATGTGAACAACAAAAGTACCCAGAGATAACTTGCCAAACACCAGCTGCTGTGATGTACTGACCATCACAGCAGCAGCAGCAGCAGATAATATGCATTGCTCCACAGGCAACCATGCCAGCATGCCGACAGACAGCATAGCGCATTGCGGAAGCAACCCCTGCCCTTCAACATCTGCATTCCCCGTTGTTGACTACATGCTGTACAAAGTTAAAGAGACAAGTCAAGTCAAACTCAAGTAGGTTGCTAGGCAATGCGCTTCCTCCCTCACCTGCATGTAGTAGTGCTCATGTGGCGTGTACAGCAGGGGCGGCAAGCTGCACCCGGGCTGCAGCCTCGCCACGAACTCGGCTATGCCCATGTCCACAACTTGGCTGGGAGCAGCAGCAGGGCCTACGCAGATATACCAGCAGAAACACAACTTGTGGGGTTCCCACATCCGCAACTTGGCTGGGAGAAGCAGCAGCTAACGCCGATTCCCATCAACTGAGCTACATATGTGCCAGTAGCATCAACAACGTTGTGCATGTGCTGAATGCGTGGTGTGCCATCGTTTTGCACAGCGTCTGGTGTAACAAGCAGATGCTGCTCAACCCAGCTTGGCACAGCAAAGGCAGGCCTAGGGGGTCACGCCAATCTTCATTTCCATGCTTCTCTGCTACTGCTCATAACAAAATGACATGTTATAACGTGTGGCAGTGCCTCACCTGCTATTTGGTCAAGGTACTGCACCAGCTGCGGCTCAACAAACGGGAACTGCAGCGACCGCGCCAGCCGCACCTTGCCCCTAAACCCCTGCTGGGATAGCCACCCTAAACCCCAGCCCTGCTGACTCACGGCTGGCCAGTCAGCAGCTACACCACGCAGCACTAGCGGCTGCTGCTCGGCGTTTAGCAGTAGCAGCCGCTCTGCAGCTGCAGCTTGAGCATCAACGCTGCTGCCAGCTGCTGTAACAGCAGGTGGCTGGGCAGCAACCCCACTGCTGCTGCCCCTGCTGCTGCCCCTGCTGCTGCTGTTGCTGTTGTTGTTCTTGTTGTAGCGGGTGTGTGTCTGCTGCAGCAGCACTGCACTGATAGAGCTACACGCTGCAGCCCTGTCTGCCTGATCGTTCCAGTTATGCTCTTTTACACTGCCCCACATAGGCAGTTGAACGGTTGGCGGCGCCGCACCCAACAGCATACGTGGGTCTTCTGCTGACTGTGTGACAGCAGCAGCAGCAGCAGCAGCAGCTTGCATTGTGCCTGTACTGGTGCGGACAGCATCTCTGCTAGCCGTAGCACCAGTAACGGCAGCAAAGAGGCCCTGCATCTGATGCTGCAGCTCAGTCCAGCCCCACTGCTGCTGCTGCTGCTCTAACGTTTCTGCCACCTGCTGCTGCACCATAGCAGCACTGCTGCTGCTGCTGCGGGTGGAGGTGCTAGCGCCTGGAATATGCCCAGCAACATGCTTTGTGAGCCAACCCGCGTCCTCTGTCAGCATTTGCTTCAGAAACAGTGCCTCTACGCGAGGCAGCAAGGCATCAATGAGCTGCCAGGCTGCATCTAACTGCCGCTGTTCGTGGTACAGCTCCTGAGCATCTCGCACCCAAGCATGTTTCGATTGCTGCCCCATCCTCTGCTGCTGCTGTGGGTCCGCAGCAGCGTTCTGCAGCTGCACGTACAACTCCAAAGTCTGCTCCAGTTGCTGCTGCAGCTTTGGCAGCTGCTGGCTGCTGTAGTGACAGCACCAGTACAGGTCGCGTGTGTACACGCCAGCCTGTTGCTGCACAAGCTCAAAGGCAGCGCGCAGCAGCCGTTTGAGGCACCACCGGGCTATGGTGACTGCATGGCAGGAACAGCACAAGGGAGCATAAGCAGGCGTTAGAGCAGTTGCATGGCCAGATGCCAGGGTAGCTTCGTGGCCGTTTATTTACTGCAGCACAGCTGATGATGAATTTGTTTCGTTTGGAGCCTGCATGAATGCAACAAGCATCTGCTGTTCCAGTCTACACACGCAGCAGGGGACTCTCACGGCGGGAGAGAGTCTCGCCACGGTAGCAACTATCTGGCTGTTACTGCCGCATCTTCTGCTAGGTCTGGCAGCAGCAAAACTGCACCCGCATATCCGACCTCACTGGATTACAGCTCACCTTGCTGAGCCGCGTCACCAGCTCGAGCTGCTGCTGCTGCCTCCTCTCTTGCTGCTGCCACATCCTCAGCAAGGCCTGGCAGCAGCTGCAGGCTGCTGCGCAGCGCTGCTGCTGCCGGCAGCAGCTGTGGCAGATCCACGCCTGCCAAGCACACTGACTGCGTCTTCAGCTCAAAGGCAGCTGGGACTGAGGCCAGCATAGATGGAGTGAGCGCAGGCAAGCTGCTGCTGCTGCTGCTGCTGGGTGCTGCCATGTGCTGCTGTAATACGACTGCTGTAGCAGTGCCGGCAGGCACTTGCAGCACTTTCACCTCCAACTGCAGCAGCATCACAGCAGCGGCGCAGAGCAGCAGCACAGCAGCAGCCTCTACTGCAAGCAATGTCCTTGTGACATCATTGCGAACATTGCTAGCAGGGGGCTGGCCTACGGCAAGAAATTGTATTTGCTGCTGGAGCTACCTCTAAAGAATGCGGAAATACACAGCAGTTCCACAACAGGAGCGGTCTGCTGCTGCTGCTGCTTGCGTTGGTCATTGACTGCTGCAGTGTGCCGTACTGCTGCCACATGGCCGATAACAGACGCCTGCCAACACCTGCAGCTTGCAGAAGTGCAACCATTATGCTGCAGCAGCTGTTGATGGCTGACACGCACCTTGACAAAGCACAGATGGGAGTGCTGTTCCAGCAGGGGTGCTAGCAGCTCCTTCACTTGCTGCTGCATCTGACTGGGCAGCTTGGCTCCAGCTGCATCGCTGCTGCTGCTGCTGCTGCTGGTTCCCTCACTCTCACTGCCACTGCTGCCGCTAGTTGTAGCTGCTACTGCCGGTGCCAGCACCAGAGCAAAGGTGTCAACGTCACTGACATATGGTATGAAGCAGCCTCGCGGGAGTGAGCCCCGCAGGTACACCCCCACCAAGGCTGCCCCACATGCCTGCTGGTATGCAGCTGTGACGGCATCAAGTAGGCCATGCCACTCTGTAGGTATCTGTGGCAGCAGCAGCAGCAGCACGTGCAGCACAGAGCAAGTGGTAAGAGGTGTATAATGCTGTTGCAGCTCAGATACTAGGATGGCGTATGCTGCGATGATGTGTTGATGCTTCTGGATATATTTGAGAGAGGTTATAGGAGTGGCCTGTAACTGCGTTACGGCTGCAGTGCAAGCTTGCGGTTACAACACCAGATGCTGGGCAAGGGTGCCTTCGCAATGAACATCTACTGCGTGTCGTCCAGCCAGCATTGCACATTTATCCCATGTTCACCTTGGTGACTGCAGCTTCATTGCATACGAACCCAGGTGATCGATCAATGGGGGCTGGCTGTGGAGTTATCGGCTGCACCACTGCAGATGCTTTGCTTGCAGCGGCCCTGGCAGTGGCGCTGCAGCTGCACTGCCTGGCAGCAGCATGACTGATACCCCTGCGCCTGCTGCATTGTCTTTCAATAAATATGCGGTGATGCAGCTGTATTGGAGGCCGCAGCAGCATCGCAGATCCGCCTGTGTGGCACTGCAGAGCCAACTGCTGCTGCTGTGTCCTGGCACCGCGCAGTGACTTCGATGCAGCTCAGCCTTATGCCCAGAAAGTGTTCGGATTGGTCGCTGACATCAACGTCAGCCCAACCGTGCACAAAAGGAGCGTGCTTGGTGCTGTAGGGTTTGGCTGGCCGTGTTATGCACACGTCAGTGCCAAACTATCACGAGAGCTAAGCTCAGCTTGTGAGTCTGCGGGCTGAGACATTTAGGAGCTTCTATGCCACGCTGATGTCGAGTGTCTCGTGTCACCGCGGGTCCCACTGCTTTATTTTTTGAAGACAGCAACAGCTGACACAGCAGTACAACAACAGCAAGATGCGAATCATAGTCAACTGCACTGGGGGCGGTAGCCACTCTATGGTGTGTGCAGGCAGGAGCAGCAACGGCGTTAGCAAGGCTCATGCAGCCCTGAGAGCGCTCAGGCTCACTGCTCTGCTGGCACACGCAGATGCTGCTGGATAGCACAACTGTGCTGGAGCTAAAGCACTACATAGAGAAGAAAGAAGGTAAGTGACATGCACAGCTGTGAAGATGGGCACCTAGCAGTGGGTCACAGGCCTGGGACTGCAAACTGCTAGACACGGCTGTCTAGCACTGAAGCGGTACCACACGCATGAGACATGCGCGTTCTTCCAGCCAGCTCCCGTACTGCCACCAGTTGATACACGCAACTCTTATACAAAGCAGCCTCGTCACGTGGTCACAGGTGTGCCGGCGCACCAGCAGCTGCTGCTGTTTGCTGGTCAGGTGCTGTGCCCTGACTCAGCGCTGCTGCTGGATCACTTGGGGCTGGACAAGTTCAGCCTGGCTCATGAGGTGAGATGCAGGCACTGCCGTGATGTGACAGCAAGGCTTGGCTCAAAACAGTAGCAGCATATGGTGGCAGCAGTAAGTAGCAGCAGCAACCATTACAGCCGCTTGGGGCTGGACAAGTTCAGCCTGGCTCATGAGGTGAGCTGCAGGCACTGCCGGAAGAGACAGCAAGGCTCGGCTCCAAACAGATACAGCATACGGTGGCAGCAGTAAGTAACAGCAGCAACAGTACAGGCTGCTTGGGATAGACAAGTTCAGCCTGGCTCATGAGGTGTGCAGCAGGCACTGCCGTGATGTGACAGCAAGGCTCGGCTCCAAACAGATACAGCATATGGTGGCAGCAGTAAGTAACAGCAGCAACCATGAAAGCCGCTTGGGGCTAGACATGTTCAGCCTGGCTCTCGGGGTGAGCTGCCGCAGCAGCGCCCGGCAGTGCAGTTCAACAGCAACCAAGACCCCATCCAGCAGCAAAGCAGCAAAGGGCATAAGCATCACACAGTGCTGTGCAAGCAGCAGCAGAAGATGCATGCCAACCAGCCTGGTAGGTTGTTGCGCAGAGCCGAGTGGACTCGAACACATGATGGTCAGCAACCGCACACAGCCTGCACGAAAGAGTTATTCAACAGCACCTCAGCTGCTGCCGCCTTCCACACGTGTGCCAATCCTGCTGCTCTGCTCTGCTGTGAGCAAGTCAGCATTGCCTGTCATGCCAAGCAGTGACACGTCACTGTTAGTGTGCACCGCTGCTCACCACCACCTGCTGTGCTCTCCTGCAGGTAGTGGTGTACATGCAGCAGCAGCTGGCAGAGCCTGTGTTGGTGCACCTCTGCAAGCCTGGCCCTGCGCCCTGCCAGATGCACCCAGAGATAGTCGAGGCACACAGCACGCTGGCAAACATCATGGCTCTGCTGCAGCAGTGCAAGCTGGCCAGCAGGCCGTTTCCTGCAAGCACAGCAGCAGGGGCAAGCAGCGCAGCAGCAAATGCAGCAGGCGAGCAGCAACGTGGGTCAGCAGGGGGTGCAGCAGCACGCAGCAGCAGCACATACAGCAGTGCAGTGAGTGCCAGAAGCAGTGCGGCAGATACCATCAGTGGGGTTGCTGGCAGCGGCAGTGCGATTCTGCCAAGCTGTGTGGTGGTGAAGCGGCAGGATGGCAGCTGCTGCAGCAGGGTGTGTGTCACAGAGAGCTGCAGCATTGCAGAGCTGCAAGCGACCATCCAGCAAGTTGAGGTGAGGAGAGCTGGTCATCTAGCAGCTGCTGGAGCAGCTGGCTGTGCTGCAGTAGCGATGGTAGTAGTTCTGCTCTGCATTGAGGTATCCATGCATAATGGCTAGCTCCCTCATCGTTTGTGTTACTTGTGTCGGTTGGCTGGTGCTTGCTGCTTAACACCTCTACACACATTCCACAACGTTGCAGCGCTCCAGATGTCTGACTTCAAGAGACGCAACCGTTGTAACCCGTCTTGCCTGCCTGCGTTGCTTGGTGCTGCACCCCTGCTTGCACCAATCTCCACACCTGCAGGGTGCTGCCCCGACGCACCTCAGCTTCTGCCAGGCCCAGGACGGCTGCCTGCACGTGGTGTGGGGCCCCAGCGCTGACAGCAGCAGCAACAGCCACACAGTGTACAGCAGGAGCAGCATGCCGCAAACAACAATGCTGGTTAGTATCCGGTTGGGGCTGTGATGCACGTTGCAGTGTTTTGCCCATGTACAGTGCTGCCAAATGAGCAGCATGTCGAGGCCTTGAATGTTTGACTGCACAACCAAACAAGGCCTGTTTGACACAGAGCACGTCGCGTGATGATCATTGTGGACACCTCCGCCAGTTTCACTACCGTCCCAAATACTCTGGTGACGGTGCTGCTTGTGGTGCCGCTGCAGGTGAAGGATGCAGGCAGCCAATGTGTGCCGCTGGCAGCGCTGGTGAAGGAGCAGGCAGTGATGCCCTGACGCAGGGGGTAGAGGGAGGCTGCCCTGTCAAACTGGCACTGCCCTCACTGCACTGCACTGCTGCCAGGATCAGGGGGTAAAAGATCTCAGGCTGCAGCTCCACCACAGAGGTTGTGTATTTGCTGTGTGCGATGTGAAAGCAGGTGCCGTGCCACAATCAGGTGGTGTGAGCTCTGCAGATCTCGTACTTCAAGACAGGCTGTGTGTGGCTGTAGGGGTGCAATACTCACTGTAATTGAATTACCGTTTCACAGCCCACAATTGAGGATGAGGTCGTCTGATTGCTGTGAGAATTCAGGACAATTGGGACTGGACAGCCACAGTCATGCAAGCACAAGAAGCACATTGCGATGATGATGACGTTGCTTTTGCACTGGTTGTGACGTCAACTCTGACTCGGGTCGGACCAGGCACTACCTGTGGCACAAGGCTTTGCTGTTCACTTTAAATGTACCAACAATTCAATGAAACGCCTGGTTCTGGGCCAGCATTGCACTGCAAGTTTGGCAACGTGTTGGTGACAGTCAATGTAACGGGGTTAGCAGTACTGAGAAGCAGCATGCAACTGCTGTGAAAGCAGGCAGTCATTGTAATGAAACAGGCACATGCCGGCAGGTGATGCTTTGGGAGAATTGGAAGCTCACAGCTTTAATATGTCAACGACAATATAGGGCCATTCATTGTCGCATCGTGTCTGCACAGGCAGCCTGCCTGCAGCAGCTGGCCCAGAGTCTGGAGGCACTGCCCACTGGGCCAGATCTGGGCCAGATGACTCATCAAGTGACTTGATTGACACATGACAGGTCAACGCCAGCTGACAGAACTGCCACGAGCGGCGAAAAGAACGGATTTACACTGCTTCACACCCTTGCGACTGCTGCTAACTGACACCTCGCATGCGCCTTGGCATAACCAGAAAAGCTGTAGCAGCTGCAGGTCACTTGACTGCTGCAGGAGCGCGTTGAGGTGAGTCTTGCACCGTTTCGTCCATCACATCTTTTTGTTAAGAACGCTGCAAGCACAAAGCCTGCGTTCTTGTGGACTCCTACGCCTAACGCGTCCCGAGGTGATCCCTAGGAAGGTCAACGCACATGTGCACACCCGGGTATCTGCTAAGCACCAAGCCAGCAGCAATAGCCAGAAGCAATCATGACATTGTAAAGAGTCTAGAAATGGTTCTCTGGCCTAGTGTAATCAGAGACATTCGACCGTCAGAAGCGACTACAGCCAAGCCTGCTGCGAGGCGGCGATCCTCCAAATACTAATTATCTGACGGATTGATCAAATGAAAACGTATTTTTGCGAGGGTGATCGATCGATGGCCATTAGGGTAGGCTTCGGTGTCTCTACAACACCCTGTAACACAGTGAGACCACAACACCACAGCTTATCCAGCAATCTGCCCCGGTGTACTCCATTTCAACAGACCTTTATTTTACGACACTATACATACTCACGTCAAGATGGCCGCGTTGCACACTAGGACGCCCGCTCGTGCAGATAGACTGCAGAGCAACAGCTGGGCGAGGCCTGGCTGCGCTCGTATGCAGTCTGTAAGACCTTTGAAAGCCGCTGCAAACAGGATTTCCCTCCAGGTGCGGCCACCGGGTCAAGGCTAGGTAGTAGCATGTGCCACGTCTGCACATACTATTCCATCATTTCAGCTGCAGTGGTCCGGCCTCTGCCTGGAACATGCCAGCATGATTAACATTTGTTGCTGGAGGGTGGTTAGGCCTGCGGGGGTCTTCAGACAGAGTGCCATACCCTGGAGCGCGCCCTAGGCAACACTCGTGCTATACGGCAGCAACTGCTGACCACGCGTATAAATAGATCTATATGCTTTTTTTAATCAAATAGCTGCATCGTGTGCGCATGGCTTGAAGTTGTCCATCTGCTCGGACACTCCCCTTACTGCTGAACTGGCAGGACCACCACCTTCACACAGATCCTAACCACCGTTGCTGCTCGAACTGCCTGCAGGATGCCAACCTAGGGCCCTTCCCACGGCTGCAGGACATCATGATCAACAGCCCCAAGTGGACCAGCAGCAGCAGGCAGACCAGCTACATCACCCAGCACCAGCAGCAGTCGCCAGCTGTTCAGCAGGCAGCACAAGCCGCAGCTGCAGCGGCACAGCAGAGCAGGATTGAGGAGGAGCTCTTCCTGCAGTTGCCGCTGTGGGCACAGCGCTTCACGCGGCAGGTGCCAGAGCTGCCAAGTGGCCGCAGGACGCTACTGCAGCTGCTCAGCTCGTTTGAAGATGTGAAGACGAAGGCAGCAGATGCATGCGGGGAGCAGAAGGCAGCTGTCGAGGCATATCTGCAGCTTGCGCTGGTTGACATCGTCTCTCAGGCATGGCAGCAGCACATGGAGGAGCTGGAGCAGTCACTGGATGTGACAGCTGCACAGGTGGGCAGCAGCAGCAGCAACACCCCTAGAGCTGCAGGAACTCATTGCCGCCGCCGCAGCAGCAGTGCCAGGATCATGTGCAGTGTGTTTGATGGGATGCGTGACATTATTCCTACCAGCGCAGCATTGCTTGTAGCAGCATCAGGTAGTATGGATCACTTTCTTGTACAGCAGATGTAGGCAGTACAGCAGCAGTTGCTGCAGGCACAGTTTCAAGCACACTGTGCTGCAGTCTGTTGCCAGTCATGCTGCAATAGGATACCCTGTCCCATCCAGCTCTCTGACATCACATGAAACGAGACGCTCTGTCCCTTGCCCCGCCCTGACATCACCCTCTCCCTGCCGTCCGCACCATCTCCTGCAAACGTTGTCCTGCAGGGCCGCGCAAGCCGCACCAGCCACCTGGCTCAGCAGCACCTCAACGGCCGCCTCGCGCTGTGCGGCTGCCGCTACCTGCGCCTGGAGGCCTCCGCCAACCTAGCCAAGCAGGTGCACCTGCTGCTGGACTGCCAGGGCTTCGAGCCCGCCATCAATGTTGCTGCGCTGCCGCAGCCACACACCCTGGGCCTCAACTTTGCGCAGATGCTGCAGAAAGACTTGGGCCTGGACCTGGCCAACCCCCAGGTGCGGCCTGTCCCAGAAGAGCAGCTGCTGTGCCTGCAGGCAGTGCCCTTTGAGGAGTACCATGCAGTCGTTACCACCGACGCTGCGCTGTCCGGCGAGTGCTGGGCGTTTGACTACTGGGGCAACGCCGCATCGCTGATGCCTGCGCCGTTTGCCAAGTTTGGCACCGGCGAGCTCACCGCGCTGCTGACAAAGAACGCTGTGCTGGACAGCCTGGAGAACGGAGTGTGGGGCCGCGCTCTGGTGGCAGCAGCGACAGAGGTTGGCCTCAGCCTGCAAGTTCCTGCAAAGGATGCGCAGCAGGAGGTGGCGGTGATGGCTGGCGCAGGCAGCGTGGGCAGTGCCTCTGCTTGGCTGTTCCTGCAGTCACAGCTGGCAGAGACGATGCAGCAGGGAGGGCTGCAGAGGATGCGGCAGCTGGCTCTGGCCGTTGTTGCTGCTTGTGTGACCGTGCTGCAGGTGGGGCAGCAGCAGCAGCAGTAGGTGGGGCTGTGTTCAGACGGCCGCACTGAGAGGGCATACGGCTAGCTGCAGGGTGTTGTCGAGCAGCTCTGATATGTGTTGGTGGTTTAATCGATCAGGTCATGCTGCAGAACGCAATCACGCTGGCGGTGCTGATGCTAGTACAATATGGCTGGTGATTTGCTGCATAGTGTGTGCATGACATGTGGAGCGTGCCACACTGGCATTGGTTCAAGTCTTTGGTGGGAGGTGACGCACCACACATAATAGATGACCGCCTGTGTAGGGTTCTGGTGGGTTCGTGCAGTCAAAAACGCAGGTGTGCATATGCTTTGTCAGCTGCCTGGATGTTTAGGGGTAACCTGTGTTTCTGAAGGCTCTGTTGTGTATGTTTGGTTGCAAATCAAACTGGCACACGGGCCAGAGGTGTTGGTAGTATTGCGGTGTAGGGTTCAGGCGTCCGTCCTGCTGTTGGTGTCATAGCCGCGTGGTCATGTATATACACCACTGCTGTCCTGTCCCCGGTTTTCTGGTGTCCCTGTGCGTATGCGGCAGGAATCTGGCTGCAACAACGTTTGTTGCATGATTGCTGTGTGAGTCATGTACGCATCATGCGCTGGGCTGTGTTGTGAGAGGGCAGGGTTTGGGGTTTGGGGTGGACGGTGGGGCAGCAGCAGTGGCAGCCAACAGGGCACATTGCAACTGCATAGAAAAAGGATGCGAGGAGCCGCAACATGTGACGTGGCATCCCTGGGGGTTGGCTGCTGCTGCTGCTCTTATTGGCGGTACAGTTGGCAAGTATTAGGATTGTGGTATCGCCTGATAGTCGCTGTGTGTGTACTCTCCTGATTCATCGTCACTGGTCCTGCGAGTGTGCAGCTTTGCGAGAGTGTTCTTCTGAGTCATGCAGCATGACACGAACCAAAAATTGCAGGTTTCGGTGGAGTTGTGGTCTGTCCGGAGTTCTGTGTTGTTGTGTGAGTGAGAGGGGAGAGCTGCGTGTGGTGTTCACTGTGCTGTGCCGACTCTTGGTCTCTCAATCACACACGGGTTTAGGGGTTGCTTTCTGTTATCTCTCTGTAGAACGCGTGGAGTTGGTACATACAACGCAGCTAACTTGCTTTGTATTTAAAAACTCGACGCGATTTACATACATCATGATACGTTGTATGCTATGCGGAATTCTGACCATATCAGGGTACAGTACATACGGTCACTGTATGGCACTGATAGTTGCAATGGGATCGTTTGGCATTTATGAGGTTGATGTGCGTGGCATGCTTTGAGCAGTGATGGCTGTGTTGCGACGCCGCTGCAGCATGTCAGGTGACGATCAGACCAGATGCTGCCGCATGATTGCATGTGGTTAGCAAAGTACACAGCACAGCAATGTGTATACAGCAGGCAGGAGTCTCAGTCCTGGATAGCACTTAAATACATATACCCCTGCTCACATACATGCGCAATTTTGCTTGGCGCCGGCGGCCAAATTTGCAGCTGTCGGCGCCAAATCTCTGCGCAGTTTTCCAGACTGGACCTTCCTGTACCTGCCGGCACTTGGTGGTGCCTGTAGCACTCCTTGGTGTGCTGAGCTATTGTGTACCTTGCGCTATGCTGTAGCACGTATTTGGTGCTAAGCTGTAGCACAGTATATTGCGCTTGCTGACTTGCTGACCTGACGTAGTGTTACACCAAACTCCCCTAAAAAGGGCTAGTTGTGGCAGCGACTTGCGCGCCTGACCTGCTTTTTGGGCCGACCTTGCTTTATTGTGTGTAGCCTGCCTTTGCTGACTCGTTTGCTGACCACACGTAACTCGTAATCGTGATAGGTGACTTGGGTGGATGGGTGAGCCGCTGTTGTATGATGTTGTGAGAGTTGAGCGCATGCTCAGCAACCGACCTTGCTGGGCTTGAATTGAGGGGAGCATATAGCTGCGCGATGGAGGCGTGAACAGGACACATCACTCAGGATCAGACTCGTGTTTCGACCCTGTGATAGGCATAATGCTTCTGTACGTATGGTATGGTTAGCATTGTCTTTGGTAACATCAGGTGTTGATTAGGCTGTGTTGATGTCTGCGCTTTTGCGCAGCAGCACCGTGCAAAGCAGCTCAGGATTGCCTGCAGTTCTTGTGTGTAGTAGTAATACCCAGCACTGTCGTAGTATACAGTGGCTGCGGTTTGTGTGTTGTGCTGTTGTGTGCATGCCTTACTACAGCTCAGGTTTTGATGTGGAGGAGACAGGACGCTGTGCCCTTTAGCATTCATCTTGTGCTAGGGACCATGCTTCATGGCGCATTGCCGGCTGGTGGTTTGAAAAGTGCCGGCTCAATGTGGTGCCTAGGGGTTATTCTGGTATGCCCAACTAGCGATCAAAAGTTGCGAACGACCTGTACCATACGATGGCCAAAAAAGCGGTGGCTCTGGTGTGCTGTTTGGGCTCCGACTGTCCAGCAGATCAGTCCTGCTAGATTATGTGGAGTAAGCTGGCAGACCGGATCTCACCAGCATTAGCCCCTTGTTGATTGTGGGCTGATGAACTGCCTGCTGGTCAAACCTTTGTTTGACTTTCCGAGCATCATTGAGCTGGCTTTGACCGTGGTCAGCTGCGGCTTGACCAGCAGGTCTTCACTGTGTAGGCCTTAATGTGTACACAACATCATGATGGTGAGTGGGTGCATGGGTGCAGAAGTCGGCAGCATACTGGCCTGTATTCAGCAGCACTGGGCCACCTCTGCTCTGTGTGTGTGCCGCACCTGCTGTTGCAACAATATGATTGATTGTTGCACAGTTGTGGTGGCGGGCACTATGACGGCAGGCTGACCACTTGTTGGACTGTGACAGTGCCACGTTTCGGCCATGGGCAAGGAAGTACACATGGTGCAGCCAGCAGCTACGCTGTGCTACACTGGCAAGACTGGGTTATGTATGTGTTGCAGCTGTTTGTTTGTTCAGGCCTTGTACTGCCAACTGCAGGGGGCAGTTCTGTTGTGGCACCACCACTGGCAGGTCCAGCTCTGTGCTGAATCACCTTGCTGCTGTTTACAGCGCTGGCAAAGCTGGCTGACAAGGCCCGGCTGCGGCACCAGCAGGTGTGCGCACCACCATGTGTTTTGCGCCGTACCGTAACCAAGAAAATGTTGCTGGTCTGGTTTGCGTGCTTTGGACTGCTGCAGGTGTGCTCTTGTCAGTGGTGTGTGAGTTGGCTTGCCAACTTGGCTTGAAGCCTGGGGCGACAACCGAGGCCCGTGTGTAATACAGTAAAACGTACACTCTTCCCAGTTCGTGCTGATATGTCTTATGAAAAGGGAAGAACAGCAGTGCCAATGGCCAATGTGTTGAATGCTTGTGCAGCAGGCCTGATAGCCTGATCACAATGCTTGCTGATGCATGATTGTGTGCCTGTTGGTATGCCTCGCGACATGAAAAGTCTCTGCTCATGTACGGCGTCGGTAACTTACGTCTGGGCTGCTGTCAGATTCAACAGCGGGTAGCACCAGCTTGACAACTTAGTTGACTCCAAGGGTCCTTATGATGCTTTAGTCGGTGAGGCGTGAGTCGCAATAACTCACTTTGTTAATCATCGAGGCGCTCAGGTACTGCAGTCACGCGCTTAGATGCCCTGGGGTCTAGAATGACAGCCTGGCCTTGGTGAGTCGAGACTCCAGCGCCACAACAAAGACTCTGCCAACACCGTTGAATCCTATTTGTACACGCGCATGTAGTGTTGCAAATCGTTTTAGGCTGTTCCGAGGCTGGATCGAGCCACGCCTGCTCGTTGCTCAACCTGGCTCAACGCCTGGCTAGGTCATTCGGCTGGTGCGCCTGCTAACAGCTTGATTGAAGTTCTGATCCAGAAGCGACTTGACACATCGTATAATTGTGCTACGCTGACTCATTGGGAGCTGGACTTTGAACGCACAAGCAGGGCTTGCAGCAAGCATGGACGGACATAGCCACGCTGGGCACGCCCATGGTAGCCACCCAGCTACGTCGATCAGCGAACTTCAACATCCACCTCATGGCAGCTACGAGGGTCACGTTGTACCTGGTATGTGCTCCATTGAATTCCAACCTGCTGCTACTGCTGCTGCTGCTGCTGCTGCCCTCCGCACGTAAGACTATGCTATCACCTGCAGGCAACTATTGATGCAGGCTCCACACATTATCAACCCCCTTTCTCAGTGGCCCTGTGAATGGGGCCTGCTGTTGCATACCAGCTGTTGCATACCAGCTACCTTGCAATGCGACATCAGCATCACCTCAACCAAGTTTGTTCAACCAACAACAGCCGTGCGGCCTATGCTTGCAGTCAGACATGCCAGCACAACCTGTGTGGTACCAAGCAACCCCTGCTGTTCCTGCAGGAGTTATGTTCATCATCTGGTCAACATACTGGATCTGGTCTATACTAGACATCCACCTGCGCACACGAGCTGCTGGTCTGCACGCTTACCTCCCCCTACACAGCACCACCAACAGCAGCAGCAAGCATCAAAGCAGCAGCAGCAGAGCCAGCAGCAGCCAGTGCAGCAGCGGCCGTGGGGAGCCCTTCCGATCACGCACATGGTACCCCTGGCCATACTGGCCTGCTCGTCCAATGGAGCCAATCCTGAAGGCGCTGCTCTGCCTGCTGGGCGTGTTTATCGAGCTGTTCATTGGCAATGGGGGGTGGAGGCCGCTGTACAAAGCTGATGGGCACTTTGCAGAGTTCCATGCAAACAACTGGCAGGTGGGGATGACGCCACAGTCATTCTGGCGGCATGTGCGGCAGCAGCAGTGGCAGCAGCGGATGGTTGTGTACAGACGTGTGGAGATAGGGCAACACAGCATGACCACAGTTGCAATCTGCCCAGTTGATGGGCCTTCAACTCAGCAATGCATGTCAGACAGCAAATGCCACTGAAAGTGCTGCAGCAAGCGTCGTGGCAAATGCTGCGTTGCACGTGTATGCATGCTTCCAGTTCTGCAGCCGTACGCAGGTGCTGGGTCGAGCTTCATTCGGCGCTGAAACCAACAGAAGCAGCAGCAGCAGATGGCAGCTATAGCAAGGGCTACTGCCCCGCCACTTTTCTTGGTTCGTCTCATGGTGCCTGGCTCCCAATACAGCTGCGTGACTCGCCTTTCGGTCCGTGGTCTGCTGCTGCGTCTGCCTGCTGCATTGCAGCACGCGCTGATGTACTCTGGCTTTGCTGTGAGCGGCGTGGTGGAGCTTATCGGCTACGTCACCCCCCTGCCGCCAGGCACTGAGCAGGTGGGTGTGAAGATGTTTAAGACTCATTGAGGCCAGCACGCGTGCAACGACACTTGTGCATAGGGTGTTGTCCTGCACTAGTGCTGTGACTCAGCCTGACAGCTATGCATACAAGAGCTTTGACTTTTCCGAGAACGTCAGCTACATCTGTCCGTCATCGTTGTGTGTGTTGGCTGCAACTGCATTGGTCTGCCAGGCCTGGCGGCTCCATTTTCAGCAAGATTGTTTTATCTAACATGCTTATGATGTAGCATGCAGGCTACCACCAGCTGGTGCACAGCGCCAAGGCGTGTCAGCCAGATGTTGCTTCTTCTGCATGTGGGGCTTCCTCCTCGGCCTTTGGTTACAGTGCTGCTCCTTCTGTGCATGCTTTTCCAGACCACCAGCAAGCTCTACCACCTGGTGCAACACCCAACCCCAACACATCTGCTGCTGCTGCTGCATGCCTGCAGGGCTTCCTGTCGCTGTCGTTCCTGGTGGAGACGCTGCTGATGGGCATGCACGCCAAGCCCAACGAGCTCGACCAGCTGGTGCACACGCTTCTCACGTGGATCATGATCGCGTGCATCGCCGTCAGCGCTGCGGAGATTGCTGCGCCGCACAGCCTGCTGCTGGCGCTGCTGCGGGCCATGCTGGTGTTCTTCCAGGGCACATGGTTCTGGCACGTGGGCGCAATCATGTTCAAGGGTGAGCACATCTGTTTGATCTTTGGAGCGATTGTGGCTGGCAGGAGGTGCTCATTATCTGTGGGTGGGGTGCCGTTCAAAGGCATCACAGAGAAACAGCAACATGAGGCTGATACAGTTGGTGTTTGACTGGCGTCTCTCAGGACACAGCTGCACGTCCAAGGGAGTGCATGCTGAGCACAAACAGCTGGCGCAGCGGTCAGCAAAAAGCCGCACCACCACCTTGATTTGGCTGCCCTTGTGCTGACCTGCCTGCTCACTGCTGCTGCTGCTGCCGCCTGTCTTTCGCAGACTCCATGGCGTGGGACATGAACGACATGGGAGGGGTCATGTTTGTGCCTGTGGTGTTCTGCCTGCACATGGTGCTCATTTGCCTGGGCACCTTCTCAGGTGAGAGCCACGCCACAGCAGACATAAACTGTCACAGCAGACATAACATTTTACAGGCACACTATACGCAGCTCTGCCGTGTTCATACTTGGCATGCCTACTCATCTGCCTCGGCACCTTCTCAGGTGAGGGTCACGGTACAACAGACATAACATGTTAACAAGTACACCACATGGTGTGCGTACGCAGCTCTGCTGTGTCAATACTTAGCATGCCTACTCATCTGCCTCGGCACCTTCTCAGGTGAGGGTCACGGTACAACAGACATAACATGTTAACAAGTACACCACATGGTGTGCGTACGCAGCTCTGCTGTGTCAATACTTGACATGCCTATTCATCTGCCTCGGCACCTTCTCAGGTGAGGGTCACGCCACAGCAAATGGCCGCATAGCGATTAATCACAAGTAAACCAAGGGCTCACAGCTGGTATATCCACGCTTGTGCATGCTCTGCTGATGTCTTCTCATGTAATGAGCAGCCCAACACTGCCATGTAACACCCTATTCAAGCTTGTACAGCGTGTGATGCATTCATAAGACGCGTGCCGCTCCTTCTCTTGTTTCCAACGTTGCGCCCTCCTGCTTCTTCTTCTGCTGCTGCTGCTGTCGTACCCTACTCTTGCACCCCTGCAGTGTATCTCTTCATGCGCTGGCTGTACGTGCGGCTAGGCATCACCAGCAGCCCTGCTGAGCGCCTGGCAGCAGCAGCAGCAGCAGCAGGCAAGTCGCTGCTGGGCAACCATGCCATTGTACACCACGACTCAGGGCCCACTGCTGATGACTTCGATTTGGATTCAGTGCTAGAAGGGGAGCTGGAGCTCACAGATGTGTACAGCAACAGCGGCAGCGCGAATGGCGGGCTGGATGCTGCAGCAGGGCGCCTGAGAGATGGCGGCCCGCGCACCAAGCACTCGCATGCTGTGTAGGGGCCTTTGCAGCGGCCCGATCTGTTTTGATCTGACGTAGTGCTTGCTGCATATCAGTGGGCAGGATGCATTTATCCAGGCAGGTATAAGGCATTATTGCTGGTTATGCGTAGGAATGGGCTTTGCCAATGTGTAGTCTATAAGTTCATGCGCCTGCCCACATTCCCATCAAAATCACCCACGGTGACAGAGCAGGTCCATCACCAGGGGGTATTTCAGGTTTGAATGGGGCAGGCGTATGCCAAGTTGCTGACTGCACATTGGTGTTTATGACTAGCAACCTGCCTGGGCAAGGCAGTGCATGCATCTTGTGCATTGCGTTGGTAGGCGTGGCATCTGGGGCCGCATGCGGCTGGCAGGGTGCTTATGCCTGAGCAGTGTCGTAGCGGGAGAGCCAGGGTGGCATGTCGGCAGCGTGCTGCAGCTGGAGGGATGGCCGCTGTAGCCATGCTGTGCAAGCATGTGGTGAACGCACTGATGTGCTGTGCGGGCTGCTGATGTTGGCAGGGGACGCATTAGGCAGGGTTTGCCAGGGTTCAGGTTTACTCACAACAGATAGCAGCGGAGCTGGGCGGATGTGGGATTGTGCGGCAACGCATAGACACAGTGCGGCGTGTATTGCTGATGAGTGATGTGTGTGCGCATTGCCTCCCTGTCACTTGAAGTGCAGGCATTGTGGGATTGCTGCCATGGGCAACCACAGGCAGCTCATACAGCTCCCACTTGTGTTATGGCTTGTTCATCAGCAGCTACATGCGGTACTGGGTGGCGCCAGCTGTGCTTGCATGCGCAGCTGTGCACGATGGGGCGGGTCTGATGAATTGTGTCCCTGCCAGGTTCACGGTTGTGCTGTTGTGTGTGATATGGATCATGTGACATGGTGGCGCATGCAGTTGCCGCTTCAGGTTGCTTGCTGCTGTATGGCACTGGCCGCATATGAAGCCAGTCGGCAGTTATTCACTCCTTGCTGCTGCCGCTGTGCACTTTCTTGACTTCACCCACCCCGTCCCAACCGTGGTGTATTGTTTAGCCTGGTCACAATGATGACATTGTGACTGGCCATAACATCCCATCCAGTACCAGTGCTGTGAGTGAGGCAATTGCAATTGACAGAGGTTGCAACCTCTGTGTAAGGGCTGGCTTGCCTGCAGAGCTGTTGTGAGCTAACAGCAGTTGAATATTTGAGTTGTCAGGTCCTGGCTTTGTGTTTGCGTCTTGGCTGCTGCTTTCAGCAGCTTGCATCCTCTCTTCTGCACCACTGCACTCCTCGTGTATCATCTGCTCCTGCATAATGCAGTACATGCAGTACATGCATGTCTGCCTCATGGGTCTTTGCAGCCTGCATGGCATGTGCTGCGTGCAAATACTGTCTGAGAACAGGAGTACGGAATTGGCAGCACAAGTCGAAACCCACCATGCCTGCACGCCTGCACGGGGTTGGGTGCCTGGGCTTGCGCGGTCATGTGCGTTGCTACTGCTGCATGCACGCGCATCACGCCCAGTATGAGTGAGTTACACAGCATGCGGGTTCAGCGGCAGCAATATGTTTGCTGATATATTGGCCTGATGTGTTGGCTCCTGGGAGTGAACTTTTTGGCTGCCAGAGGCCCGTGTGCTTGCTGCTGCTGTTGCGGAAGTTTTTGCGAGCAGCTCCTTCGCACTGCGTGGGACATGTATGCATGCATGTTGCTGCTGACATGAACTGGGCTTGGGTGCTGTGGCCACTACTTGCGCCAAAGCAGTCCCCTGCATGTGTATCTCAACAAGTGAGCCGGTGCGGCGTTGTTGGTAGATGCGCAGCAGTGCCTGTGGGAGGTATCCAACAGCGGGGGAGGTGCATATCTGGCAACTTATGTGTTTGTTTGGTACAGTGAACGGTTTAAGGCGGATTGGTATATCAAGAGGTGAATTGTGTTTGCATAAAGGACCCGTGCGTTGGGTGATCGAACTGCGCTTCATTGCAACCCCAGCGGCTGTGTCAAATCGCATCGGGCGCTCGTGTGTATGTGTGCTGCATGCCATGCGTGCGTGGGCTGTACTACTTACTCAGTTTGTTGATAGAAGCCTGGGTGATAACTCATCCAGTGCTGGACCTTTTGCAGGCTGCTTGACCGCATGTTTGCAGTGATGCTGTTTTTGCAACCTGCCAGGATGTGCGTAATAATTGCAAACACAATGGAGCAGTGCTCCCTCTTTCTTCCGCTCCTGAGGGGCGCGGGGCCGATGGCGTTGATGCTATGGCTTAATGGGTAACATGATGATGATGATGTCAAGTTCGTTCAGGGTGTGCATGTGCTGGCCAAGTTGGCATTGCAGTGCTGCAAGTGAGTTGCAGTTCAGCAAGCTGTGAACTCTATGGAACCCTTTGAGTGCATAGTGCCGAAACTTGTAACCTATTCAAATGGTCCGTTTCGGATTTTCTGTTTGCCAGGCTGCCAGGAGGCCTGCCGTTCATGCAATCTGGAGCCCACCATTGCAGATCCGATTACTATACTGCTGTTATGCGGAGCTGGCAACTGTTGCAGTTCGCGTCTACGTCATGCCAAGGCGCCAGTTTCCGCTCAAGACCAAAAATGTACTGCGAAAGTGGCGCATTCTACTACCGGGCGATGCACATGACAGCAGCATGTGCTACGGCCTGACGCAGGTGTAGTACACATGTGACTGCTCAGTACTGTGACCCCCTTTCAACAAAAAGTTCGCAGAACGTACACAGGTTTAGGCATAGTCGCATCCTTTCAAGAGAGGCAGAGAAGCCCTAGTAGGGCTTTAGGTTTGCCAAGTGTGCAACCACCTCCCGCAGCCATTCCTGTAAGGCTGCAGCTGATCTGCCTGCATCCCGAGACTAGTCTCTGTGCATCGTCATGCTGAGGGGCACACAGCACCAGCAAGGGCTTCGGAGCGAGACTGCTCAGCGGGGGGCACTCCCTGCTGGTGGTCTGCGCCCGGGGCCCAGCTCAACTCACAACAGAAACAATCAAAATGGCTTTGGATCCAGCAGGAGCGTAGGTGGGGGCCTGCCACGCCCATATCAAGGTCGCTTCTCGGAGCACAGCACCGAAAGAGACATCAGGACAGAGGCACACTCAGCCATACCTCCTGCTAAGGGTCTGTTTGATCCCGCAAACGATAAAGATGCTTGTGGTGTTGGCTTTGTCGCCCAGCTGAGCAAGGTGAGGCGAAGGCCGCAGCAGAGCAGCGAGAGCAGACAGTGATCAACGATGTACAAGCACTCGCAGACACCAGCTTCGTGTTAACGTTTTGATCATGGCTCCATGCAGCGTTTCATGCACTGAATAGCCGCTGCTATAACGTGCCCCATCTCTGATGTCGCAGGGTGCTTCAAGGGCCGTGGTGACCGATGCGCTGAAGATGCTTGCGCGCATGGCACATCGTGGAGCATGTGGTTGCGAGGAGAACACAGGTGAGGCCCCTCACCGGTCCACCAGCAGGCTCACGTGACGACAGCCCTGGTGCCGAGAGTGCTGTTGTTGGCTGCACAGCGGCCAAAAGACCAGCCCCGCTGCTTGTATATATTTATTTTGATGATATTCAACCCATCGACTGCGTCCAAGGATCAGCTGTTGCTGTGCAGTCACCCGGCAGATCTGCCGCACTAAGCCATGTCTCACAAATATCTAGACTGCAGTTTGAACTGTAGTAGGATGCAAGGATAGGTTCAGCAGTCTGAGCCACTTTCGGACATGCCTGTACTGATGCATATGCTCCACACACCCGGTTGGTGCGGCAAGTGTTTCATGGGCCGTGCCTAAGCTCAGCGCTGCGCAGCAGTTACACCGCTGCAGGTGGTGGCGCCAGCATGCTGTGTGCCATCTGTCGCACCTCACGAAGCACCTTTAGCAAGCATACCTGCATGCCTGCGTCGCCAGTCTTGTTTCTGTGCTGCTGTTGCTGCCCGTGCATTTGCTGACACGGGCATGCTGTGTGCCAACCGCATGCCTGACAGCTCACATCCTGCACCACGCTTTAGCGCCTATACGTGCTGCTGCACTGGCAAGCACTGTTTCACAATGTACATGTGCTGCTGTCTGTCCTGCAGGCGATGGCGCGGGCATGCTGTGCGCGATGCCTGACAGCTCACATCCTGCACTATACTTGACACGTGTAGTTGCTGCTGCACTGGCAGGCACTGTTTACAATGTACATGTGCTGCTGCCTGTCCTGCAGGCGATGGCGCGGGCATGCTGTGTGCGATGCCTGACAGCTTCCTGAGCAGCGTGCTGATGGACGAGCAGAGCTTCAGGCTGCCGCCGCTGGGGGAGTACGCAGTGGGGCAGGTCTTCCTGCCACGCGACGAGAGCCAGCGCAACAAGGGTGAGCAACGATGGGATTATATTCAGTTATTCAACCATCACCATTGCAGTGTGAACGCAGCATTTGAGAAGTGGTGTTGAGGAGCTGGCAGTGAGTGCACACGGTGCGCTAGCCAGGCAGGTCTTTCAGCCACGAGCTAGCGCAGCAAGGGTGAGCGGTGGTAGCTGCATGCTGCAAAGGCGGGGAATGTAGAGGGCAGGTCAATTGCAGCAGCATATGCAACGCCGCATATCCGTCTGCTGTGCACTGCAGCCAAGTGTGTCATGATGTGTGTGGCTGTTAGCATGGGCAGTAACACGTGCTGCTGTCAGCTCTGCGATTTCTGCTGCAGTTGAGCTTTTTGTTATTCTGCTGTGCTTCGCGCTGCGCTGCATGATGCCGCTAAGAGTATGAAGGAGCATGTTGCTGCCAAGCTTGGGCATCTAACATCAACCTCTGGAGTAATTCGTGTTATCCTTGTTGTTTCGTTGTCCCCCTGCAGCCAAGTGCATCATGGAGCGCGTAGCCGCCAAGCTGGGCCACGACAGCTTCACGTGGCGCACCGTGCCCACCAACAACCGCAGCCTGGGCAAGAGCGCAGTCGCGGTGGAGCCCATCGTGGAGCAGTGGTTCCTCAGCAGCAGGGGCATCAAGCAGGCACTCGACACAGAGCAGCAGGTGCGTGGTTGTGCGGCTGCTTTGTCCTGGATGGTGGTGGCAGTTCTGTGAGCGCATCATGGAGCAGCAGTGGTTCCTCAGCAGCAGCATCATCAAGGAGGCTCTCGACACAGAGCAGCAGGTGCGTGGGCCGCAGAAGAATGCATGCGAATGCTATGCGGCTGCTTTGTTGGCTCGATGGCAGTGGCAGTCCTGTGAGGGCATCATGAAGTAGCAGTGGTTCCATAGCAGTGTGAGGAAGCAAAGGGTTGGGTAAGGTCAGCTCTGCAGTGCTGCAGTGGGGCAGCAGGCAGGAGAAAGAGGGTTGCACCAATGGACTGCAGCAGTTGCGCAGGTTTGGTCAGTGGCGGCTGAGACAGCAGTGCTGGAGCGTCCTGCAGACTCAAGCGCAGCAACTGCAGCAGCCAGGGCTCCAGTGCAGCTGCGGCGATACATGCCTTCATTAAGCACGCACACACGTGCACGGCAAATCGACCACTGCTGCTGGTGCGCCAGAGGCAGCAGCTGGTGCTGTACCTTCTGTCTTATCGAGCCACCTGCAGCTGCATGTTCTTCGCAAGTCTTGTCCTACTTGCTACTGCCACTGCTGCCTCTGCAAGCAAATATACCTGGTGTCCGTGCTGCAGCTGCACACCCTGCACTTACCCTCCAGCCTCGTTTCAATAACTGCTCTTGCTGCTGCTGCACTGTTGCCGCCACCACTCTGTCGCTGCAGCTGTTCATCCTGCGCAAGTTCATTGAGTCGGAGCTGGCTGCGATGGGCATGGGCGAGAACGACGTGTACTTCTGCAGCCTCAGCAGCGCCACAGTCGTGTACAAGGGCCAGCTCACGCCAGAGCAGGTGGGGGCAGTGACCTGATAGGTCAGGTGTAAGGGTTTGGGGGTACAGCTGTTTTGGCGTTCAGAGTCGGGGCCAGCTCACGCCAGAGCAGGTGGGCGCTGGCTGCAGGCCCGTTGAGGCAGTTGAGGTAGTGAAGAAGGAACAGCTAAATCGTTTTGTGGAAGTGTGCTGCCACAGCCAACATAGATTCGTATAATGCACAGCGCACCATGAGCAAGTTCTCTCAACATCCTGCTGTAAGAGGTGCAACAAGTAGCAGTGGTGTGTTTGCACATCCAGCAGCTGCCTGTGCACGACACGGACCTGCAGCGGCCAAAGTCCCGCAGCCACATGCTACTGGTGCATCAGGCACTCACAGCTCTGCTGACGTCTTCATCACTGCTGCTGCTGCTGGCTGTGCATGGCGCCAGGTTCCCGTGTACTACACCGACCTGCAGCGCCCCGACTTCCGCAGCTACATGGCGCTGGTGCACAGCCGCTTCTCCACCAACACCTTTCCTAGCTGGAACAGGGCGCAGCCGATGCGCCTGCTGGGGCACAACGGGGAGATCAATACGCTGCGCGGCAACAGGTGCGGCGCTGGCGTCGGAGCTATGTATTGTAATGTAATGTTAATCTTTGATGGTGTGTCAGTTGTAGGACTGTTGTCCCATCCAGGTTGCGCTGCAGCAGTGGGTGCAATGTTAGTCAAGGTGAGCTGCATTGCAGCTCTATCAGCCATTGCCTGTCGCTGACTATGGCGCTGATAGACGGCAGAGAATTTTGGCCAGTTCTTGATGTTACTGTTACCAGGAGTATCAAAAGGAAAGGGGTTAGCAGCAACCGGCCCTAACCTGCTGCCTCTGCTGCTGCTGCTGCTGCTGCGTAATCCTGTCACCCCACAGGAACTGGATGACAGCGCGTGAGGGCGTCATGGCCTGTGAGGCACTGGGCCTGGACAAGCAGGAGCTTGAGAAGGTGAGGAAACTATGAAATATAATGTCTGTATGGCATATATTGCCGACATCATGTGTGCCTCAACTGCACAGCAGAGGCGTGGAGACTTGCTGGCTTGCAGCCGTGCCTGCCTGCTTTGACAGGTTGAGCGTTATGGTGGGCTCCTTAACTAATCCTTGCTGGCACTTTTGAGGCTCTGCTCTTTCTGCTGGTGGCCATTGCTGCGGATCTACTGCAGCTTGAATTGTTTGTTGCAACATGACAGCTCAACTGTGTTGCATGCAAAGTTGCTGCTCACTGCATCAAACTGACTGCTGCTACCCCTGCTGCCTGCTTTGCGTCTGCCTCATCCACACCCTGCAGCTGGAGCCCATTGTGCCTGAGTGGCAGTCCGACTCTGGGGCCTTTGACGGGCTACTGGAGCTGCTCACGCGCTGCGGACGCGACATCCCCGAAGTGATGATGATGCTCATCCCAGAGGCCTGGCAGAACGACGCCCTCATGCCGCAGGTGAGAAGCGTTGGGGATGGTTTGGATGCTGCTGCTGCTGCTGCTAACTGCGCACTGATTGCCTGGTACTGCTAGCTGCCTTACTAGTAGACGTCTTGGCGCATGTATGAATTCATGTTGCTAAATTATCTCTCTAGGAGAAGAAGGATTTTTACTGCCATCATCTATGGCTGATGGAGCCGTGGGATGGGCCTGCGCTGGTCACACAAATAACCCGAACCTGCGGCTTATAAACCCTGTTGCACTGCCTTTGTCTGAACCCCGCAGGAGAAGAAGGACTTCTACCGCTACCACTCCTCGCTGATGGAGCCGTGGGACGGGCCTGCACTGGTCACCTTCACTGACGGCCGCTACCTGGGCGCCACGCTGGACAGGAACGGACTGCGCCCCGGGCGCTACTACATCACACACAGCGGTGAGAAAATGCCTCATTATGAAGTGTGCCGCGTTGCTAGATGCATTAATCTCACAGCGTTGAGCCAAAAACATCTTGTGCTAGTGCTGCATCACGCACGTTGCGGCTATTAGCCATGTTGGGCTTTGGCCTGCTTCAGATGCACACTGTGCGAATCTGCAGCTTGCACCCTGCGCCATAACACTGCTGCAAGGTGTGCCCACAGCACCTCCAGCTCTTTTCATCGCCAGACCGTTTTCGCAACACCCTATTCATCATACCATCGTACCTGCCTGTTTGCTGCCTTCCTGCTGCTGCAGGCCGCGTGATCATGGCGAGCGAGGTGGGCGTGGTTGACGTTGCGGCTGAGGACGTGGCGCGCAAGGGACGGCTCATGCCCGGCAACATCTTCCTGCTCGACTTTGATGAGCACAGGGTGGTGGAGGACAAGGAGGTGAGCGGTTGGCGGTGGGGTTTGGGTTTTTGACCGAGGGTTGGGACCAAGGGTTTTCATTAAGGTTTTAGGGTGGTGAAAGACAAGGAGTGAGGCCGGCTGCTGGGTTTGAGTTTGACAATGGGTTGGAGTTGTGGATAAGCACGGTTTTGGGGGTTGGCTATCATGATTGTTCAACTTTGACGAGCACAGGGTGGTGGAGGACAAGGAGGTGAGGCCGGCTGCTGGGGTTTTAGACCGAGGATTTGGACACCAAGGGTTCAGACCGAGGGTTTGGACCAAGGGTTTAAGGTGGTGGAGGTCAAGGGGGTTTTTGACCGAGGGTTTGGACCAAAGGTTTAGAGTGGTGGAGGGCAGGAAGGTGAGGGCTGCTGCTGGGGTTTTTGATTTGGCCTGTTGCTTGGTGTGCACTACGATGAAGGCCCGCTGCGGATCCGCCCTCCAAGGAGTGGCTTGCCTTTGCGGGAAGACGTTGCCTGCTTTGACCTCCTCTTGCTTGACGCATGCCTGCCCTGCTGCGTGTTTGCACTTCCAGATGAAGGCCCGCTACGCAATGCGCCGCCCCTACAAGGAGCGGCTTGCCTTTGCCTGGAGACATCGCCTGCTGCGACCTCCTCTTGCTTGACGCATGCCTGCCCTGCTGCTTGTTGTGCACTATAGATGAAGGCCCGTTATGCAACGCGCCGCCCCTACAAGGAGTGGCTCGCACAGAACACCGTCAGCCTGGCAGACGTGGTCAACACAGCGCCAACAGCCATGGGCATTCCCCTGCTGGGCGTGTCAGCAGTCTCCTCGGTGCACCCTCCTACTGCTGCTGGCACTGCTGTGGCGGCTAAGCCGAAAAAGGCGCCTGGCAACGGCAACGGCAACGGCAAGAACGGGAAGGATCCAATGCAGGAGGAGGATGCGCTGCTGTCAATCCTGCAGCCACTGAAGGCGTTCGGGTGAGCAGGGGTGGGAGGGGTGACGGCGCATGAAGTTACATCACCTCATCGTCAACCCCTTGTGCGGGCGTCAAAGTGTGAACACACCACGCATGCCTCATTCATCCGTTCATTTGGGTGAGCAGCTTTCTATGCTGTTTGCAGCTACATGGGGGAGCAGCTGGAGTTGCTCATGCTGCCCACAGCTGCAGCGCCAACAGCCACGTGCATTCCTTCCCAGCAGCATGCACTAACTACTCCCTCTGTCATCTTATCTTAATCGTACTCTGTGTTGTGCACGTGCAGCTACACTCGCGAGTCGCTTGAGATGCTGATGCTGCCCATGGCGGCCACCGGGGCTGAGGCGCTGGGCAGCATGGGCAACGACGCCCCCCTGGCTGCCATGTCCAACAGGCCCAAGCTGCCCTTCGAGTACTTCAAGCAGCTCTTCGCACAGGTGCAATGAACTGAGCCTGTTTGTGGTTTGATGCAAAGCGTTGCTCTCTGATCGACCAATGTGTACACTACAGCTGTTACAGGGTGTATGTTTCAGTACACAGCAGGCATGCTGTAGTCGCTGAGAGCTGCGTAGCTCTCTAGCAGCTGTTCAGAACGTCTGCACAGTGTGCTGCCAAGGCTAGGTGCAATGCTCACAGTGCTGACTCATCACCAAAGCGAGAATTGTGCACTGCTTCACTGAATTACAAGTGCCGCCCTGCTTGGCCATCGTCGACCAACCGTTGTTGGCCCTTCACGAAGGCTACCATCACTGCACCCAGCTGCTCTCCCTGCCATGCTGCCCCATGCCGCGCTGCAGGTGACCAACCCCGCCATCGACCCCTTCAGGGAGGCCGTGGTGACCAGCCTGCGCTGCTTCATCGGGCCCGAGGGCGACATCACCACCACTGTGCCGCAGCACGCGCGCCGTCTGGAGCTGTTGCAGCCCATCCTGTCGCTCAAGGAGATGGGCGCCATGAAGGTCATGAACATACGCACCACCAATTGGAAGACCAAGGTGGGCGCGCCTGAGGACTTTGATAAACCTGTGCTCATCTCTTTCCATCACGTGCTGACACTGTGTTCATTTTGGATGGCTCATACCATTTTCAGATGGTGACTAGACCCACATGCAACCAACTTCTCTCAATTGTTGTTTCATATGCATGGCACACAGCCCTTTGCACCGCCATGCAGTTCAGGAAGTCAGCTGCCACGGCCGCAGGAGCAGCCTTGTCCCTGCAGCTACTGCGCCGCCGCACACTCACAGCTGCACATCATCTGAGGTACATCCCTGCGATGCATGCCTGCCCTGCCTCTGCACAGGTGATTGACACCACCTTTGATGCAGCAGCAGGCCCCGCAGGGCTGCTGCCAGCGCTCAAGGACGTGCAGGCGCAGGCAGCAGCAGCGATTGCGGAGGGCTACAGCTTCATCTGCCTGAGTGACCGCGCGTTTGGGCCTGCGCGTGTGCCCATCCCCATCCTGCTGGCCACTGGCGCGGTGCACCACCAGCTGGTGGCGATGAAGCGGCGCACACAAGTGGGGCTCATCATCGAGACAGGCGAGGTGAGAACAACGTAACACATGGTTCAGTCGGTCAAGCACCGTCTGGGGATGCTTCAAAGGTTTGAAAAGACTCGACAGAAACATGACCTACACTGCTGCTTGTGTTGGCTATCCGTGGCGCCTCACACGTGCAGTGGCTGCGGCCTACCTTGTTTGCTCCTGCAGGCTCGCGAGGTGCACCAGTTCTGCACGCTGGTGGGCTATGGCGCTGACGCGATCTGCCCCTACCTGGCGTACGAGTCGCTGTTTGCGCTGCACGAGACTGGCAAGCTGCCAGCAGCCATGAGCAGGGACGAGATCGTGGCCAAGTACATCAAGTGAGCGCGCTGCTGCAGGGGCTACTGTTATGTAACATACATGTAGGGTTTGACATGCACCTTTTGGCTGGAATGCGGTGTGTCTTGTGTGCGACGAGGGCAGGGCATTCAACCGGCAGCAGCTGCGGACACGTTGGCGCTTGATAACAGATAACAAAACATGTGGCTACTTGTGACTGTGTCAGCGCTGCTATGAAAATGAATTGTGCACCACATAGAGGTTGAGGCTTTGCACGCATTTGTGAAGCCTTGGGGCCTGACATGTTGCTCACATGTTACTGACATGTTACTCTTTTATGACAACGACAGGGCCATTGGCGTGGGCATCCTGAAGGTGATGGCCAAGATGGGCATCTCCACGCTAGCCAGCTACAAGGGCGCGCAGATCTTTGAGGCGCTGGGCCTGGCCAACGAGGTGGTGGACATGTGCTTCAAGGGCACAGCCAGCAGGATTGGCGGCGTGGGCTTCACGCAGCTGGCAGCAGACGCCATCTCCCTGCACAACGCAGCATACAAGGTGCGCAGTGGCGTCTGGCGGCGCGCAGGGGATGGTAGCATCTTGCAATAGCAGGGGCACCAAAGCATGCAAGCTTGAAGCGGCGCTGTTGTCACCTCTGCTGGCTCATGCTGTAGGAGATGTAACAATTTGTGTGAATGCCATTGGATTATAAAGTCAGAGTTTGCTGAAAAACAACTCGGTTATCTTCCTGCAGGGCAAGGCGTTTGCTGAGGACTCTGCGGAGGCGCATGCTGTGCCCCACGCTGGCGACTACCACTTCCGCTCCAACCTGGGCGCAGAGAAGCACCTCAACGACCCGGCAGCCATCGCAGCACTGCAGGCAGCTGTGCAGGTGCGCCGCCTGGCTGCTGTGTGTGGTTTGGTCTGTTTGGATGACCTGTGATGCGCTGTGTGCGCCTATGACTTCTGCTGCCCCCAGTTTGGGTCCTGCAGGACAGCTCATCTTGTGCTTGCTTGACATCGAAAGTCTTACCAGCAATCCAGGCGTGTCTGCTGTTGTATCACATTCCTGCAGGGCACAAAATTGTCCAAGTAAGTAATGCCCTGTGTACACCTCTTCTCACTCACTCACTCACTCACTCACTTACTGGTGCGCTGCTCGCGCCTCTGCTCACAGGAGAACGACTCTTCCAAGTACTGGAAGTCTGCTGCCACACGCGTCTGCCGCTGCATTGCCTGCCTGCAGGAAGATACCTCGCCCCTTATTAACCATTGCCTCTACTGCTGTTGTCTGCTGCTGCTGTCCTGCTTGCAGGAGAACGACACGGCCAAGTACTGGGAATTTTCCCGCCTCAACCACGAGCTCTCCAAGGGCGTCACGCTGCGCGGCATGCTGCGCTTCAAGAAGGCGCCAGGGGGAGCCATCCCACTCGAGGAGGTGGGAGCCATTGTTTGTGGGCAACTCCTTGTCATTACGTAATAAACAACACAAAAACTACAGTAACAAACAATAATAATAAAATATCAGGAAACAAACCTGCCAGGCGGCAGTTGCAGCTGCATGATACCTGGCTCTGCCAACACTCACAACATCACCACTGGTAGCAGCGAGTACCTGCAGCAGCATGTTTGGTGGCTGGGAAGTAATGCGTTTGCTGCACATTCGCCAATCAGCGCCTGTGCCATATGGTTGCATGCTGTGTGTATCCTGCAGGTTGAGCCTGCCGCCAGCATTGTGAAGCGCTTTGTGACTGGCGCGATGAGCTACGGCAGCATCAGCCTGGAGACGCACACCACGCTGGCACTGGCCATGAACCTCATCGGGGGCAAGAGCAACAGCGGAGAGGGTGAGCGCGCTGCTTCACCGAGTTACTGCTCAATGCGTTGAGATATCACAATAGCAAACTGCATGTGCAGCCCAGCAGCCTGCATACTTGACTGCTGCAGTACCGTATTTGAAACTCTTAACGAGACGAAGTCATGCGGCCTAGAGCTGCTTCCTGACTGCCACCTGCACTCCCCATGCACAACTTTTCCGTCAAACTCAACAATATGCACACACTACTGCTGTTCGTCCCACGCACAGGTGGTGAGAACCCGCGCCGCCTGGAGCCGCTGCCTGACGGCAGCCGCAACCCGCTGCGCTCCGCCATCAAGCAGATCGCCAGCGGCCGCTTCGGAGTCAGCGCCTACTACCTCACCAACGCGGACGAGCTGCAGATCAAGATCGCGCAGGTGCGCGGAGTGGTCTTGCAATGCTTTGATGCATGGCGTAGTGCAGCTGACCAACTCAGTTGGAGAGCGGGGATCTGTTGCAAGAAGTGAGCAGGTGCTACCTCACCAATGCAGACGAGCTGCAGATCAAGATCGCGCAGGTGCACTGCAATGGCTGCTGTTATGTGTGTGGCGATGCTGGCGTGAACGCGTGTGTTTGACTTAATGTCTGGTGCATATCATTGAAAACTTGCGGCCAAGCTGAAACTTGCCTTCACAGCTGTGATGCATGACAGCAATCAGCTTACAGCACTCGCACCAAGCAGCCGCGGCTGCTGTCACTGTGCGCAGATGTACGGCCGTGCACGCATCACTGGTGACTGTCAAGTCTGAAGAGGGTGGTGGGCTGCCAAACAAGAAGGTGGCTGCCGACACCACCATTTGCGGGTTGCAAGTCTGAAGTGCTTCTATACTTCTATACTTCTGTCGCTGCTCTGTTGCATCGTTGCTTTGCAGGGAGCCAAGCCTGGGGAGGGAGGTGAGCTGCCCGGCAAGAAGGTGGCTGGCGACATTCCCATGTAGATCTGCAATCTTGTAGTGCAGATCTAAACCGCTGCTCTGTTGCGTCGTTGCCTTGCAGGGTGCCAAGCCTGGCGAGGGTGGCGAGCTGCCGGGCAAGAAGGTGGCTGGCGACATTGCCGTCACGCGCAACAGCACGCCGGGCGTGGGCCTGATCAGCCCACCACCCCACCACGACATCTACTCCATTGAGGACCTGGCGCAGCTCATCTACGACCTCAAGTCCAGCAACCCGCGCGCACGGTGAGACGCACATATATACATAGTCACATGTTTTTCTGGCAACACAGGGCAACCCTGTGTGCAGCAAACAGCAGCTTACATACTGCAAGATATCTCGCATGCTGTAAGATCCCATCCTATGGAACCGCGGCAGCCGCTGCAGTGTCCGGTGGAGCAGCTGTGTGTTGTGCTGTCGCACTGTGGCTTTTGCATCGTGCTTCGTTGCAAATCGCTCGCTCTGCATCTGCTGCAGTTGCTGACCATGTTCCTGGTTTGCCTGTTTCCTGTGAGCAGCGTGTCGGTCAAGCTGGTGTCAGAGAACGGAGTGGGCGTGGTGGCATCTGGCGTGGTGAAGGGCCACGCTGACCACGTGCTCATCAGCGGACACGATGGAGGCACAGGTGAACTTTGGCTTATGTGCAACATGTCGCTACCCATGTCTGTTCAGCAAGTTACGCAACAAAATCAAAGCTGTGCTCATTGATGCGCATGATGGATGCACAGGTCGAGCTTGTGTGCAGACTCAGTACCTCAGCCCTTCCTGCAGCTATGACCAGTACTGCTGTCACTCCGGGTGATAGCATCTGCAGTAGGCAGCTGTCACAATGTCCGCACAAGCTCAGCCTACTGCTATGTGCTGTACTGCTGTCTGGCGCTGTTTGCTGCATGCAAGCTGGACAGCTCTGTTCCCTGGTCTTTCGTTATGCTGCCGTTACCGCCTGGCTGACGTTGCTGCTGCTTTTGTCTTATGTTCCCGCAGGTGCTGCCAAGCTGACGTCCATCAAGCACGCGGGCCTGCCGTGGGAGCTGGGCCTTGCTGAGACGCACCAGACGCTGGTGGCAAACGACCTGCGCGGGCGCACAGTGCTGCAGGTGTGCAAGCTTTGCCAGCCTCCTGTGTAGCGTGCATCTGGATGTGCTGGGCGCTGGTGGTTCTTCTGTGTGCCAGTTGCAGACACGATGTTGTGCAGGCGTGCAGTGCTGCGAGTGCACCAGGCGAGTGGCATCCAGCGGCTGATTGCCTTGCAAGTGCCGGCTGGCCATCGATCTTGTTGGCTGATGTGATTGGTGTTTCTGCTAGCCTCTGTCACAGTCCATGTAGCTCCTGCACACGACTACTGCTGCTGCTGCGCTTTGCTGCTGGCACATTGCACAGGCTGACGGCCAGATGCGCACCGGGCGCGACATTGCTGTGGCTGCGCTGCTGGGTGCGGAGGAGTTTGGCTTTGCCACTGCGCCGCTGATCACGCTGGGCTGCATTATGATGCGAAAGTGTCACACCAACACATGCCCAGTGGGCATCGCCACACAGGTGAGCGCCAGGCTCCGCAGGCATGTTTACAAATGTTGCAGCACGAGTTGTGCTGACATCTCCAAGCGGCTGTTTGATCACCCCTTGTACTTCATGAGGTGCTCTACCAGCAAGACAGATGAAAGGCTCGTAATGGTAGCTACCGTCTCAACCTGCAAGTGCTGCAGAAGACTTGCTGTACAGCACCTTCTGCTTGCTTTGGGCAGTAAACGCATCATCACATGCTGTTGACCTCTTCTTTGTCTTTGCCGCCCGCAGGACCCTGAGCTGCGAGCCAAGTTCCAGGGCCAACCTGAGCAAAGTGCTGCAGAACATTTGCTGTGCACTGTCATTCGCACGCCTCTGCTGCTGTTGCACTATAAAGATGTCACTACATGCTGCTGACCTCCTCTTCAGCTGCTGCAGAAGATTGCTGTGCACTGCAATGCACAACCTTTTGCTTCCTTGCTTGCTGTTGCGCTGTCTTTACCGCCTTGCAGGACCCTGAGCTGCGAGCCAAGTTCCAGGGCCAGCCCGAGCACGTGATCAATTTCCTGTTCATGGTGGCCGAGGAGATGCGCACACTCATGGCAGACATGGGCTTCAGGTGCGCTGACGAGGCAGGTTGTCTTTCTTATCCTTTTGCAGGTTTGGGATGTGTAGCAAGTGGGACAGTCTGTCATGAGTGCGCACGTGTCCACTGCCACCAACATGGTGTTACTAACGTGGCTACTAGTAGTACTTGCCATGCTGCGCATCATCGTGGTTTCGGTGTTTGCCGGCTGCAGGACTGTGAAGGAGATGGTGGGCCGTGCAGACATGCTGGAGCCCGACGCTGACGTGTTTGCAGCCAACCCCAAGCTGCAGGGCATCGACCTCAGCCGGTTGCTGACCCCAGCAGCAGAGCTGCGACCAGAGGCTGCACAGGTGCGCTGCAGCTGCATGGCAGCACTGCGCTTTGGCTTGGTGCACTGTGTGCTGTGGCGTTGAGCCAGCTGCAGGGGGCTTATTGTTGTCGCTGGTGTCATGCACAATGCTGTGTGCTAGCTGCCTGCTGTGTATCTACAGGTGTGCGACCAGCAGCAAGACTGCCAACAGAAGCATGTATGCCATGCCCTGCTTATGCATTATGTTGGGGTTCCTGTTCCTGGTGGAGTTCAGCTGGTAATGTAGCGCGTTGAAATGTAATGTACTGCAATGCCTTTTGTTTGCAGGTGTGCGTCCAGAAGCAGGACCACGGCCTGGACACTGGGCTGGATGTGTTCCTCATCCCACACTGCAAGCCCGCGCTGCCAGACGGGCCAGGAGTGCTGGAGCCTGAGCCAGTGTGAGTGGCTGCAGCAGTGTGAGGATAGGCTGTCAAGTGGTATGTTTTGTGATCCAGACATAACCAGATAGATCTCATGCTTAACTGGAGGCCAGCCATGTATCACGTTGTGTTTTTTCTGATATCAGTGGTATATGTTGTGTGCAACCTGCGTGTTGCTTGCAATGTTGGCAGGAATTATCATCCGGAGGCCCGTCTGTCGTGCACTTTGCTTTCGGCACTGCGTGCAGCTGACACTCCGCGCCCCACGTTGACCTTCCTGCTCCCCTGTCATCTGCTCCACACCGCAGGTACCTCGAGTTTGGAGTGCTCAACACGCACCGCGCGGTGGGCACCACGCTCAGCCACGAGGTGACCAAGCGCTTCGGGGCTGCCGGGCTGCCCGATGACACCATCCACATCAAGCTGAGCGGGCACGCGGGGCAGAGCCTGGGCGCGTGGCTGTGCAAGGGCATCACCATAGAGCTGGAAGGAGACGCCAACGACTACGTGGGCAAGGTGCGTTACATAACATGTTATGAGCGCTACGATGTTATGTAACATTGCATGAGCGTCAGGTTTATTATGTACAAGCTGGTTGTGTAGCTGTCAAGCAGCTGGCATGACAAACTGCTAGTCAGGAAGTAGTCACATACATATGGTCCCGCAAGCGCATGTTTCCCACTATTGCTGCTGCTGCCGCTGCTGACCTGCAGGGCCTGTCTGGCGGCGTGATCGCGGTGTACCCCCCCAAGGGCGCCAGCTTCAAGCCGAGCGAGAACATCATCATCGGCAACGTGGCGCTGTACGGGGGCATCAAGGGCGAGGCCTTCTTCAGGGGCATGGCCGCGGAGCGATTCTGCGTGCGCAACTCAGGTGCGGCCCTTGGGGTGGATTAATGTGTGGGACGAAGTTGACGTGTGGCTTTCCAGATGCATGTGCGTGCGCAATTCGGTGCAGCGCAGCTCGCATCTAGGTTGTGGGTTGTCACACGATTTGGACACACGGATGGCCTGTCTTGGGGCATGACCACGAGGCAATTCTGTGTGCGCAACTCAGGTGCGGCGCAGCTCGAATACAGGGTGTGGCTTGTGACATGATCTGGGCACAGAAGGCCTGTGTTAGGGGCATGGCCGCGGAGCGCTTCTGCGTGCGCAACTCAGGTGCGGCCCCTGGGCGGAATATGTGTGAGAGATGCTGCTTAGGTGTGCGCACCTCAGAGTGGTCCTTGGGGTGGAGTTTGGTGTGGATTGCCAGTTGGTGGAGGCAGCAAGCAGGAGGCCTGCGTGGTTCCTGAGTGCTTCTGTTCATCATCGTGGTAGGCAGCAGACACTTGTCATCAACTCACCAGCCAACGCGTGTGCTTGTAACATGTGCACAGGTGTGAGGGCTGTGGTGGAGTGTTGAGGTGATGACAGTGCCTCATCATGATAGGCAGCAGCCGCTTGGCATCAACTTACCAACTCATGTGTGCACGTGGCCACGTGGGTTTGCAGGTGTGAAGGCTGTGGTGGATAGCGGTGTTGATGATACCCCCTCATAGGCAAGAGAAACTTGGCGTCAACTCACCAACCCATATGCATGGGGGGCGATGCTGTGCACAGGCGTGAAGGCTGTTGTAGATAGCTGTGGTGATGACAGCGCCTCATCATGATAGGCAGCAGACACTTGGCATCAGCTCACCAACCCATGTATGTGCTCGTGACATGTGCACAGGTGTGCGGGCTGTGGTGGAGGGCTGCGGCGACCACGGCTGCGAGTACATGACGGGAGGCGTGGCGGTCATCCTGGGGCGCACCGGCAAGAACTTTGGCGCTGGCATGAGCGGCGGCATCGCGTACGTGTACGACCCTGAGGAGCAGCTCGCCAGCCTGGCCAACGCAGACGTCAAGGTGAGGCGGCAGCTATGGTTGAGTAACAATGTGAGGTATGGCTGACGTTGCACGTGCGTTTGTGTGATACAGTCGAACCGCTTGCCAGCCTTTGGTAAAAGCAGATGTGACATATGTCCACTGTGTAGAAGGCTTGCGCTAGGGCTGCTGCTGTTCGGTGACTGTGTAGCTGCAGCATGGCTGCCCTTGGAACAGATCTACAGCACTGCGGCCGCCAACGATGTGTAGTGGGTGAAGTATGTTACATCAACATACTACGCGCTACATGTTGTTGGCGGCCGCAGTCCTGTAGAGCTACTCCACGGCGCCATGCGTAACTTGAGCAGCTACACAGTAGGTGAGCACTGTGTCGCCACTTTTGCAGTGGACAGTGCCTGCGCAGGCAACGATGGTGCTCAGTACGACTGCAAGCAGCCTGTGCATTGTGTAACTATGGCGACACAGTGCTGACCTACTGTGTAGCGGTTCAAGTTACAGCATGCTGTTGCTGAGGACAGCTTGCACTTTGATAATCCGCTGCTGCCTGCAACATTCGCTTTCCAAATTTACTATATACTAGTTCCTCCCAGGAACTCGCTCAACTTCTGCGCTCCTCCAGCTGCTGCATATCATTCCAATACTGAAGCTTACGAGCAATTCTGCTGCACTGGTTATCCAGCCTACTGCACTGCTGCTGCAACTATAGCAGTGCCAGCTGACAAGACGCTGTTGCTGTATAACCTCCAATCTTAGTGTACTTCTCAACACCAACTGGTCTTGTCGTACACGAAGTACAGTACGATTGGAGGCTGTACAGCAACAGTGTCTTGTCAGCTCGCAGTGCTATTGTACTGCACTGCTGTCGCAACAATAGCACTGCCAGCTGACAAGACGCGTGGTGCCCTATTTCTGTGCTGATCTCAGCCAAAACAATCATGATACGCTGTGTAGCGCACGCCTGCTTTCAGCTGCTTGCTACCGTACCTGCCTGCAGGGTGATGTGCTGGCTGTTGAGAAGCACGCAGGCGTGACGCAGCTCAGACTCGCCACGACCCCAGCACTGCACTCCCGCGCACTAATTGGGTAGCGCTGTCTTCTTTGTGTTTACTTTCATCATCTGCGACCCTGCAGGGCGACCTGCTGGCTGTTGAGGAGTACGAGGACGTGGTGCAGCTCAAGTCGCTGATCCAGCGCCACCTCAAGTTCACCGGCAGCGAGACGGCACGGCGCATTTTGCTGGGATGGGACAAGGAGCGGCTGCACTTCAAAAAGGTGACCAATGCTTGCAAGTTTTTGATTTCTTGCTGAAGCTTCTGGTGCCTTGATGACTGTGACGTCAGTGACGTTGGCTGGGATAAGGAGCGGCTGCATTTCAAAATGGTGCGCAGTGCTGTGGTGATTTTGTTGACATGTTGTGCGTTGTGTGGCGTCTTGACTGTGTCATTAACAATCACCGGCTCACACAAGGCTGGGGCAAGGAGTGGGTGAGCTGTGGCAGGGGGGCGGCAACAGCGGTTCATTGCACAGCATGTAAGGGTGGCATAGCTGTGTTGGAGAGCGTAGCCGCATGAGCGCATGTCCTGCTTTCGCAACGAGTGACAACCACTTCTGCAGGATGCCTGTGTCTTCAGCAGCATGCACCAGTACCGATTACCTTTCTATTGTCTAAGCCTGTGGACGCGGGACTCAACCGTTGTGCTCATAAAAATGTTTGCATTGCTGCCTGCAGGTGTTCCCCCATGAGTACAGGCGCGCCATGGAGGAGGCTGCTGCTGTCACAAAGGCAGAAGAGGAGCAGAAGGCAGCCATCAAGGCAGCAGGTGAGCTTTAATCGGGGTTGACTTTGTTTGACCATGTTTGACTGGGATGACACATGCACCCTTTGTTGCTGTTGTGCCCACGCAGCAAGCCTACAGGGGAGATGCCTGCCTGCAATCCCCATGAATACGTATATATCATCACCTGGTTGTGTGACAATTCCCAATGCTACCTCTTTTCCATTGTCACCTCTACATCTCTCACTTGCTGCCTGCAGGCCTGGAGGGTGTGGATGCCTTTGAGCGGCTCAAGCAGGAGGCAGCAAAGGCCAGCATCAGCAGGCCACCCAAGGCGCTGCAGCTGCCGCAGCCCAACATCGCAGACCCTGCCATCGCCAAGGCAGCGCTGGAGGTCACGGCCCGCGAGGGGCTGCCGGTGACTGGCGTGAACGCAGCTGCATGGGAGGCGCTGCGGCCCAAGGTGGTGCCAGAGACCAAGGCCAACAAGGTGCGAACATAGTATTGCTTGTGCAATTAGAGCGCTGCTTCCTGCTCCATCGTTATAGTGCTTACCCAGTCAAAGCTTCTGTGCTGTAATGTTTACGTACCTACGTACCTGCATCACATGCAGCTGCACCATACGATTCGCCTCTCACATCTGCAAATGTGCCCACTGCTTCACACGCCGTGCAGGCGCGCGGCTTCCTGGAGTACAACCGCCAGCCGCTGGGCTACCGTCCTGAGGCGGAGCGGCTCAAGGACTGGGGCGAGGTCATGGAGAACGCGCCCACAGCAGCGCGCGCTGACCAGCTGCACACGCAGTCGGCGCGCTGCATGGAGTGCGGCACGCCCTTCTGCCACCAGATCAACAGCGGCTGCCCTCTGGGTGAGCGGAACTGCTGCGCATGATGCGATTAGATCATGTACTTTCAATCATGTTTATACACTATGTTTCAGATTTTGGGACCCCGCAAGTGAACGGCTGCTATGTTCTGCTGGCAGACCACCATCGGCCGCCCGCTTGGTGGACTCGCTGCGTGGCTTTCGCAAGGTGTGCACGATTTTGTTGCTGCCACAGAGTATGCAGCTGTTATCCTGGAAGCGGTGGATTGTCATTTTTGTCATGTGATATTCTTGTGTGGGTCTGCAGGCAACAGGATCTCTCAATCTAACGACCTGGTGCACAAGGGCCGCTGTGATCATGATTGCAGGCAAAAGCCACCACAACATGCCACAACACTGACCTTCACTTGTACATGCGTACATGTGGCTGTGCACGTGGCTCCCTTCACTGCTTGCTGCAGGCAACAAGATCCCAGAGTTCAACGACCTGGTGCACAAGGGCCGCTCCGAAGTTGACTGCATGCAAAATCCACCACAGCATGCCACACAACAACTGAACCCTTCACTTGTGGCTGCACGCGTCTCCCTTGCTGCAGGCAACAAGATCCCCGAGTTCAACGACCTGGTGCACAAGGGCCGCTGGAGGGAGGCGCTGGACAGGCTGCTGGAGACCAACAACTTCCCAGAGTTCACGGGCAGGGTCTGCCCAGCGCCCTGCGAGGTACGCATGTGGCCCAGCGCTGGATGGCAACAGCTATAGCATGAAGCGCTTGGTTGGCTGCCAAGCCTGCTTGCGTCATACAATGCGGGTTTGTTTGATGCCAGCTGTAACTGACACTAGCTGGGAGGCAAGTTGCCCCCAAGTCTAGCCGTTTACCACAGGAAGTATTGCAATCAACGCATCGTAGAGCAATCGCCTCTGGTATTTACCGTGCGGTGAATTCCACGCCGCAGGGTGCGTGTGTGCTGGGCATCAACCAGGACCCTGTCAGCATCAAGTCCATGGAGGCCACCATCATCGACAAGGCCTTCGAGGAGGGGTGGATGCTGCCACGGCCGCCCAAGGTGAGATAATCCAAACATATCAATCAAAATTCAATTGCAGAATAAGATCTGTTATCAGCTATGAAATTGGAATTTGGGTCTACCTTGTACTGGTGCATGTTCATGCTGCACTGGCGAGGCCTGAGAGGGCTGTTGAACGCTGTCACAGCCACCCAGGCTGAGTTTGCGCAGACGGTGCATCGGCTGTTCGCAGCATTGCTGACTCATGCATGTGCTGTTTTCAGGTGCGCACTGGGCGCCGCGTGTCCGTCATTGGCAGCGGGCCTGCCGGCCTGGCAGCAGCTGACCAGCTCAACAAGATGGGACACGAGGTGAGCCGGCACACTGCACAACAGCCGTATAAGCCAACATAGCAGCCAACAGCAGGCTTGTAGCATGACATAGTCAGTGCGTGTCAGCTTGATTGACAGTGCAGAGCTGCATCCAGCCGGAGCGTTGGCTGCTGACCAGCGCCAAGCAGAGCCAAGGTGCCTGTCATGCATCTGACATGACTACTGCTGCTGCTGCACCATTCTTGGTTGGCCTCAGGTGACGGTGTACGAGCGTGCTGACCGCATCGGTGGGCTGATGATGTACGGCGTGCCCAACATGAAGACAGACAAGGTGGACGTGGTGCAGCGCCGCGTGAACCTCATGGCGCAGGAGGGCGTGAAGTTCGTGACAGGTGCGCGCGAAGTTCCCAGCGCGAACTTTTGGCTATCGCAACACATTGACAACTGGCCAGCACACCTTCAAAAGCATTGCAAGCACATGGGATGCTACACTACAAGTTGTGCACACCAACATTACAGCAGCTCATTCTTTCTACCATCTACTAGGTTATAACATAAGTATGCTGAGCTTCCTTGTGCGTGTGTGCATACCTCCTGCAGGCGCGCACGTGGGCATGAACGTGTCCCCACAGCAGCTGCAGGCCGACAGCGATGTGATGGTGCTGGCAGCAGGCGCCACGCGGCCGCGCGACCTGCCTGTTGAGGGTCGCGCGTTTGACGGCGTTCACTTTGCGATGGACTTCCTGGGCGCCAACACCAAGAGCCTGCTGGACAGCCAGCTGCGCGATGGCCAGTACATCAGCGCAGCCGGCAAGAAGGTGAGATAGCTGCTTGACCAATTGGAAGCCAGTTGACGCCTGACTTCAAGCTTGCTTCAGCTGAGCTGGCAGCAACTAACAGCTGGGAGCTATGGCATGTACATAGTATCCATGGCTTTGCAAGCGATCTGCCTGCATCAATGCGCTACCAAATATGGGACTCTGTCTGCGCTGCAGGTGATTGTGATTGGTGGCGGAGACACCGGCACCGACTGCATTGCCACCTCCATCAGGCATGGCGCCAGCAGCGTGATCAACCTGGAGCTGATGGACCCACCACCAGCAAAGCGCGCAGGCAACAACTTATGGCCGCAGGTGTGCAGCAATTGATGCAGTGTATGGCCAAAACTTATGTACGCCTGTGATTTGCTGGAGTCTCTGTGGTTGGTCGGCATGCAGCAACTGGGAAGTGCAGGAAAAGTAAACAGCCTCGGCACAACGCGGAACACAGACAGGAGCATGTGGTGGACACCAGTGTTACGTTATCAACATAGTCCTCACTGCATCTGCTGTGCCGTGGTGCTCTGCGATGAGTGACTGCTATCTTCCTCCAATGAGATTTTGGTTATGCTGTTGCGGCCAAGCCCTGCTGCATGGCGCTGTTGTATCGCTGTGTTTTGCTGCTGCTGCAGTGGCCGCGCGTCTTCCGCGTTGACTACGGCCATGCTGAGGCCAAGTACCGCTACGGTGCCGATCCCCGCACCTACAACGTGCTCACCAAGCGCTTCATAGGAGACGCGGACGGCAAGCTCACAGGCGTGGAGATCGTCAACGTCAGGTGGGTACACCGTGCTGATTTGCACTGCTGTCCTGTTTCCATCAGATTCTGCAGTGGGTAGGTGCGGCGACGTTGAAGCAGCGACAAGGAGCATACTGTCGTTCCTTGCTAACAAACAGCAGAAGGCGGGAGGTGCCAATATGATTCATGAGCAGGTGGCCTGAATGAACCATGCACTGGCAGGTGACAAGCCAGCACACCTTGCCGACCACCTTGCTGTTGCAATTTTGCGCTGCGCAGGTTTGAGGGTGGCAAGATGGTTGAGCAGCCCGGCTCAGCGCGTGTGCTTGAGGCTGACATGGTGCTGCTGGCGATGGGCTTCCTTGGCCCTGAGGCCACACTGGCTGAAAGCCTGCAGCTGGAGCAGGACGCACGCAGCAACTTCAAGGTAGGCGCATGCGCTTACTAGGGTTGTAGGTGGGGCTGCCAAGCCTGCTTTGTGGCTAGCCATGTTGCTGCAGGCTACTTACTGGCTGAGAGCAACGGCTTTTGTCTGTTGGCCCTGTCATGGGGTACTTGAAGCGGCAATGATCCTCATCTCGTCAATCAGTATCACTTCAAGTATTGAATGCGATATGCCAAGCTGGGTCTGTGCCAGAGTAAATCAGCGTCATCTACTGACTCACATGCTGCTGCTGCTGCTGCTGCTGCTGGTGCCTGCAGGCTGAGTGGGGCGAGTTTGCCACGTCCATCCCTGGCGTGTTTGCTGCCGGGGACTGCAGGCGCGGCCAGAGCCTGGTGGTGTGGGCCATACGGGAGGGGCGCGATGCAGCAGCAGCAGTGGACAGGTGGGATGTGTTACTAACATAGCGCTGACGTGGCTGCTGTTGCTGTAATGGAGACGGGGGCGTGAGGGTGCCTGTATCCTGCCGCTGTCAGTGCCAGCTGGTATGTGTCAGCTATGAACACTGGAGCGCCACGTGGCAGGAAGTGCAGCAGCACTAACACTCGCACTATATGCGTAGCCACAGAGACTACGCATGGCAGTGCGGCAGCTGAATGCTTGCCGTCATACTAACAGTGCTGCCGCATGCATTGACATCGTATATGATTCTACTCCTGTGCCTGCAGGTACCTTGAGAAGTTGCCCCCGGCAGCAGCCCCCTCCACAGCAGTGGTGGGAGGCATCCGCAGCGTGCTTGAGGTGCCCGAGATTGTGATCACAGCAGAGCCAGTGACAGCAAACGGCAGCGCCATGGGCTGGGTGCCACCGCTGCCAGTACCGGCTGCAGCAGCGGCCAAGAACATGGCCATGCGCAACTGATCCGGACATGAGGCAGCGCGGCAGCGTTTGAAGCAAGAAGGGTGCAGCAGTTGCGTTGCTGGCTGGTGGATGTTTGCGCGCGGCAGGGTTGGTTGATCGCGCGGCAGGTTTTGCATCATTTGCTTGTGACCATCCATGTTGAACACTGCTGCTTTTGTTCTGGGCTGGCTGGTTGGCATGTGGCGGTGGTCTGCTGGAGCAGGAAGCTGTCAGTTGCGTCAGCTTGGTTCAATCTGCAGTTGCAGCGTCGTTAGGCATGCAGGTTAGTGTGCTGATACAAGAGTGTTGTGTGGTCTGAGAAATGTCCGAGGGGGGTTGCTGTGGCAAAGCAGGTTAGCGTTGTTGATTCCGATAATGAACACCGATAAACTTCGGTGCTTGAGCTGTGTGTGCTGTTGCCTGTGTTGGTCTTTAGATCATAACACCACTGCTATCTGTTGTGTACATTCCACTGTATCACATGCCAGCTTGGAGCCAGGGACACGTGGTCAGTGAGTGGGGCTGCCAGCCACATGATTTGCACCAGGGAGTGCTTAGAGGCATGTGCACAGTATCAGGCGCCATGCCAACCCTGCAGCACATGAGGCTGGCTGCTGCTGCTGCAGCAGCAACGACAGCTGACTTCCTCCAGAATTGAGTTCACAGTATGTTTGCTGTTGTCTGTTGTACACAAGTTGCTCGTGTTTGACTGTTGCGTGTGCTGATGTCACGGTGTGCTTCATGCACTTCATCTCTGGGTCCTGTGGCTGGGTGTTTGCGTACAGTATGTTGCTTGTGAGGTGGACGGTACTGCTGTCGTAATATGAGCATTGTCTACAGTGCTTGCTGTGGACTGTTCTTCTGGCTGTGAGGATGAGCGTTGACCTGCAGAACATAGCATTCAGTTGCCAGCCACTGCAGTGACGTTTGTTGTGGCACTCGTCTGGCAGTTGATCGGTGCGTGATCTCATCAGCGCTCGCATGACTCTTATGCACACTTCAGGAGGCTGCCTGCATCTGCACCAGACGTTTTATCACATATAATATCTACTGCTTCACATGCGTTGGGGTTGAGGGCTGTTTCATTCTGCTCAGCCAACCTGCAGTTGTTGAGACTGGGCATGTGTTTGGTACCATATTGGCAGCAGCTTCTTGACAGCAGTCACGGACTGCAGTCAACAGAGTGTGGCTAACAACTGCCCACAGCTGCCTTCAAGGGCTTAGTGTTCGTAGCAAGTGTGCCCGCAGGTGTTGTTTCACTCTTTCCTGCAGTGTTGTGTTGTCCTGGTTTATCAGCGGCACCATGCAGCATTCTGCACCAGTTTGCAAGCTCGGGTACTTCCAGCACTGCAAGTGTACATCGTGCGTGTCGTTGGTATCGTCTACTTTATGTCAGGGCAAGGATTATGAAATCACGTTTTACTTGGACAGTAATAATCACGTTTTACTTGGACAGTGACAGCAGAGCAAGCAACAACACAACAAGCACAGCTAGTCCGTCCAAGACAGACAGGTTGTAACATGCAGTTGTCTCAGACCAGGCTGGTGGAGTGTGCTTTGGCGACTTGCTCTGGAATGCTGCAAGGGCTGCTTGCACATGCGTGTGGGCTGCAGTCCATGCTTGTTTGTGGGTGGCAAGTGGCATGCGGCATGCAACAACACATCCTTGCCTACAGATGTTGATTCGTGAACTTCACGGCGGGTACAGCTCAGGACTCCCTCAGAAGAAGCATGTCACGGCTCAATGCAAAGTCCCAGGGCTCGCAACCTCCCCGTTGAGATTTCTACCAGCTGGTTGAAGGGCCTTGACCAGTTGGCCAAGAGGCGGCCTCTGTGGCGGGGCAAGTGCAACATGGCGGGAGAACTGGTCGAAACACCTCCGTTTCAAGCGAAATATTTCGATCAGCTGGGTAGAACACCTAAGCTACAGATTTTGTGCCTACGGCCCGTGAGTTTCGACCCCTCCACGAATTTGCGAGCCCTTAAGGTCTGGCGACCTGTTTCATCATGTACATATCATGTGTAGTACATGCATATACATGCATGTATTGTTGGGCTGCCGATACATTGTGCACTTGTGTCAATGTGCTGGTTACACAGCATTGTGAGCTCAGATTTGCCACCCTGGTGCACCACTACAGTGTAACTGTTACACTGCTGCAGTGTCACTGCAGACATGTGCTGCCAAGGTGCCCGGGCCCGCGAACGGGGACGCTGCTCACAGCCAGGCCCATAACGTGTGACGCAACCAGGCCAGTACATGGGGTTCTCCATGTCTGCAGGAGCAGATGAAGCCATCACGAACCAGGTTCGTGCCATGAAGGGGCACATGGGCCGCATACCTTTCTAAGAAATTTTGTCACACGTTATAGCGGTCCAAAAACCGCAGTTTATATTGAAGCCGAAGAGTTGGATCTAAGGATCCGGATGTAGTTTTCTGTTGATGTTTCCCGGTGTGCTGAACTGTGTTTGGGTCCCTTGAGAGACAGCAGTAGCTCTCATTGTGTGCTGCTTGGCACTTTTTGACAAGGAAGTTCTCATATGCAGCGCAGAGGTGTAGGCACACGTGCGCACTGCTGCAACATGTGCAAGTAGTTGGTTCCGTCTCAAAGGAACCAAGTAGTTGTACCACTGGTGGACTTGAGGGCAGTAGAAACAGCCCGCCTGAAGACCACGTGGTATGCATGTGCACGTGCATGACACACGTGGATCAAAGTCCAATGTAGTTCTGTGGTAAAGTGTGTGGGTGACGCATTGATGCCTTGGCAGAGTCCAACCAAGAGTTGATCAGACTCTCAGCTGAACCACTACCGCACCAATGTCCCCGGTGTGCCGCATTGTGCCGGCACACGTATTGATGCATGGGAGAGCCCAACTGAGAGTTGATCAGAATCTCAGCTGAACCACTATCGCACCAATGGTTCCCGGTGTGTTGCCAACACACGTATTGTCTTGGCAGATCCCAGCTGAGAGGTGATCAAGCTTTCAGCCGAACCACAACCATATCAGTGGGGCCAGGTAGCAGTGCTACCGATTGTATCTCTCAATAGTGGGGCCTGTTAGCAGGGCTACCGATTGTATCGCTCAACAGTGGGGCCAGGTAGCAGGGCTACCGACTGTATCGCTCAACAGTGGGGCCTGGCAGCTGAGCTACCGAATACGACGGATTGTTTTTTCTTCTTGACGACTCGGTCTTCTTGACGACTCGGTCTTCTTGACAACTCGGTTAGACCAGGGACAGGGATGACAGGTAACATAATGCTGCAAGCAATACAAACAAAGACGTGGGGGTCAGCGGCAGGTTAGTGACAGGTCAGAAAAAGTGCAAGCCTGTAAGCATGCAGTTTGAGCTGGGTTTCTGCGCTCATGCGATGGTGCAAGAAGCTGCCGTTACAGTAGCTCCCAGTGTGGGCGCGTCTTATGCTAGCCTGCTGACTTGTGTTGTTGTGACTTGTTGCGCAACTTGTGTGGAACCTTCATGATACCTGTTTGGCAGGGCAGGGCAGGGCAGCAAAGGGCAGGGCAGCAAAGGGCAGGGCAGAAAAGGGCAGGGCAGCATGCATATATGTATACCTGTGTGCTGGCGCATGGTTCAGCGCAGCATATGCCTATGTGCCAATGCACTGCAACGGTTGCACCGCAGCATGTGTCTCCCACGTACTCAAGACATACACAATAACTGTGTGATGCATGCCATCTACAACAGCGTATGGCCTACGTCCAACTCCCCACTCTCTATCAACTGCCATTGGCCAATGACATAAAGGAATGCTCGTGGCACATAAACAAAACTGTAGTCAGCTGATGCTGACGCGACAGTGTACACAATGCAGTCTTTCTTGAAACACACACACAACTGCCGTCAGCTGATGCCAACAAAGCAGTGTACACACATCAGAACAGGCAGAACACTGAGGCACTTGCCACTCTGAGTGGCCACTCTCAGTGGCAAGTGCCTCAGTGTTCTGCCTGTTCTGATGTGTCTACACTGCTTTGTTGACATCAGCTGACGGCAGTTGTGTGTGTGTGTGTTTCAAGAAAGAACGTGGCACAAAAAGCGGACAGATGACGTTAACATGTCCATGCACCGGCTCACACACACGATGCAGTGATGAAGCCAGCAATCGTCTCCCAGCCGGTTGCCAGGAAGGTGTCCAGTTCTGCCAGCAGCGCCTGAGTGCTCTGGAGTGGCTTGCCAAAGCAGGTTGCAGAAGCGTTGAACTTGTTGCTGCTGCTGTTGCTGCTGCTGCTGCTGCTGCTGGATGCCCGGTCGCCACTGAGGTGCTCTGTGTCAGCAAGGTACACGGAGATCTTGTCTGCCAGGCGTGGCGACAAGGCACGGCTGTCTGCGGATGCGGCAGCGTTGTTGCACCTGTGGCAGCAGCAGCAGCAGAGAACAGGCAAGGTGATGTTGAGATCACACGGCAGATTCGACCATGCGCAAAAGCAGTACATGCTGCTAGCTGAACTGGCCAGTGATGTGCAATTTGCAAGCACGCCCTGCCACTGGCGCTGGCTTGCCGAGCAAGTAACTTTGCCCAAGCTTACCTTGCAGGCAGCACGCAGGCGATGCTCATCATCTGGTCCTCCTGCAGGTCATCAGAGGGCCTCATGGTGGCGTCGTTGGCATTGCTTGCAGTTGCAGGGGCAGCAGGCTTGGCCTTGTCCTGCTGGTTGGTGTTGCAGTTCTCCTGCTGCACAGCTGCCAGGTCGTCTGAGGGCCGCATCTCGATGATCAGCGGCAGGGGGTTTGCAGGCACGATGACCTCCTTCTGCTTGTTGGCCTCCAGCTCAGCCATTGCCTGCTCAAATGCCAGGTCAAAGTCCATCTCTTCCTCAACAGGCCCTGCAGCCACCTCCTCGGCTGTCGCGCGCACGCAGGTGTCGAAGTAGGATGTGCGCTGGGCCTCGCTCATGCCCTGTAGGATGGCCTCGTGGGCAGCTGCGTTGGCGTTGATGGCGGCCGATGTTGCAGAGCGCTGGGCAGCGGCGCAGGCCTTGGCGTGGTCACCCTCCCACTTGCTGATGGCGGTGGCGTCACTCGCAAAGCATTCGCGGTCTGCGATTGCGGCTAGCAGGGTGGGGCTGGGCTCCTCGTCTTCCTGGGATGCCTTTGGGATGAAGACGCGTGCCGGCCTTGAAGCCTCAAAGCTGTATGTTGCGCCAAAGTCAAATGACTTCTCCTTGTCTCGGCACAGACAACGAACGAGCCTCAGCAGATCGAAGCAAAGGGGGACACGGGGACAGCCGCCAGGTAATTCTCCACTATCCTGCAACACTGTTCATGACGAAGGGCTGCACTTCCACACCATGTATCTGCACACTCTGCTGTGATAGCTTCTGTCGTGAAGTTTATAGTGACCTGCTCTGCCACACCCAGCACTGTACTGCCAATACTGCACTGCCCTGCTTAGTGCTGCAGTCTGCTGTCTACTGTCTGCGCTTTTGTAGTCCTCACCTCATCCCATGGTGCCGCCATGTCATCCTCCTCCTAGTCCTCAGGCAGTATGTCCTCCGGTAGGTCACTGTCAGACCTGCAAGAAGATGCGCAGGTTGCTTGAAGTTAGCGCTGTTGTCACAGTTGAGGCATACACAGCAGTGCCAGCACAAGCTGCCAGCAGTACCACTTGCTGTGCTGCAGTAGGCGCCATTGTCCTGGCTTACAGAACTGCTGATGTGCAGTCAAGAGCACATGCACTGACAGGAAGCTGGGATGCACAGGATAGCAGTTTGCATACCTCGGCAGAGTTGTGCTTCCCAGCTGGTGTTCTGTTGGCGGGTTGCACTTGTCTGTCGTGTCGCTTCCAATGGTCCACTCCTCACTTGCAGCGGCAGATGCTTCAAAGCTGGCATTGAAGGTGGACGGATTTCCCAGGAGTGTTGCATCAGATGTGGATGTAGTAGTTGGTGCATCGGCCTCATCGTGGGTGGTTGTCTTAGATGTAGCAGGGAAGTCAACGCTGGCAGTGCTGTTGCTGCACCTGCAGCACAGCAGAGTAACACAGGCAGCAGGCAGCAAGCAGTCAGAATATTCAACAGAAGTTGAAGTTAATGAGCATACCGCGTATGGGGATGATTGGCTGAAAGCTGCAACCTGGACGTTCAAACTGCACTGCACTGAGCAGTGGATGTAGTGCCGGTGTGCCAAGTAGTCCACGAGCAGGTACTGATGCTGTGGATTGTTGTGTTTGTCCTTTAATTACCTTGTAACTACCGCGACGCCGCCTGCGATGTAATGGAGGACCGAGACGATGATGTACAGCACATGGCCTGCGAGCTTCTGCAGAATTTCCAGCTTGCTGACAGCAGCGTTGACAGCTGTCCTGACACGGGGGATGATGCACCGTGCTATCCTTGATGCTGTCGTGGTTCCCTTGGCGTACGCATACGTGGTCATGGAGGGAAGTGCCACCAAGCAGAAGCTCCTTGCAGACGTGGCCATCAGGCTGCAGAGGCACCGTGCTGCAGCCGCGGACACAAGAACGCCTAGGCACACGAAGTAGACACAGTGGCATACTATATACGTTGCTGCGGTCCCAAAGCGCAGCAGCTGGTGACTGCTCAGCCTTGCCGGAAGCATTTTCTTGTCAAGCAAGCCCCAAAGCGGCAAGCCTCGGCAGAGCCAGCACGAAACAGTGTGTCTTGCCCAAATCCAACGCAAGAACAGTAGCTGCACAAGAATGGTGGTTGCCATCTTTGCAGTCAATACAACGAGTGAGCAGTAGTAGTTGCTGAAAGAATGCTGGTTGCGAGCGGAAGAGACGTTGCAAATATCAGTATTTGCAAAGCCTGGCAGCAAGAGCATGGTTGCTGGGTTATATAGGGGCAGCTTAGCATTGCTGAGCACTGGAGTTGGCCAGGTTTAGGCCAAGTCATGCGGCTGCTACAGCTGACAACGTCAAGTGGAAACGCTAAAGAAAAAGAGAAACCAGAACTCAAAAGCGATTATAGCTGTGCAAAACATGATAGACTAAGTGGCGACACTGTAGTTCAATAAACGCGGTTGGCTGTGGCAGTAGCCAAGAACACATCCGATCTGCCCTGTTTGCATCGACATAGTGACTGAATTAATGCCAACAACAGCGCTATGAACAGCTAGTAAAATCATGTAGCTTGCCATAGCCATATCCACGCGCCAGTGCAGTTTTGCACTCACTGCAGTACGGTACTGCACATGTACTGCCAGTGGCACAGGTGCAATGTGACAGGTCTTGTAAAGTTTAGCATTTTTCATGTCATTGCAAACATAATGCAGCAGATGCAACACTCAGGTCTGTCACAGCTCACAGCGTGAGGCGCAACTGCAGACAAAGATGAACAACAGGCATACGTACGTGGTACGTACGTACGTGGTTTTTGCTTGTGATGTGCTGTCTACAGCAGGCTTTGAAACCTCCTGCTTCAAGAACTTTGTGAGGCTCACACATACGCTACGCAGGTTAACCTCGCTGAGAAAGGGCGGCGCCCTTCTTTCCCGCTGAGAAAGGGCGGCTCTTACAGCTCTGTGCAGAACCAAACACACCATGCCATGCCATTCCATGCCAGCTTCAAATGTGCCTCACCATGCAGGGAGCTCAATGCGCTGTTGCCCATCTGGCACATATCATAGCGGCGTCAAACCTGAATCTGTTGCAGGTCTCGCCACACACATGCGAAATCTGTTGCAGGCCTAGCCACACATCCATGAGGGTCACAACCTAGCAGCCACTCCAGCATCCTCCAACATGGCATTCAACATCGCAACCATCTTGCGCTTGATCGCCCCTGCGCTGCTGCTGCCTTCTGCTGCACCTCGTGCAGCAGCACCTGCTGCAGCAAGCACTGGCTCAAGTGCAACGTGGCCTGCTTTCACACGTTCGTACAACGTGTGTGTTGCGTCTTTCAGCACTGAGCTGTACACTTCCTTGCTAATCTTGTGCTTGCAGAACAGTGGTGCCAGACGCGCCTTAGCAATAGCATGCGCTGCTCCCTTCGCTGCTTTCTTCTGTTCATCTGTCAGATGCTTGCGTTCTGTACCGTCCTGCTGCTGTTGAAGCGCTGGTATGTGCTGCTGATTCTCTGCCTTCCTCAAGTGCTGCTGCAGGGGTGGTGCTGCTGCTGCTGCATCAGCCTGCCCATCTGCCGACGCTGCTGCTGCTGCTGCTGCTGAATCAGCATATGGTGGGGCCGGTGGGCCTCCCCAGCCTATGCTAGGTGCACCAGCAGCTGGTGACGCAAGCCCAGCAGCAGGCACTCCAGCAGCAGGGCCCGCCCACCCCACCATGCCAGGTGGCGGCTGCAGCCCAGCAAACGCACCAGCAGCAGCACCAGACACGCCCAGCGCCACACCTCCAGGGGGCGAGTGCAGCGCAGCACAACCACCAGCAGCCGCTGAAGCCAGACAGCCAGGCATGCCATAGATGCCAGGCGGCACATGCAGGGCTGCTGGTGGCGTTGGCGGTACAGGCGGCAACTGCGGGGGATGGTGGTGGTGCTGCTGCATCAGCATGTCTGCATGGAGATGCGGGAGGCCTGCTGCCCCTGGGATGGTTGCTGGCGGCAAAGGCGGCGGTGGCCAATGCTGCTGCATGTCCTGCTGAGACGGGTTGCTGATTTGCTGCTGCGGCGGCTGTTGCAGGATGCTATGCTCCAGGCGCGATGGCTGCTGCGGCATGTGCTGCTGCTGCTGCTGCTGCTGGAAGTTCCAGTCCCTGTGCAATTGATGCAGCACCTGCAGATGCTGCAACTGCTGTGGCCCTTCAGCATCCCCAGCTGCAAAGTACCTGCTACTCCCCTGCTGCTGCTGCTGCAGCTGCTGAGCCTTACTACCATCAAGCCTGCTTTCTGCAGCAGCAGCAGCCGCTGCTGCCACTGCTGCACCACGCCGCACAGCTCCTACCGTGCGTACCGACTGTGGTAGCTCACGCCGGCTGCTGCTGCCAGCTCTACCCGCGCCTGGCTGCAGGTGCATATCCTGCATGTGAGCAGCTACAGAGCGATTGCTACCAGCAGCATCTGCTGTTGACCCACCTGGTTGTGTTGCTGCTGTTGAGGGTGCTGCTGTGCCTGCTGCTTCGCTACCAGATGCAGCATTAGTGCTGCTTGAGAGCCACCGCCCCATCAGGCCCCTGCTGCCCAGCCTCCAGCGCTCCTGCTGCCGCTGCTCCTGCTGCCGCGCTGCCTTCAGCCCTTGCGCCAAGTGGCTAGACGGTGCCGCGGCAGCAGCTGTTGCTGCACCTGGCCTTTTTGGACGCCTGGCAGCACCCCCTGCTGCACGCGTTGCTGCTGCTGCTGTTGTATTGTTTACGCTCTGTGAGCCTGCCAGCACAAGCTTCCGCCGCTGCTCCTCTCCTCTGCTGCGTGCTGCTGCTAGCCCATCCCTGATGGCATCCAGGTAGCCAGGCTCTTGGGGATCACGAGGCAGAGCTAGGCTCTCAGCGCCCAAGCGCTGCTGCTGCTGCTGTTGTTGACCAGATAGGCTGGGCCGTCGCTGCTGCGCACCCTGCTGTTGCGAGCCCTGTTGCTGCTGCAAGCGACGCAGCAGGGCTTCCCGCAGCTGTGCATTGCGAGCATCTGCTGCTGCCGCAGCATTGCGTGGAAGCACCCCAGCTGCCTCAGCTGAGCCAGCACGTTGCACTGATGAGCCAGCGCCACTGCCTGACGCAAAGTACTCACTGCGTACCGTTTGCCGGGCAGCGCTGGGCCCTGCAGCTGCTGCAGAGTTCGGCTTCAGTCGCCGCCGGGCAGTTGCTGCTGCTGTACTCGGCGCGCCCGCGCGACCACTGCTAGTTGCTGCTGCTGTCTCCTGCCGCACCTGCTCCAGCACTGACCATGCATCATGCATGTCGTCACCAGTGCGGGTCAGCGCTGCATTGCCAGCTGCTGCTGCTGCTGCTGCTGCTGCTGCTTTCCTGTTACCTGTGGCTGCGCTGCCAGAGCTGTTGCGACGGCTGCTGCCAGTAGCAGCAGTGGCCCTGCTGCTGAGGTGAGATGCTGGACTGCCATTCGCTGCTGCTGCCGCTGCTGCTGTAGGGGAATCAGGATCTGCTCGCAGCTGATGCCAGCTGCGCAGGCCAGCTGCCGCAGCTGCTGCCACGCCTGGCGCCTCCCTCGCTGCTGCTGCACGACCTGCAGCTCTGCCAGCAGCAGCAGCAGTCCGACTAGGCACGCTTTGCCTGCTGCTGCTTCTGCCGCGTGGAGCTCTTCTGCTGCCAGCTGCTGCTCTACTCCTGCCTCTGCTTGGTCTTCCACCAGCAGCAGCACCAGCAGCAGCAGCAGCAGCAGCAGCAGCAGCAGCACTGTCCTGCCGTCCCCTGCCAGCTGCAGCTCTTCTACTGCTACGAGCAGCCCTCCCTGCACCCCGTGCACCCTGCTGCTCTCGCGCATCACTGTCACTGCTGCCATCCCCATCTGAGTAATCATCATCAGATGCTGCTGCTGCTGCGTCTGCAACCTTTTCCGCAAACTCCTGCTCCTCTACATCTTCTTCCTCTGTATCTGAAAACTGCCCTTCACTACGTTCCTCCTGTGACCCCGGCTCACTCTCGCCCTCACTCAAGTCACTCTCCAGCTCAGAGTCAAAAAGAGTGAGGTCAACAGCCTCATCTGCATCCCCTCCATCAGAGCTGCCAGCCGCTTCACTTCCGCTATGGCGCCGCTGCAACCGCCCCCTGCGCCCTGCTGCTGGCGCTGACGCAGGTGCCGCGCGCTGCCGCTGCCGCTGCTGCTGGCTCCGCTGCTGTTGCTGCTGCTGCTGCTGGCTCCGCTGCTGTCGCTGCTGCTGCTGCTGGCTCCGCTGCTGTCGCTGCTGCTGCTGCCGTGCCTGCACGCACTGCGGGCAGAACCAGTCACCAAGCGGCACTTGCCCCAGGTGCACGCAGTACGTGTGGTAGCCATTGTCGCAGCCTGCAACATAGCAGCAAGCACCAACAGCCAGGAAAACGCCAGCGTCAGCAGCCTGCCAACGAAATGAACCGGCTGGGTGTATCTGGGCGTTTTCTAACGCAGGAATCCTTTCAGTCGCAAGACAAGCAGGTCTGAAGCTCAGCTGGCGACCTCGCATGCACAGGCAACGCCCCTGCTTGCAGTGCTGCTGCTCACCATCGCAGATGAGCAGGTGCTCCTCGTTGTCATCTGCGCCGCACACCATGCAGTGCAGCGCTTGCAGGAACTCAGCTACATCTCCTTCAGGCACGTACACCTGGTCACGCGCTGCAACGCGCTTGGTTTCCAGCACCACACCATCAAGCTTCCCACGCGGACTGCTGGGACTGCTGCTGCCGCTGTTCTGGTGCTTATCTTCATCTGCATCAGCTGCTTCGCTCTCTCCTGCAAGGGCATCTGGACCAGCTGCACCATCTGCTGCTGCAGCTGCATCTGTAGCTGTGCCGCTTGGCTTGTGGCGCTTGTTAGGGTGCTCTGTGTATGGATCTCCTAGGTAGAGTGCCTTCCTGCAAATCTGGCTGAAACGCTGCTTGCAAAATGGGCAGCGCGTTTCGCGCTCTGACCACTTGGTGATACAGGGCCAGCAGAACCTGTCATGATGCAGACGCAGTTCAAGCAAGGGCAACAAATGGTTGGTTGAAAGCAGTACAACACGGATGTCATGTTCATGAGACAGTTGTCTGTGGTACCCAGTTTGCAATGGAGAGGCGTGTAGACTGGTTGCAGGACTGCTGCTGCACTGCAGCTGCCAGTACCCTCGCATCTGACTGGGCTGAAACGTTCTTGCCACACCCATCACAATACCAACATGGGTGCATGAATTATCAACAAAACTTGCCAGACAGTGATTGTTCAGACGCACGCAGGGCCAGATGCAGCTGTTCTCTGCTGTGCTGTGTCAATTGCAAGCATGGACGTCAGCACTAGTGGGCCAACGGGGAAACCGTTCACCTGTGGTCACAAGAGTCTAGCTCCCCTATCTCCTTGGTGGGATCGAGGCAGATGCCGCAGGTCACCATCAGTGAGTTCAGGCAGTGTTCACAGTTGCATCATCAGCACAGTTCAAGATGCTGAGGGCCATGACTTGCGTTCATCGACCGTTATTCAACGACGTAAACATACAAGGATTGATTACCAGCGCATAGAAGGCAGTTGTTAGGTTGGTGTCTAGCTGCCTGCTGAGCTGCACAGGGAAGGGCTGAGCTGCTGTTATTCGGTTTCGAGACGAGGAACGCAAGCTTCATCACCAGCTGAGAAAGTTTGTCCAGCCAACGATTTTGTGCTGCCTCGTGAATGCTTCTGTCCTTGTCTGGACTGTCGATGGTTCTTGCCTGGATTGCATGCAGCTGGGTCTGCTACAAGGTCATCAAGCACTGTGGTTCAAGAGTTGACACCCTTCAGGTGCTGTCAACACCTTGCTTGCAAAAGGGCAGCAACCGGCAAGAGATGCCAGCTTGCTTCAGCAGCACAGGCAGCAGTACAGCAACAGACACCCACAGCAGGAGCAGGCAGCATGGGCTGCTTTCCCAGCAAAGAAGGAGTTTATCACTCGGACGCGTATGCCGCACTGCAGAACCAAGTGCGACAGCTGCAGCAGCAGCTGAATGTGGCATACCAAGGCAGTGGCTATGCCCCGCCAGTTGTCTATCAGGTGCGATCAGGCGCTGGGGTGGATGTGACTGATCATCAATTGCCAAGACATATTGCTTCCTGCATGAAGTCACAGCATGGTTTGTTGAGTTATGGATGATCCTGCTAGCAGTGTGGGCATCATTCAGCCTCATGCGGTGCCAGAGTAGGCAGCAACGGGCCCTCATTCACAGTATCCTTGCAAGAGGAGGTCAGCTTGAGGACAATTGAGCTTTGCAGGACACACTTAATTCACCTGCCGTGTCCCCGTTACCTTCTGCAGGGCACTGGTGGTGGCAAGGGCACCCTCAGCGAGGTGCTGTTCTTCCCAGACCCAGCAATGCCATGCCACTATGCTGGCAACTGCAGGCGCAACAACTGCACATACGCACACCAGCCAACAAATCTGACAAGGTGAGGGCTGCAGCAACTGCAATGACCCAGCCTGGCGGCGGTTCAGCGTTCCATCTGGTGCTCCTTTTGGTGTGCATGTACGAGCAACTGGAAACAGCGAAGTCTTCTGCACGGCAACGGCAGGGGTGCTGTTAGCCGTCCTGCAAGCTGGTGCCTAGAAGGGTAGCAACTTGATACTTGTACGTGCCTTATGTTCCCTTGTCTGCAAATAATCGCTGCGATTATGCTTGACTGATGCTCCCTTGTGCAACGTGTCATCTTGCTGTGGTGTCATGCAGGTTGCTGCAGTTCCTGGGCAGTTCACGCACCTCACTAGACGTGTGTGTATTCACAATCACATGTGACGAGATCGCCGGGGCGCTGCTGGAAGCACACAAGCGCGGCGTCCGTGTGCGCATCATATCAGACAATGATCAGGTGTGCTTGATGCGTTGCTGAGCAGCACATGGCAGATACTGCAGCAGGTTGCGGCAAGATGAATTTGTGTGCGTGACTGGCAAAGCCATGAGTTGATGCACAGACCTGTCGAGCATTTGCATGGCCTGCAGATGCATGCTATAAGTGAAAACTGAACAGGGGCCTCGTTGGTGGTTGTTGGGCTGTGTGCTCTGTGCACAGGTGCTGGCTTTGCAGTGCAGATTGTCGCAGATTGCTTTGCAGCTGTGCTTCCAGCACTGCGCGGCCCCTGCTGATCCCATCCTGATGTGTGCATGTTTGCAGGCCACTACTCAGGGCAGTGATGTGGAACGGCTGCGAGCTGCTGGCATACCAGTGGCTTTAGATGCTGACCAGTATCACAGTGAGTTGCAGCTACTCCGTAGGCATGGGTTGCCCCAGGCTGTCTGCTTTGTAGCCACACCTTGGGGGAGCTTCTCTTGCATCACTGTTCAGGTCTGTTGTTCAGTTATGCGGGTAGCCAAGTGATGGTGCACCCCTGCCAGCTTGTAGCCAGTAGTTCATGACCTCGATGTGACTGACTCTGTGCTCTACCTCTTGCAGTGCACCACAAGTTTGCAATCTTGGACGGCTGTATGATTGCCAACGGCTCCTTCAACTGGACCCGCCAGGCTGTGCTGTTCAACCAGGAGAACGTGGTGCTCAGCGACAACCCGGCACTGGTGAGCCCTATTTATGGGAACACGCGTTACTTCAGCCACAGCACAGCAAGCCCCCTACAGCAGCTGTCATCCGATGGTGCTTTCTATTCTGGTGATGTCAGATATGATGCCTTTTTATATGCTGTTCCACGCTGCAGGATAGCGGTGATGCGCTGTGTGCTAACAGCTGCCCTGCTGCTCCTTTTGCGCGGCTGCTGATGCCTTGCTGCAGGTGGCGCAGTTCTGCAGGCAGTTTGAAGTGCTTTGGCGCAAGTACTACAAGCGATGATGCTGCTGATGATGGGGGAACGTGACGCATACGGCTCATGTGGGGCTAGTGTGTGGGGGAATTTTCAGTGCTTGCATGAGCATGCAAATGCTGTGGGGCGTCCTGCAAAGCGTTTGTGACGGCTGCTGACACCTGGTGCCAACATGGGAATGCTGTCGTCTGCTGCTGCATCTCTTTGCATCTGTTGCCTTGTTGAACCTGCTGCTTTGTGACATGTGCGCTGACCCGTTGGCGGTGATGAAGAGCGTGCTGAGGTGTTGTTGCTGCCTGTGAGGATGGCAGAATTTACGGCACTCGGAACGCACGCGTATTGACTGTCCTCTGTACTGCTTTACTTTTTTTCAGGCTTTTGGTTGCCGGCTACCCCTGGCAGCACCTGGCTTTTTGTGACCAAACATGTAGATAGTTTTCACAGCTTGCGACACGCTGGGCAATAGGGTTGGCTTGATTTTAGTTGCTGGCGTGTTGACATGGTGCGGGTATGCATCTCAGTGGCTGCCAAATGCTGGCCAGTGACGGCGAACATGGTAGCTTGGTGACATCACTTGATCACAGACGCACACTGATATATATGTTATAGTTCTTTGTGCGCACGCATGCATGTTGGCTGTCTTGAAGCTGACATACATCATTTTTAAAGCACTCCTGGCTGTGCTGTGCTCTTTGGAATCGACAACACATCACAACTCAATTTGATATGAGCAAATCCAAGCTACGGTTGGCAGTGGTGGCTGCTTGGGAGGGAGGAGATCGCGTGTTCTGAGGGGTGTGTGAGACATGCTGTGCCCAGCGCTCAACTTCAGCAATTGCTGCATATTTGCCCAAGGCGCAGCCATTGTCGTGTAATTCCCGCTGATCAATTTTCAAGGTGTGTAGTGCTGGCTACTTCCAAGTCAGCCCTGAACGCTGTTCGCTGGTGGAGAAGAAGACAAGGGTTTGAGTCAAACCAGAAGTGACTGTCATCGGTGTGTCACCAACATAAGCACTGCAAGCTAAGCACTTTTGCCTTGAGCTCGGTTTATTCTTGACGGCGTGACGTACATTGGAAAGCTCGCACGACTGCGTGTTGCTCGACATTCAACTTGCAAGTGCAGCTGCTGCACCCGGACTGAAGAAGACGCTCTATAACAACCTTCAAGTACTTGATTTGGTCATAAACTTGTCTCATTTATAGTCGGACCCGAGGGCAGGCCTATTCTCGGCAGCAGCTGCTGCTGAAGTGGCAAGCAGGAACAGGAGAGGAATTACAGCGATTGCTTGCAAGCGGAGCCACAATGGCAGGTGCAGGAGAGTTTAAGCGCATCTGCCTATGGAGCTTCTGGGTAGCTAACCTGGTAAGCCTCTCAGGACAAAGTTGAGTGTTGCTGACCGTGTACTGCTGTGCATGCCATGCACACGCGGTACATGCACGCACAGTCTATGCTGAACTTTTACTGTTGGTGCCATGCAGCTGGTGGATGCTGTATATGTCATCATGGCTTGGGCTACAGCCACCAATCTGGCCAACGTAAGCTGCTGGGACTGTCAGGCCTCTCACGTCAGCAGGACACCATGCAAACATCGCAGCAGCCAGTCCTGTTTGTTGTGCTTGCCCCTGCAGCATTGCATGCATCTTTTACAGGCAATGTGGCAATTCAAGCAAAGCAGCAGCAGGCAGCCGAAGCGCCAGCCCCAACGCAGCCCCTGCACTCACCTGTTCCACATGCTGTGCAGGCCTCTGGGAACCTGCACATAGAGACCTGGAAGGATGCGCAGGCAACAGCACGCAGCTTCATCAGCAACAACATCTGGCGTGCACCAATTGCAGCGTGTGCGCTAGGAGGCTTGATGGTGGTGCTGTTCAACCTGCTGAGCTGTATTGTCCTGATCAGGTAAGCATGGCGGTGGCAATATAGCAGTGCGAATGCTGTTGCTGCTGTGCATGTCAACCGCAAGCTTTGCTGCCATGGCAGATACCGGCAGCATGTCAGCTGCTGATGCAAATGCTTCAGCATTTCACAACCCCCACGAGTAATGTTGCCCTTTGTTGGTCCCTGCAAACCAGTAACCGTTACTGAAGAGCGGCTCTTCGGAAGAGCACATCGCAGCAACTGTCGTCACTTTGCACCTTGCGGTGCCAGCTGCTGCAGGATTTCAGGATCCTGCTGCATACGTGCAGTTCGCAGGAGTTCAGCAACCAAAGCGCCAATCCCTGTGCCATGCACCCAGATGTAGATGTGCACTACTTGCACTGCGGTGCAGAGCCATGTGCGCACTGAATCACCCGGGTCCTTACACCTGCTGATGCTGGCAGGAAGTCCATTGCCAAGACAGGAGCTGGCTTTGGCTACGGCTTCATAGTGGCGTGGGCGTTTGTGATGAGCTTCTTCAACCTGCTGTGTGGCCTCATCCTGGAGGGCTTCAGGACCACAGTGGAGACACAGCTCACCACAGGTACGTGAGCAGAAGCAGTCACAGCCACGTGGGCGTGATTGTGCGCACTGCGCACCGGGTGACCACTGGCGCTCAAGTGCAGATGCAACTTCGTGCAAGCAGCAGCTGCTTTGCAAGGGCGGCGTCACACTGTATGTGTGCATGCCAGCGCAGCAGCGCCACTCGCATGGGGCAGCTCATGCTGCAACCTGCCTGGCACTGATCAACCAGCTATGACTGACAAGAGGCAGCCTGTACACGACAGTGTCGTCTACGGCAGCGTAGCGTCTAGTAACTTCGCTTCTAGAGCTGCAAGCAGCAGGGCCATATGTATGGGTGCGTCCACATAAAACAGCCAACTGCACGACCAGTGTGGGCGTAGGCTCACTTGCTGCTGCTGCTGCTGCTGTGCTGTTTGTGATTGCAGCAGCTGGCTGGACCAGCATCATGACGGGCACGTTCAAGGCCACCTACATCTTCGGCTACATCGTGTGCGTCATGTTCATGCTCTTCTTCCTGACGCTGCTGCTGATGCAAGGCGCGGTCACCAAGGAGATTGGCATTTGTGAGTGAAAAACCCCTTCAGGCTCAGAGCGGTAATAGTCAACAGATTGATAAGAAGCGTAGCAACCTGAGCAGATGTGCCTACTAGGCAGAAGGCTTCTGCAGCTGTTGCTGGGTTGCTCTGCCAGCATGTGAAGGGCGCAAAACGAAGAAGAGCTTCAACTTGCACTGGCATAGTATGCTTGTGTAGCGCTGCCTAGGCATTTGAATGAAGCACTCGCATAGCCGGACGCTGCCACGCTATGCTTGGCATATCACTGCAGCGCACCTGCTGTCCTGTGGCAGGCTCTGTGCTGGTGGAACCCGCATCGACGGCGCTTGCTTGAATGTTGCCTGCTGCTGCGGGTTTTACTATGCAGATGACCAGATGCAGCAGCAGAAGCGCCTGCTGGAGATGAATGCACTGGCAGCCGGCACCACCAACCCCTTGCAGTCAGGGCCCATCTAGTCAGCATCAGCAGGCGCCAGGGGTCTAAATAGTAGTCCACAACCAGCAGCAGCTGGTGGCCAGCTGGTCATCCCCTGCAGGGGATGGCATGCGGCATAGCAGCCTGCGGCTGTGGAACTAGACAGAGTACAACAGCTCTGTTGAGCCTCGCGTACACGTCAGCGCAGCAGCGGGCAGTCACGTACTGGCCGGCACCATGTATCTGCAGTGCGACTGCAGCTGTGCTGTGCCAAGTGCAGCAATCCTGGGGAGTCATGAGATGTGCCAGCATGAGTTGGCCTTCATTATGATGGCCTATAAGTGCCTTGAAGGCACTGTCAAGGGTGTTGGTTCAATCGGCAGGAACGAATCCATATGCCACAGTGTACCCTACGTTCATGATGTTCTTTGTCAAGGAAGTCATACTCTTGTGTAGTGTGGGAATCCGATCCCATGATGGACTGAAGCTCCAGACCCGTTTGTTTGCTGATAGATATGCGTGAGGGAGCAGATGATCTAGCAGGTACTTAGTTGAGACGGCCAAGACGGCGTCATGGCTCAACGGATACCAGACACTGTCATGGCATTGGTGTGAAGTTCAGACGAGTTGTGCCTTAGTCAGTGACAGTCTGAGTGTGACCACGGAGAGTTACCCTTGAAAATCACATGCCAGGCATGCTGCACAGCATCCAACGCTGATACAAGTCAGCATGACCCTCCAAAATATGATCAGACAATCCATCTGCTTCAACCCAGCCTTCAAACAACATGAAATCACCATCTGACTGTACTGTTCATGCATATGGGCGCACCCCAGCACACCGGCTATGTCGGCGCGCCCAGCGCCGCAGCGCCGCACTGCTTGGTCGACAGCACTGCGTTGAGCACAGCCTATGTTTGACCACATCACACAGAGCAGCCCCAGCTGAGCACCCAACAAAGTACAGCCAAGCCATACACTGTACCGACGCTGTACGGGCGAGGCAGGACATAAATGTTTAGCCGAACAAACATCGGCCCCCAATGAAAATAGGGGTACGTACCGCACAATCCTGCAGACGTGCCACTGGGTAACAAGGGCAAGTAGGCACACTTGAACACCTGTGTGACACTTGCAATACTTTGTAATCTGATGCGTGACAGTGCCCACACACAGACCCACACACGACGTCAAAACGCGCTTGTACTGAGCGCAAGCGAAACAGCGCAGGTGCGCTAGCAGTGATGTACAAACAAGGCAGAGCACAGCATGCTCGTAAGATACACGTCTTTGGACACACCAAAACTGAAGTTATGCCAGCTGCCAAGCCCACAACTGCCCCCTGCTTTGCTTACTGCTGTGATATGGACAGCAGTATGTGTAAACAGGTAAGCAGGGACGAGTTGGCGGAGCTGCGCTGAGCACAATCACGACGTCAAGAACTGCAGCTTTTGAGTTGCCACCATACTGGCGGAACCACACGCAAACCGGTGCTGCCATGCTCAAGGTCGCACCACCGTGGCTGCGTGCAAAACATGCGACTATGATACAACATGGAAGAAAAAGGCACACCGCATAAGGTGGCCTGCATGCATGACAAACCACAACCCACAGCCACCAATGTCTTTGCAAGCAGCATATGAATACACCGTACCTCTTGCCTATACAAGCTTAGAGTCTGCTACGCAGCCTACTGACTACCCTCTGCACAAAAGGCTGCTTCTGCTGCTGCTGTTGCAGCAGCAGCATCGCATGCTCTTGCTGCTGCAGCCACATGTCACCAAAGCGCCCTGCAGCTGCTGCTGCGTCTGCCTGCCCACTGCTACCTGAACCGCCTGTGGCGTTACAGCCAGTGTGCATTCTACTGCTGCCGCTGCTGCTACCATTGTTCCAGTCTTGAACGAGACTGCTGCTGCTACTGCTGCTGCTGTGGTAGCGAGCCTGCTGCTGCTGGCGCTGCAACTGGTCCTGCTGCTGCTGGCGCTGGCTGTTCATATACGTGCTTGCCATACAGCGCAGGCTGTGCGACAGTGTCGTGCTGTCTGAGCACACCACCTCACCACTCGCAGCAGCAAGCGTCTCTGCGCAACGGCACTCACTCGCAGCACATCCACAGCAGGTGCTGATAGATGCCACAACACCACCAATACCTGCTGCTGCAGGAGCAGCGATACCAGCTGCTGCAACACTGCTGGCTATCCTACTGGTCCTGCTGCTTGCTCTGCTAGATCCTGTCATGTGTGCAGCCGTAGTTGTGGCTGCTGCATGTGACAGCAGCACCAAAGGAGTGAGGTCCCTGCTACCTTGCTGCTGCTGCTGCCGCCTGTGAGCTGGCGTGTTCGCCTGGGAGCGGCCAGCCTTGCTGCTACTACCGCTGCTGCTGCTAACCTGCCCGCTACTGCTGCTACTGCTGATGTGGCACTGGCTTATTGCTCTGTTGATGTCCGACGTTGCAGCATCTGTGATCGCAGCAGCAGTGACTGCAGCCAGCACACTGCCCGAGCAGCAGCAGCCAGAAGAACCGACAACAGTTTGCTGAGCCGTGCCTGACCTGCTGCCGTGGCTGCTGCCACAGCTGCTGCTGATGTTGGTTTGCGGGCCTTCGTGAGCAATGCTGCTGCTGCTGCCAGCACATGTAGCACTGCCACTGCCGGCAGTGCAGCTGTGTCCAGGGTTGTCTGCAGCACTGGCCGTCTGCTGCTGCCGCTTGCCTCCTGGAAAGTACACGCCCCTTGCAGGCTGCATCATCAGTTGCTGCTGCTGCTGCTGCTCCAGCAGTTGCACACTATGCCCAGTGTACTGCTGCTGCTGCTGCTGGTCTCCCTGTCCTCCTGCTTCAGCATCCTCTGAGTTGTGCTGCTGCTGTGGCTGCTGCCAGCTGGCAGCCCACTGCCTGCCTTCCCTGGTCCTGCTGCTGCGTGCTGACCACTCCTGCAGCGCTTGCGACAGCAGGTAGCTGACACACTCCCGGTACTGCTCCGGGTGGCACCTACGAGCCAGCAGCAGCAGCAGCAGGGTTGTGCCATGGTTGTCAGCTGAGCAAACTGCATCCATGTTGGAACCACTGCATGTAACAGGTGAACAGCATGGCACACAGCAAAATGCACACCTAATATGTGCGCATGGTTAGGCTGCTGTAACACTGTTACCCCCTGCCCAGCCATACCACTTCACACATACAGCCCCTTCCAAGCATCGGCACCAAGCAACACTGATGTGGTTTTGCCCAGGAGCCACCTGCCCCTACACACCTGAAGTGTCCGCAGTGCGGGGAGTCGTGCCAGGTCTGCTCCAGCACCTGGTGCCCCTTCAACCGCAGCGTGCCTGCAAGCTGGGATATCTGCGCTGCGTCAGCCTGACGGCAGCAGGGGGGCAGCAGCAACAGCGTGCGCAGCAGTTTAGTACATTTCAAACCACACATTGTCAACGGCAGAGCAGTTCCAACAGATGCTGAGGCAACCACTAAGGGCACGTTTCTATGATGGACCGTGGTCAGTGGCAGGTTGCACCGTCTTGACCGCCTTGATGGCGATCAACAGCATGATCCGTTTCTAAGCAGCTGGTCGATCCTGATGGTCAACCGAAACTGCTGTCGCCCCTGAGCTTAACAACAGCAGCAGGACAACTTGATGAGCATAGTATGGGGTGGGTCGTTCCAAATTTCACTTTTCATTTCATTACATTTCATTTCATATTTCATTTCAAGCAGCAGCAGGCACGCCAGCAGCAACAGCAGCAGCAGCAGCAGCGTGTAACTGCTGCTACAGCAGCAGGAACGCCGTTGCTGCACGAGAGCCAGAACGGCTTTCGTCCCAAGCGCAGCTGTGCTGACCACCAGAGTGTGCTCAGTGAGGTGTTGGGTGGGAGGAAAGCTGAGGGGAAGGATTCTTATGTGCTGTTTGTTGACACCTATAAGGCTTTCCCAACAGTGTGGCTTGATGGGCTCTTTCAAAAGCTGTGGGACAAGGGTGTGCGTGGAAAGATGTTCCGTGTACTCTACAACTTGTATCAGGGTGCACGCCGTGTGGTGTCTCACGAAGGTCATGTCACTGAGAGCTTCACATGTGACCTTGGTTTGCATGAGGGCGATGTTATTTCCCCCACACTGTACCTGTACTTCATTGATGATCTGCTGCATGAGGTGCATGCAAAGCACCCTGGAATCACCCTTATGGGCCCTTGTGACGAACCTGCTGGTCAGGTTGTGGCAGCCATGCAGGCTGATGACTTTGTTGCTGTGTGCGGATCTCTGGCTGAGGTTCAGGCTGTGGCTGCAACAGTTTATGAATACAGTTGTAAGTGGCGGTTCAAGCTGAATAGCTTGAAGTCTGCTGTCATGCATGTCTCACCAGCTAGACAGCCCAGCCAGTTGGCTGATTCTGGCATCGTTTGGAACGGTGTGCCTGTGCCTGTTGTATCAGAGTACTGCTACCTTGGCCTGTGGTTCAACAATGCCTGCAACTGGAATACGCACTTTGAGAAGATGTTGGCAAAGTGCATCGTGTGAAGGGTGGGCTCATGCCAGTCTGGAAGAGCCGGCTCATCAGCGTGGAAGTAAAGCGTATCATTCTGCTTACATGCGTTCGCCCGATTGTTGAATATGGCAGTGAGGTCTGGTTTCCGTCAACTGCAAGGCAACTGCAACAGATTGACAAAGTGCAGACTGACATCATCAAGTGCTCAATGCGTTGTGGCAAGGAGCGCCCTTGCACTTCACTTGTTCTGGCTGAATGGGGTGTGAAGCCATTGCACATGTGGCTTCATCAGAGGGCGATGGAGTATTACTTTAGGGTTCAGCGTATGCAGAACTGTCGGTTGCCACATCAGGTGTTTTCAGCTGAGTGGAAGCGCCCTAGTGGTGCTGTTGCGGTGACACCTTGGCATAAGTATGTGCAGAGTTTGCTTTGCAAGTATGGTGTGGATGTTGAGGCGGCGGCTGATCGAGCTAATGCGTGCAAGAATCACATCAACCGTCAGGTCAGGAAGCTGCATGCAGACAGAATTGTTTGTGAATCACTGCAGCACTCTACTTTGAGCCGTTACATCACGCATGTGCACCCTACACATGCTGATGCCATGCGTTTTAAAAGGGCTAGGCCCTTTTTGTGTTCTGGTGCGCCAACGCGTGGTATTGAGTTGCTGATGCGTGTTCGAATGGGCTGTCTTTGCGTGCATGAGCGTACCAGTCGTTATGGTGGCAGCAGAGCTGATTCTAACACAGCATGTCCTGCTTGTGGTCAGGGTGTTGAGTCTTTGTCACATCTGATGTTTGATTGTCCCGCTACTTCTGCTCAGAGGGATACTATGCTTGATGAAATTCGGTCTGTTTTGCGTGATGTTGCTGGCGGCGCTGAATAATTGCGCAATGTGTTGTCGTTGACTGATGCATCCACCAAGTTGTTGCGTTTTGTTTCTGATGATATTTGGGGTAGTAGGGGGGTGTGCCGAGTGATATCTAGGAGCACTGCTGAGTATCTTGTCCAAGCTTGGGATGTGCGTAATATTTGCAAACACAATGGAGCAGTGCTCCCTCTTTCTTCCGCTCCTGAGGGGCGCGGGGCCGATGGCGTTGATGCTATGGCTTAATGGGTAACATGATGATGATGATTCATTTCAAATTTCACGCGCCGGTAGGCCCCACTGCAAGGAGTGAAATGACTGCAAAACGGGCGTTTAGACCCGCAAAACAGCAGCTGCTCGCGTCGTAAGCAATCACGGGTTAATATGTTGCCACATTATAGCTCTGGAGTGGGGCTAAACAGTCCAATCGGAGCCCAGCACACACTCTTGTCCTGCTCAGCTTGTCCACTGCTAGCCTGCAGCACGTCCTGCCCAGCCTGGCAGGATGGGGGGTCTCAAGAAACATCAGAACCATGCTACCACACTGCAGCTGCATACCACTCAGATCAAAACCAGCACAAAGTAATTCAGACCATCAACAACCCCCAGTTGCATCAAGATACACAAAGCTGCCATTGCCGCAGCTGGGTAGCATCTGTCACATCACCCACATGGCCAGTCTGCTGTGTTACGGCTGCTCCTGCTGCTGCTGCTCCTGCTGCTGCTGCTCCTTTTGTTTTTTGCTAGACGGGGCATCTACGGCGCCGAGAGCATGCCGGGAACGCGCCAGGCCAATGCGGGCAGGGCCAGCAGTTTGAATTTGCCCTCCCGGGCCCGCTTGCTGCTGCTGCTGCTGCTCAGACATGTTTCAGTCGTTTCACTTTTCCGTTTCAAATTTCATTTCATTTCACATTGCAGTGAAATTTCACTCACAGGGGTCCCAAAACCTGAAATGACCCATCCCTGGAGCATACACGATGTTTGCAGTTGTTCTGAACGCATTTGAAGGGTGCCCAATGTTTCGACCACAACAGACCAAAAGAGAACATGCTCGTGGTAGAGTTCTGTTGATGGGGTGGTTTCGACCACACTTGACCACCATCATCGCGCGGTTGACCACCGCAGAAACGGGAGTTGACAACCATCGCGGTCAACACGGTCGAATCCATCGACCACGACCACCGTAGAAACGTGCCCTAATGGGTGCAGCTGGCGATTTGTTGTGCCATGGGTATTGTGGCAATATCCCTGGCAGCAACCAAAGCATTACTGCGCATGTGACTGTTGCTTCCACCTGCCTGCCTGTCTTTCCCCCCTGAGACCCATGCTCGATGAAGCAGTGCTGTGTCCAGTGCGTGTGCTGTGCTCCTTTGCATTGCATTTGCTGCTGCACCGCTGTTGAAACACGGACGACCAAATACTCCTGATGCACTTTGAGCCAAATCTAGAGCATGCTTGCTCAATGTGGACCTCACTCACCAGCTCGTCACTCCTGGAGTACAGCAGCAGCACAGGCCCCCGCACAGGTGAGTTCTCCAGAGCAGTCCTGCAAGACACCCACCAACAAACACACAGCACAGTGTCAGCATGCGTTGCCCACAGCAACACCTGGACCTGGTACAGCACGCATGTACCCCGCCAAGCAGCGCCTGGCTGCGAGTCCCATGCACACCACATGCAGCAGTCGCCCAGCAACAGAGCTACCAAGCGCGTACAACTGCAGCTGCAGCCAATGCAGCTGCTGCAGCAAGCATAGCATGAGTTGTCGGCCTTGCTGACTGTAGCGCCCCAATACACTGCACACCACATGGGCTGTCTGTCTTGCTCAACCCACACTCAGTACAACTGCAGCAGCATCAGCAGGTGCTGACACGAGCATCACCCGCACTGCTCACCACATGGCTTGTCTATCTTGCTCAAACCACTCCAGCAGGAAGAAGTCCATCGTGCCTGCAGTCAGATCGCAGCCCACGCCAGTCGCAAAGCTGGCAGCAGAGCGCGCTAGCCTGGCAGCTGCAGCTGCAGCCCTGCTGCTGACGGCAGCGCTGCTGCTGGTGCTGGTGCTGGTGCTGCTGGCTGCGATTGCGTTGGCGCTGCTGCCGCTGCTGGTGTAGATGTGAGGTGCCAGTAGCTTCTTGCCCTGTGCACACACATGATCGGAAGCAGCATTGCTTGTATTGTGAGCGGATGATGATATATGCTATTGCGTGACAAACCGCAGCAGGTGAACAGCTGACATTGCAGCTGCCGCTAGAAGCCGCCTCCGCTGGCCGAAAGTTGCTGCGGTAGTAAGCGCTTCCAGGTGCGCTCATGCATGCTGCTGCTGGCCAAGCAACAATTTGTTGAACTTGCCAGCAGGCGAGTGCCCATACTGCAAGGCACAGGCCCTCGCATCCAAGTTCTGCTTGGCACTAGACGGGCTGTTGATAGGTGCGTCGCGCTGCGCTGCACCTCAAGCCGGTTTGCTGTGCATGATTGGTTGTGATGTCGCTGAGCGCATCAATTCAAGATGGGTAAAACAATCATAAAAAAGGAGAAAAAAAGGAAAGAGCAAATAAAAAAAAGCAGATCAAAAGTACCAAAAAAGTTTTCTATTTATGAAGAAATTTTTTCAAAAGTATGCAGTCAACTGCTGCTCACCGCCGCACTTGTGAAGTCAACAGGACAGCTGTCATACACGCAGCCAACGCTGCAGCGTAGCACAGCTGCAGCAATGGCAGCCTGCTGCTGCGACAGAGGATGCTGCCGAGCCAGTAGCGACAGTACACTGCTGTATACACCCTGCGCACAACACAGCAGTGTGGGAAGACATCACAGGCTTCTTCAGAGGAGCGTGACGGAACAGCGCTATACAGGTAGGAAATGCTTGCAGGACAGACATTGCGGCAGCAATTGCAGGCCGAACTGCTGAAGCACGCAACTGCCTTTGGGCTCAACTGCCACGTAGCTTGCCCTGACCTAAGCTTCACACCACCTGCCGACAGTACTGCGTGCTTCCTGTCTGACAACCTGACGCGCTGCAAGCTCGGTTGCTGCTGTTGCACCATGAGAACCTGTGTGCGGAAGCGCATCACATGCTACCCTTGCATTCAGCTGGCACACGCAGCACCCGCACCTTAGCAGCGCCAGAAAAGGCGTAGTACACCACTGGGCGCTCCCCTGCCTGCTGCAAGTCCTTGCCAACCGCTTCAATCATGTGCCATGCCATGTAGCGGACCCACACCGGCACCCACATTGCCGTGAAGGACCAGCCCACAAGCAGCACATCAAGGCCAAGACTGTGAAGCAGGGAGACATACTTTTCAACGTATGCGGCCCCAGCCCACAGCCAAGGAAAGACCACTGCTAGAGGTCTGCGAACGGCATCGACGGTGCTGCCTCCAAGGCGCCACTGCATCGACAGGCCCTCCATGCCACAACGGCAGTGTCCACGTCGGAGCTAGCCTTGCAGCTGCCAAACGATGAAGCGATCCCAGCTGCAAATCCCATGAGCATTCATGTATAAGCTTTGAGTGCAAACACAGCAGTTGCAAGCTGCTTCAAGCACGGTCTTGGCCCCGAATGTACGCAGTAGCAGCCTTTGCCGGCACAATATTTAACACCGACAAACGAAAATGCTGTTGAGAGGATCTGGTGCAGCATAGCCTACGCCTGAGCGCATCAGGCGTCATGGTTACTAGAGCACCGCTGTTTGGACTTCCCAACGCTCCAGCTGTGTATTGAGGCCGATCTTACTCATTAAATACCTTGTAAAGATGCTAGAGCTTGTTGGAAGCTGCTGTAATGTCGTTTGCCTGCGCCACTCCCGGTCAAACCAAGGGATGCTGACCCTGCAGCTTGTTCAAGCTGTTCGCACAGCAAGTGCCCTGATGCCTGGCGGATCACATGCCATCAACGATTCGTTATGCTTCTGCGGCTCAGGGCAAGGTGTCACGGCGTTGCAGGCAGGTAAGCCGTTGCTGCTGATGAAGCTGGCTGCACCATGTGTGAAAGGATTGCACATGGCCTGATGATACATGTTCAACGCGTTGGGAATGTATCTGGTCCTGGAAAAATTCTTATTCAAATAACATGAATATGAAGTCGGGTTACTCAGAAGAAAGGGGTTACATAGTGTGCATAGGCGCTTACGTCGCAACGAACACTCAAAAAACAAGGAGGGTTTAGGCAGTTGAACTACTAGTGGCATCGCTGCTCCTGCTGCTGCCACTGGTTTACCAGCCATGGAACCAGCAGGATTGACAATGCAGTTTGCTACAGTGCTGTGCACGCAGCAGACCCCTCAGAACAATGCCTGCTCATTCACAAACCTCCTCAACACTGTGTTGAACTTCAACAATTGGATTCGACAATTCATCACCACTTCTTCACCAATTCTTAATGGGTAACATGATGATGATGAACAATTGAATTCGACAATTCATCACCACCAGCACCTGACAGACTGCAGCCTGCTTTATGCCTAGGCTGGCAGTACTGGCAACAGTCAACTTGATGGTTGCCACTACGTTCAGAGAAAAGCACAACCGAATACAGCACGTCCCTGGACACTGATGCGGGCTGACGTCGAGGCTTGAGACAAGTCTGGAAACCTCTGCACTGCACATGGCCTGAACATTACTAGTAGTACGGTCACATGCACACGCCGCACCCACTTCACTGAACATCAGAAGCAGTGCCACACGCGCTTCTGCAATTCATATGTGCCACTGGAAGTAGGTAAGCACCCACTGGCAGGCCTAAGTGTTACTGTATCTAATAGTATTGTGAGGCCTGCGCTCAACCCCCGCAGCTGCTACGCATTTGTTGAAGCTCGCAATGGATACGCAATTAGTAACATCTTGTCTGCTACCACGACTATGCTGCTGCTGCTGCCGCCATCCGCCATCAACAAGCAACCAAATGTGCTACAGCATGATGCTAGCTATGTTGTCCAGTCCAGTGGGAACCTCAGAGAGAGCCACTGGACGCGCTACTCATGCTCGTCGTCACATCGAATCTCACCCATGTTGTGTGCAGCACATGTGTGCATAAGGGCTGCAGCAGCACAGCACTGGAACCCACATGACAGTGCCATTCCCACAAAGAATCAGTCCTAACAGGCTGTGCACAGAGCTCAGCGCACACCACCGGTACAGCACTTCATTGCAATGCTATGGGTGTAACCTATGCAGCATGTGCGACAATGTACTCCTGCCGATGCTGTTGTGCATGCGCATACTTGCCACCAGACATGCATAATGACGCAAAGCTGTGAGACAGTGTGTTGTGCCAACAAAGCAAAGCTGCCACTCATGCTCTGACATAGCATGGGGCACGCGCTGGACTCGTAAGCTGGACTTGTCAGCTTCACTGTTGGCAGCTGAACATACGTACCTGGCACCACTGGTGCTGGCAGCAGCAATGCCATAACAATCGCCTGCTCACAGGTGACAGCTGTTGTGCATTGCATGCGCTCACTGGCCATCCAGTCACCTCCATGCCACGCACAGAGCGCGTTCCAAAGGTTGCCAGGCAACCTGAAAATGCCGCACAGCAAGCACAGGGATAGCATTGCCCTGCAAGCTTGCTATGTTCTGCTTCACCTTTTCTGCTGCTTCTGCAGCAACTTCCTGGTAATGCTGCCTGGCAGTAAACAGAGTGGCTGTGTTGGATGCAACAATACTACCCCCGTTCCACCGCTGTCACAGTAAGTAGAGTAAGTTGCCAACTATGATAAGTGAACCCAGGTGCACAGACCCATGCACAAACTGTCACCACTACTGAACTGCTGCAACTGCTCTTGGGGTGAAGGTGGGCTCAGGCAGCTGATGAGGCATGGCACCCTGCAGCCAGTCTGCTGCTGGGGCTGGTGCTGGTGCTGTTGCTGCTGCTTGGCCACTGCCAGATGGGCCAGCACCTGCTGCTGCCACTGCCACTGCTTCTGCAACAGCAGCAGCAGCAGCAGCAGCAGCAGGGCTGGCCTGGCCTGGCAGTGGTGGCACTGGTGCTGCTGCCACAGGTGGGGAAGCTGTCAGAGGGGAGCTGAACTGGGTGGTGACAGCTGCAGGCATGCCCAGCCCCTGGCAGATCTGCTGTGCTTGTGCCAAGCTCACCAGGTACACATTCCTGGCAGCAGGGTTGATGGCTGCCCTCTGCTGCAGGTGCTAAACCTGTGCAGCTTTTGCTTTCAGGCCTAGCCTGGGCAGCTTCCTCAGGAATACCTTGTAGAAGGCACTGCTGTTCAGCTCGTGCCTCCTGATTATGGTCCTTGCACATGCTGAAACAGACGCTACTGGCTTGGGTATTAGTGTAAGCAAAACGGTTCAAGCGTATGCTGGTCACCACACTAACTTTCATATCCGAGACAAGCAGCGTTCGAAACCAATCCTGGTTGGCACCCTCCCCCCCCTGACCAGCACGATGATATCGTATCACTAATTCGGCTCCCACACTTGTCCCGGCGCACACAGCCAGGGCCTATACGTACATCTTCTGACGAGGCTTCGGCATTGTCGGCAGCTCGTTGGTTGTTATAACGCCGTACTTGCTGGCATCCAGGCCCGCCAGCTCCTGCTCCATTGGCACCCGGATCAGGCTGAAGCGGCGCATCAGCCAGAAGTAAGGGAAGAAGAAGAGGCACACCCACAGTATTGTGACCAGCAGCGCGATGATCTGCGCCGCAAGCAGCTTGCCGTCGCCTCCAAAGAAGGCACCCCAGCGGCGCCCGGCTGCAGTGAGGTTTGAATGAGGTTTTGGAGCAGCAGCAGCAGCAGCAGCAGCAACAGTAAGAAAGGTGTCATGAGAAGGCTGAGCCAGCAGATCTGCTGCGGTTTGTGTTGACACACATATACACACCACACCTGTTGAAAAACAGCACGAAGCACTGCTGATCGCCCTTGACAGATGTAAATGTGAGCCTGTCACACTTCCGCTCCCTGCCTCTTGGGCAGGCAGCGCTTGCAGCGATTGCTATGGTTGCCGTGCAGCAAACCAACTCCAAGCACCACAATACGCAGTTCTACTGGTATGCATCTGCCGTATGCATCTGCCCTCGCCAGCCGCGCCAATGGGATACTAACATGGATGAATGATTGAGCAACGCGTGGTGCGTTCAAACTTGTAACCAGCAGAAGTTACGGGATGGAATGTGTGCGACGATGAGGAAACTTCATGCGCCTCCACACCTCCTTACATGATACTGACAGGTATCCAACATCCTAAGGATGCAAGTAAAGCTCACTTGCTGGGTTGGCGCCGTAGAAGTCCTTCACAAACTCCTCGCGCGCAAACAGCCCCACAAACAGCGTGCCCATCGCGCCGCAGCCCAAGTGCATCGGCACAGCAGCCACCACATCGTCCAGCTGCAGCTTCAGCATCAGCGCGTCAGCACCAAGGAACAGCAGCGCGCCCAGAATGGCCACCAGCATGCCTGCCCAGGGGTCGATCACGCCGCAGCTGGGCGTCACTGCCACCAGGCCGCACAGCACGCCGTTGCAGAGCTGCATCACGTCCCAGCGCCTGCAACACACAAGAAGAACATGAACAGTTGGCACACGTCAGAAGGATTGGAGGCGTGTTGGAGTCATGACCACTTGGAGGAAGGCCAGTCGGCCGCATTCTGTGCCAAGCACAGGGCCGAAGGCATGGTCAACGTCAAGTCGCGGCGCTGCGCAGCTTATCTTTGTCAGACGCACCTGTGCAGGATGAACGCGATGACCAGGCACGCCATGCCGCCCGTGCCAGCCGCCAGCGTGGTCGCCACAGCCGCCCTGCTCACCACTGCGCTGCTGGTGTAGCCCGCGATGCTGCCCGCGCTGCCCGGGTTGAAGCCGTACCAGCCGAACCACAGCAGGAAGGTGCCCAGCACCACCAGGTTGCCGTTGGTCTCGCGGTAGTCGCGGTTGACCTCGCCGTTGACGCCGAAGCGACCGATGCGCGGGCCGCAGAAGTAGATGCACAGCAGGGAGGCGGTGCCGCCAATGGTGTGCACCACGATGCCGCCTGCAGGGGGGCATGTGACACGTGTGTTATGTAGCTTGTTGGTGGGGGGACACGTGTGTTGCAGCAGGGAGCCGGACCTTGACAAGGTCGCATGACCAATCCCTTCCAGTGAACACAAGTTTGCTGGCCTGCTCTGCTACCACCTGCTGTCCCTGTTGCTGTCACCCAACCTGTGCTCAGTGAAACCTGCATTAGGCTAGCGGCAGATTTCGTGCCTGGCAACAGGCGACACCACTTCCATACCATACGCCTGTGAGCGCACGCATTGGCTGCATGCCCTGTGTGCCCCTGTTCACCTGCAAAGTCGATGGCGCCGCTGCCAAAGAGTGGGCTGGCGTTGAAGGCTGACAGCCAGCCCCACTTGGTCCAGATCCAGTGCACCGCGACAGGGTACACCTGCAGCAGCAGCAGCAGCAGGCTTACAGGGCTGGGGATGGTGCAAGCAACATGCAGGTTTGAATGACTACTACTCAACAATATGGCAGCATGGCAGTCCACGAACACGAATGCGTTTCAACAACATGAACAGTTCATCACCCTGATGTAGCGCATCTGTGGCACTTCCAAACGACATTACGCGGCGGCATGTAGCCATGTAGCACTGACGTATCTGCCAAATCTCTTGAACAACATAAACAGCAGCCCTGCCAAGCACTAAGACGCTATCTGCTTCAGCCGTGGTACTCACGAATGAAGTCATGAGGCAGGTATAGCCCATGTAGCACTCAAACGCGATGCGCTCCGCGACAGCCCCCGCCACGATGGTGGCAGCAGCAGCGCTGAAGGCCCAGTGGAAGAAGAAGAGGTGCCAGCTGCTGTCGCTGCGCGTGTTGGTCTTGGTGTTGGACAGCGCAAAGTCGCCCGTGCCTATGAAGGGGTTGGAGTAGCCCGCGCTGTTCTCGCCAAATGCAAAGCCGTTGCTGTTGTGATGTTGTTTGGAGGCGGCAGGCAGGTGTTGCAGGGGTTTGCAGGACAGCAAGGGGACAGGCAGTGTCACGGAGGTTGCCTGGAGATGGGTGTATATTATGCATACTATATATGCATATGCTGGATAGTGACAAGAGACACAGAGCAAGACACACAGGTGCTTGCCTAACTGTCACTAGCTATGCTGCTGCAGGTAACAGCTTGTATAAGCATTGCTGCCGCCAGCCGCTCTGATGCCACTGTGTGTTGGTGCGTTACGGACTGCTGCTGCCACAGCTGTCAACCCTGAACGCTGCAAGTTTTGTTGCACATGAGTTGGCAGGTGTTGCAGAGCTATGCTGCTCACCCAATCAGGAACCAAGCCATTGTTCCCACAGCGCAATCGAGCAGGTTCTTGAGCAGAATGTTCATGTTGTTCTTCACACGTATGTGGCCTGCACACAGCTGCAGCAGCAACCAAAGCAGAGATAAGCAGTACACAGCCGCGGCAGCAGCAACAGCAGCAGCAACTTGGATGCTAGACAGCCAGTAGCAGTGGAGCAGAATCGTCATCACACGCCAAACTGATTTTCAGCATTATGCTGTGCAGCATGCTGCAATACAGTATGGGGAACACGAGGGGCTGGCACGTGACGACAGCACTGTCGTCAAACAGCACACAGACCCATGCTCGGCCGGCAACATGCGGAGATCAACAATTTGTCGCCAATGAGGATGCAGACTACGAGGGTGGATATATGTGTGCTCACACCCACTTTACACCGGTCGGGCTTCGTTCTGCAGGCACGGAACTCACCATGGCGAATCCTGCCTGCATCAGGAACACCAGAAAGCCGCTGAAGAGCAGGAACTCTGTGTTGACGCTATGATTGGTCTCCAGGATGTTGGGGCCTGCTGATTTTGCCAGATACTTGAGAACTGAGGTCTGCACGCCTTCTCTGCCAACGTCAAACCTAGCGCAGATGATCTGTGCTATGCGGTATTCCCCAACCAGCTCCCGCACGCTGGTGAGGTCCGCTGCACTGCACTCAAAGGTCCCCATTTCCCCAGGTGGCAGCACCATAGGTGCCTGAGGGTTGCCAACGACAAGTTGTAAGGTATCCAGCGGCTCTTGCTCACAAGTAGTGCGTGGATTGGTATCAGTACAATGGGACAGCTTGCGGGCTCATGTCGAGTGACAGCCTGCGCAGGAACCGCTGGAGATCTGATGCCATACGTACAACAGTGATCACATGGGACGAAAAATCTTCTGCACTAGCGGCAAGGTCATCTGTATTGGGCCATGTGACAGCAGCACGGGCTGGTGAGTAACAAGATCATGGCATCCTCGCCCCTGATGCGATCGGACGCCTCGCATCACATGAATTATACTGAACGCAGCATTTAAAACCTGCTCCCGCATAGGCGTCAAGCTGTGCAGCCTTCAGTTCCCTGATGGTGCGGCCAGGCTGGGCTTGCATAAGCTTACACCAGTGGCACTGTAAGCTTACACCAGTGGCACTGTAAGCTTACACCAGACAGCGCTGCAGGGCTTGCACTGTCATTACACACTTTTTTTGCGAGAAAACCTGGCTTGCAATGCTTAAACTAGTGATCCAAGCACAAGCATGCTATTTTGAGCGGCAAAACAGCAGCAAATGCCAGCCGCTGGCCTAGTAGGCGAGACCTACTGTCAGTGCCACTTTTTTTGAATACATGAACTTGCGATCACTTTGATGTAAGCGTTTCATACTGTTGATGATGCTATTACCAATATATTTCATGGTCTTTTGTTCTTCCGCTCCTGAGGGGCGCGGGGCCGATGGCGTTGATGCTATGGCTTAATGGGTAACATGATGATGATGATGGTCTTTTATTATTATTATGGTCTTTTACCGTTGATGCTATGGCTTAATGGGTAACATGATGATGATGATGATGGTCTTTTACCGCTGATCATGACTCATTGTTGTTCCCCGCAATGCCAACTCAAAAAAGCCTTCTGCTGCGGCCGCAAGGAAGTGCTTCACCCCCTGCCACCCCGCTGCTTCATCACTGCAGCAAGCAGCCCAACAACCTCTTCCCTACCAACAGCTTCTCTCTTCGGCGCCACATTCTGCAGTGTGGTTGGCGCTGCTGCCGCTGCTGCTGCTGCAGCAGCCGCTGCCGCTCCTGCAGCAGCGCCACCGTTGGGTGCCCCAGCACTGCTACTGCTGCGCCGGCGCCGTCGCTGCTGCGAGCATGATGTGTCACCCGAAGCCAGCGTCGCCCAGGTGTCACCAGCCAGTGCAGTAGCACCAGCAGCCGCCATGTCAGCATCGCCATCAACTTCACCCTCAAGTTCACTGCCGTCTTCCTCCCCATCTTCACCCTCCAGCATTGCAGTGCCGCCGAGTGAACCGTCCATTGCTGCTGCTGCTGCTGCTGGCCCGTCTTGCTGCTGATGATGAGGTCGCTGGTGCTGCTGGTGCTGCTGGTGCTGCTGTGCTGCCTCTGCCAGCAGCGCCTGCTTAGCCTCTGAGATGCCCAGCACCTGCAGCACAGCAAGCACAGCATAACACTTGCAGCAGATCACAATCCACAGCCTGCGCCATGATACTCTGCAATAAACGCCGACACATGGCCAACACATGGCCTGAATAACATGAACTATGGTCTCACCACGGCACCAAAAAAAGCCGCACCGCCAGCGAGACAGCAGCTGCATTATCCGACCTATTGCACAGCCAGCACCCCCCCCACCTGCTCTTCCACGCTGCCCTGCACCAGCAGCCGCGTGATGACCACCTCCCGCTCCTGGCCTATCCTGTGCACACGAGCAACAGCCTGCTGCTCAATCGCAGGGTCAAGCCCAGGCTCCAGCAGGAACACCCTGCTGGCTGCTGTCAGGGTGAGGCCCGCAGCGCCGGCACGCAGCGACAGCAGGAACACGCACACCTGCATACGTATACGCAGCAGGCAGCAAAGGCAACACACATGATTGAATTCCACCAGACGTGGTGGTGGTGGGAGTCTTATTGTGGCGCCAATGTGACATCTACCACAAGCAAGCAGGCATGGCAGAGCACATGAATAACGGATTCAAAGTTCTCACTGCTGGGTCATCGCTGAACTCCACCCACTTGGCAACCACCAAGAACTTCCCCTGCCTGAACATTCTCGCTGTACTTCACACCAAAGTTCGCAGTCCTCACCTCTGGGTCCTCACTGAACTTGCGTATGGCGTCACGCACAGTACGCTTGTTGTCACGGCCCCCGCCCAGGCCCAGACTCACATGCTTGATCTGCAGCAGCAGCATAGACGCGCACAAACAACAAGCTTGGATTTCACGTCACGCACTACTCAACATAGTCATGTCTGATTGAAGCCGCACAAGCACCGAGTGATGAGGTACAGGCCTTGAAGCCAGCTGCAAGTCGTCACATATGCCATCTAGTATTGCGTGCGTATCTGCATCGTGCCAACTGTAGGCCACCGCCAACCAATACTAATGTATTCGCAGATTTACAACACATATTCTATGCCTGGGAAGTGTGTCATTCAACAGGCGCATCATGCAATTGATATAGCCAGGGCCCCCACCTGCGCCACGTCCATGGCCTTGCTGGCAGAGGTACTGGCAGAGGTGCTGGCAGCAGCATTCAACCGACACATCATACATGCCACATGTATTACATGGCTAACATGTGATATAGCCAGGGCCCCACCTGCGCCACGTCCATGGCCTTGCTGGCCAGCGCCAGCGCGTCAGGGAACTGGCTGAACACCAGCGCCTTGCACCCCGGCTGGCCCTGCCGCAGCAGCAGCAGCCGCCGCAGCAGTGCCTCCAGCTTGGTCATCCAGGTGCCCGTCACCTGCAGGAGTCAGGATGCGCATGTGTTACCAGCGTTACATCTTGATCACAGGGATCCATGAGCCAAGGTGAATATAGGCAGCAGCAGCCTGTGCAGCAGCGCTTCCAGCTTGGCCCTGGTGCTGGTGGCCTGCAGACGTGACATACGGAGCACCAGCTGCAACCGACACCAAAGAGCACACAAGGTGAGCTGGTGCCAACCCAGAGACACATAGAACACCCAACACAAAACGCTGGACGTATTTTGCAAGCGACACAGCTGAAGCATTCACCTTGATGTCCCTGAGCGCTGCTCCCTCTGGTGGCAATATCTCAGGGTCGTGTGCGCCGCTGCCAGCCAGCGACACGCGGAACACGCCAGCCTTGGTGACGTGCTTGCGGCAGTAGGGGCAGCTGGGCGACGCGGCTGCCAGCTGCTGCTGCGCACAGCCATCGCAGAAGTAGTGCCCGCATGGGAACACCTGCAAGCAAAGAAACCATGGCAAGCAGCGTTGATGTGCATTGGTTGGGTGATTGCCAGCAAGGCCAGCATCCAAGCAGACACGCAGACAACACCTTGATGTGCACGGCGACGTCTGCAAGTGTGAGACCTGCGTTACTTTTTGTGTTACTAACACCCTCACCTGCAGCTCCTCTGACATAGCAGAGCGGCACACAGCACACTCCAGATCATCTTCACCGCCTGCCTCCCCTGCCTCCTCATCTTCACTGTGAACTTCAACTTCCCCACCGTGAACTGCACCCAGGCCTGCACCGTGAACTTCCTCGTCCCCGTCACCACCCTGCAGGCTCTTGCGGCTCTTCTTGCGCTTCGCTGCTGCTGAGAATGCGCTGCTCTCTGCTGCCTGGTTGGCAAGGAAGCGCTTGTGACGCAGCAGATCGTCACACTTCTTGGTGAGATCAGCGATGCTGCGGCGCAGCTCTGCTTGGGACTTGTCTGCCAGTGCCAGCACCTGCAGCAGCAGTTGAGGCAGCAGATAATTCCAGTTGAAACAAACACACAAAAACACAACAAAATGTGCACAGACAGCATCAGCGGCAGCTTAGCAAACCAGCCCTGTTGCATTCTTGAATGTGGAGCTGCCATGCACTCCGCCTACTAGAAATCATGCTCCTGCCTGCCCCCAGTAGCAATGCACGCTTCGCCAACAACGCCAGCCCTGCTGCAACAGCAAGACATTACCCCCCACCTGAGGCAGCTGCCCTGTTGCTGCTGCGTCAGCCTCCTCCTCGACTTGCTGCCTGCTGTGCAGAGCCAGCTCCAGACCCAGCTCAGCAACGTGCATCTCCTTGTGCAGCCTCGTCAAGTCAACACGCGCACGCGCAGCCTCCGCAGCAGCAGCAATAGCCTCGAGCGGCAGGCGCTGCAGCAGCAGCGGCACGTTAGGGAGGCGCTTGGCAGCAGCACGAGGCTTTGATGGGGCTGCTGCTGCTGCTGCTGCTGCATCAACATCATCATCTGCTGCTGCTGCCGCCTCATTCTGCTGCAAGTGTGCATTCTCGTGTTGCTGCTGGGCATCGTCCTGCTGCTGCAGGTACTCAACCACCTGTACAGCAGCTGCTGCCAGGTGCTCTGCTCCGCCAGCAGCCGCTGCCGCTGCGTTGTTCACTGCACGCACGTAGGCAGACTCGCGCTTATCTAGCCGCCTCAGCAGCTGCCGTAAGTGGGCCTCTGACTGCGTCCTCACAAGCAATGAGGCGTAGCTGGTGGCTGGAACTGCTGTGGCAACACCAATCGGCGCTGCTGCTGCTGCAGGCTGCCCTGTGAGGTTGATGGATAGCCGCTGCTGCTGCTGCTGCGTTGGGAAGGCTGTTGCAGCATACACAGATACCAGGGCACCCAGACCAGTAGCAACAGAGGCTGGCGTATTAATAGTAGGATTGCTGAATATGCTGCTGTTGCCAGTGCAGACACCTGCTGCTGCTGCTATGCTGCAAGCATCAGAGTGCTGCTGTGGCTGCTGCTGCTGCGGATCAGGGTGCAAAGAGCCCTTGAACAGCAAGCGCCACAGCACACGCCGCTCAGGCAGGCAGTCCAAGAACTGGGATGTGGCAGCGCGTGCTGCTGCCGCCACGTAGCTGGCTCTGTCAATGCCTGCTGCTGCTGCTGCTTGGTCAGCCTGCCAGGATTGATCTACGATACTTGCAGCAGCCCAAGCCTCAGCTGCATTCGCTGCTGTCACTGCGTTGTCAATGCGGCTGCTGTTGGCAACGGCAGCAGCAATGCCTGCTGTACGGTGCCTCTTGCTGCGCAGTTGCAGAAGTTCACGGTCAAGTTCATCATCGCTGCCACTGTGAAGTTCATGGTCGGCAGCGTCTTCGTCATCTGAAAGCTGGTAATCCCTGTCATCACGGCTGCGCCTGCCACCGCCGCTGCCATCACCTGCCACCCCAGCAGCTGCTGCTGCTGCTGCTGCTGCACTTCCGCTGGAACCAGCAGCAGCAGCAGCAGCAGCAGCAGCACTGCCACCAACGTCAGCAAACCTCACCCTACCCAACCCACCACCACCACCACGCCCACCAGCTGCTACTGCTTCAGGAGGACCCTGAACCTCTGCTAGCATCCGCCTCAGCAGCGCAGTCACCTTGTGCGTATGCACCTGGCCGATGATGCCCTCTGTGAGACTCCGATCTGCTGCTGCAGCAGCCTCAAACGACTCCAGCAGCCTTGGCACCTGCTGTCCTAGCAGCACTGTGGTGGCTGTGGTGCCTTCTGCATTGAAGCGCTGCTCACGCGCTGCTTGCTCGGTGGCTTTGGCGGCAGACAGCTGCTGTGAGAGTTTGGCAAGGTAAGCTATAGCATCAGCAGCACCTACACAGCAGCGGCACAGAGCCATGCAGCAAGCTGGTTAGCACATGTTGAACGGTGCAAGGCAGCGTGCTTGTTGCGGCTTTGGTCCGCAGCTTAGTCCAATAGCTGCTTATGAAGCTTGCCGCAGTGTGGCAAACCATCACCATCAGCAGCAGCCGCACAGCAGCGTCTACACATAAGCCTGGTCAGCACCTGTTGACATCTTCAAGGCAGAGTGGTTGCTGTGGCATCAGCACTCCTGTACCGCCCCCCCTCCCCCCAGCTGCAGCACACGCACCCCACCTGCCATTGCCGTCAGTGGCAACCCGATAAACCCTATAAACCCTATAGGGTAGCTACCATCAGCCGCAGCTAATAGCCACTGCTGCCCATGCATGCATATGCTGCTTCCACCTACCATACGCGCACGCACCAGCAGCAGGATTAGCCAACTGGTCAACAACTCAACAAGATGCCCACCCATTGATACACAGCACACCCAGCACGCCCAAAACACACAGTCGCACACCTGCCATTGCAGACATTGGCACGCCGCCAGCAGCAGCAGCAGCCCATGCTGCCCCCAGCTCCTCCCCTAACTCCGCAGCACGCTGCTGCAGCGACGCCAGCTTGGCCTCAGCCCTGGACACATCCTTGACGCTGGTCTCCAGCAGCTCTGCACGCTTGCGGTTCAGGTCTTGGCTGTAGAGCTCGGACTTGAACCCCAGACCCAGCCGGCCACAGAGGGAGGTGAGGGACTGCACACGCGCAGAGAGAGGTGACAGATGAGGCAGTTGTTGGCTACACATGAAGTCAGAGCCCTGGGCGTCACATGTTTTCAGGCCAGCCTGTATGCACAGCTTGCCAGGCATTACTCAATTGTTGAGCACAAGAAGCTTGCAACGCAGTTACGGCAGAGCTGTGTGTATGGTGACACCTTTAGTGTGATTACACTAGTCCAACGTTGCAACAGGAGCTGTCGCAAGGAACTGCCGGCAATCATCGTTCAGAAAGCGCTGCCCATGCCAACACAGGCAACAGACGGGCAAATCTGAAAGCACTGCATGCCGCCAACACCATTCAGCATGTTACATCAAGAGCACACCAACAGAGCACGTCAACTTTCCCGCTATTCGCACCTGCGCGGTGTGCAGGGCCACGTGCTTCCATGCCCGCCATGTGGCGTCACCCCCTGCAATGTCACCCAGCGGCTCCAACGGCTTGCTGCTGTTGGGCGCATGCAGCAGCGCGCCAATGCCATGCTCGCCAACCTGCAGCAGCAGCAGCAGCAGCACGTGTCAGCAGGGCTTGAACAGCACAATGTGGTTTACCTACTGTTGGGTGCGGGCAGCAATGCGCTAATGCCATGCCATTGTGCAGAACATTCTGTTGTGCATATGCGCAGACATGCAGCCACTCGCACACCTTGTAGCTGTCCTCCAGCAGTTGAAGTGCAGCACGCCGCAGCTCATCAGGTGAATCAGCATCCACAACACCAGCAGCAGCCTCGCCTGCCTCCACTGCTGCTGCAGCGCCCCCATCATCATCGCCAGCAGCAGCAGCAGCAGCAAACCTGACGCGCTTCTTTGGCCGCTGGCGACTGCTGCTGCCACCGCCGTTGCGTGCTGCTGCTGCTGCCCTGTCGGAGCTTCCAGGCGCCCAAGCTGTGTCATCATCACTGTCATCAACGTCACTCGCTGCTGCTGCTGCTGCTTCGTCAGCTGCTGCTGCTGCTGCCTTGCTACCCCTGCCTCGCTTCCGACCCTTGCTGCTGCTGCTGCTGCCGCCGCTTGCATCCCGCTGCTGCTGCTGCTGCTGCTGCTGTTGCTCATCTGTTGCTGCTGCCTCAGCTTCACCTGCTGCTGCTGTCAGCTGCCCTGCTAGTGCATTCAGCGTCAGGCACAGCTCTCGCTCAGTGGCCTGCAGCTTGAGCTGCGCACCGTCGCGCATGCGGTTGAGGATCTCTGCAATGCTCAGCGCGCCGCCTTGCCGCAGCTGCAGCTCGCTGCTCAACTCACGCCAGTAGCTGCACACAACAATAAGGCACAGCACAAAGCAGTGCGTGAGAACACAGCATAGCACGGCATGTCACGCAGCAGCAGGCAAACAGGCAAGGTGGGCAGCAATGCCGGCACAAAAGAGGATCAGGACGCAGTGGAACCCGCGCGTGGTGGCCGCCAGAAGCAGCAAAGCACGGGCCTTGGAACAGCTGCGTAACAGTCGAGTAATGCCGAGGCGTATTCTGTACAGACAACGCCGACATGTGCTGTGCCGCAATGCAAGCAATGCACCATATCATGCTGGTTATGCAGCACATGTGGTGGTACCTTGTCAGCTGCGGGTGTAGGCACGCCAGCCGCAACTGCAGCAGCTGCGTGCCAGCCAGCTGCTGCATCTGCTTGTCAAGGTCCCCAGCTCCCTTGCGCTTGCCACCACCACGCTTGCGCTGCTGCTGCTGCTGCTGGTGGCTACCGCCAGTTGCCGCAGCAGCTGCCGCACTGCTGCTTCCAGCCGCATCCCGCTGCTGCTGCTGCTGTTCTTGCTCTCGCTGCTGCTCGTCGCGTCGCTGCTGCAGCTCCTGGCTTGCTGCTGCTGTCTTCTCCAGGATGTGGTCGTAGAAGGACTGCTCCGCTCGGCTGAAACGCAGCAGTGCGGTCTGCAAGTGCCTGCAACACACACAGCAGCGACAACAGCACTGAGACAGGGCCCAAGAGCAAGCAATATTACAAGTGTCAAGACAGCACGCCTGAAGCGCAGCAGCGCGGTGTGCAATTGCCTGCACCACACGCAGTAGGTTGGTCAGGCTTAGCATGCATTGTTTGTCATAGGAGACGCCGCACGACCTGCTCTGCTGGGCTGGAGTGCAGCAGCGCGGTCTGCAGCTGCCTGCAACACAAGCAGCAGCGACAACAGCACTGAGACACAGGGCCCAGGAGCAAGCAATAATAAAAGTGTCAAGACAACAGGCCTGAAGCGCAGCAGTGCGGTCCGCAGGTGCCTGCAACACACACAGCAGCGACAGCAGCACTGGGACACAGGGCCCAAGAGCAGCAGTAGTACAAGTGTCAAGACAGCGGGCCTGAAGCGCAGCAGCGCGGTCTGCAGACGCCTGCAATACACGCAGTAGGTTGGTCGGGTTAGCATGCAATGCATGTCACGAGCAGCATCGTATGACTTGCTCTGCTGAGCTGGAGTGCAGCAGCAACAGGCAGTCCCAGAACACAGGGCCCACCAGCAAGCCATACAGGTGTCAAGCTAGCAGCACCTGCAAGATGCTGCAGATTGGTGCGTGCAGCCAACAAAAGATCACCACATGTTCAGGACACACCACATACACACCCGCAACTCGCTCACCTGGGTGGCAGCGGGTGGTCTGCTGCTGCTGCCTCCTTGTTGCTGCGCCACATCAGCGGCTGCAGCAGCGCCAGCAGCCGCCGCACACCATCGCGCTGCGCTCTGCCATATACTGCAGCTGTTACATCGCTTCTCACATTGTCACCCAGCGCATCCTGCTGCTGCTGCTGCTCGTGGTGCTGCTGTGCTGCTTCTGCTGCTGCCACTGAAGCAGCGAATGGTTCCCGGATGGCTCTGCGGAAGGTGTGGCTGCTGTCGAATGGCATTGCGCCAATCAGGCGCAGCAGGTTGCCCACATCATCCAGGCCACCTGCAATGGCCAGGCAGACCCCACAAACATCACGCATCAAGCATGGCGAACACGTTGCCTGGCAAAGGGCGACAGCTGAGAAGCAGCCCAGCAGGGACTAAAATGGTTGCAGCTGTCACAAAGTTGCATTACGCAGTTGCGCTGCTCACCTGAGCCGATGGGTGTCCACTTCTCACCAAAGAGCCAACATGGGACAAGCCGTGACAAAGTTGCACTACGCAGTTTCGCTGCTCACCTGAGCTGTTCTCAAGCAGCCCAGCAAGGATTTATGGTTGCAGCAGTAACAAAGTTGCACTGCGCAGTCTACCGAGTGCTCACCTGAGCCGATGGGTGTGCCTGTCACGCACCACCTGTGGCGTGCGGTGAGGTGCGTGGCCATGACGGCAGTGCTGCTCAGGCCTCCCCCCACCAGCTGCGCCTCGTCAAGCACCAACCGCCACCAGTGCACCTGCAGCAGCAGCAGCAGATGCTACAGCAAATGACTCAGTTGTCCAGCGCATAATGATCACCCCATTCTAGAGCTTGAGAAGGTTGAGCATCATGATGCTGTGTGATTGATGTGCACGCTGACAGAGAGTCACTCCATGATGCTGCTCAGGTCGCCACCAGCAAGCTGCGCCTACTAGAATGGTCCGGCACCAACTGCCAGTGCACCTCTGCAACAGTGAGCAGCTGATCTTGCCACAACATACAACCGAAGAAGGTCCAGCCATTGTCGCATCCAGCAGGCTCTCCAGCAGCCAAGAAGAAGAGGGGTTAAAGGGTGTGTTCCAGCAGCCAAACCTCTGGGACCACCATATATGGAACCCTAGTCAAAGCCTGGTCAAACATCAGTGTTGATGCTGCCGTCAGCTAGCCAGCGCCCCTGCAACTGAGGTGATGCTACCTTTCACATTCTGGTCAAACCCTGGTCAAACTACCTGTGGTATTTTGGCCAAACCCTGGTCAAGCTGTCTGTCAAATTCTGGTCAAACCCTGGTCAACCCTCGGGCATTGACAGCTCACCTGCAGCAGTGGCGACTCTGGCACCTTGTAGCGCTTCTTATGGCGCAGCGAACTCAGCCGCTCAGACTTGCCGCCTGAAAAGTGCACCTCCTGCAGGCCAGCAGTGCAGCAGCAGAGCAGCCGATGTTAAGGCATATGCAATTTGAAAAAGGAGAAGGAGCAGCAGGAGCTGCTGAGGAGGAGAAGTTGCACCAAGTGTTAGGCAACTACGGTGCGAGGACATCTGAACCCCCCCAAAAAGGCACAAGCTGTCACTCAAGCAGGCCTGCCCCTCAGACAAGCCTGTGTGTAGACGTGACATGCGGCCCTGCAGGAAGAGACGCCAGAAGAAGAAGAGGGGTTACGTGGCAGAGCCGCCGGGGAAGAAGAGGGGTTACAGAGCGGCCGACGGCGGAAGAAGAAGAGGGGTTGCATGGTGCGCACAGGCAACTACGTCGCAACGAACACCCGAAAAACAAAAGAGGGCTGCTAGAAGTTCAGCGGAAAACAGGCTGTCACCCAAAGGAGGCCCACCCCGAGAAAGCCTCTGTGTGTGAGACATGACACGTGGCTCTGCTGGCAGAACCGTCAGACTCGCAACACGCAGTGTAGATTCTATTGGGACATGTAGCAGGACTAATATAAAACAGTGTCGGTGACAGCAAACCATACTTGGTGCAGCATAGTGGGCGGGCTGAACTCAACAGGACAAAGCTGGCCAACAAAGTTCAGAGCATCGGCCTGAGGCAGCAGACAAGGGGAAAAGGAGCAGAGGGCCAGGTGGCTGCTGCAGGGGCGATGCGGCCGACGGCGTGGTGGTGGTTTTGTTACACGGAGGCGGTCTCCCCAAACACTAGTGTAGCAAACAGCCAAACTAGAGCCGACGGCCGAAGAAAAGATATATGTTACACGGGGTAAAAAAAACGCCGACGGCCGAAGGAAGCAGCAAAAGAAGAAGAAGAAGAGGGGTTACAGGGTGTGTTCAAGCGGCTACGCCGCAACGGACACCAGCTAGAAAAAGGATGCTGCGAACAGCTCAGCTCAGACTGTCACTCAAAAGGAGGCTGAACCCCAGAAAAACAGCCCCTGTGTGAGAGGCATGACATTTGGTGTGCAAGCACAACCGTCTTTCTCATCACACGCAATATTGGTGTATCAGAGGGTATCTGATCATGAAAGCAGTAGTCTAAGCAGTGTCAGTGACAGCAATCTATACATTTTGCAGTACAGGCGGCGGGCTGAGCTCGGGCGTCTAACACTAGCTCAAGAAAAGCAGGTCGGACTCAAGGCAGCTGATGGAATATGCAAGCAGAGGGCCGACCAGCTGCTGAGGGTGTGACATCTCTGCATTCCAGCAGTTATGCAGTGACCCACAACATCCACCCAAAAAAAGGACTGGGAAGCAGCAAAAGAAGAATTTGGAAGAGGTTTGTTACAGGGGTGGGCAAGCTATCGCCCTAGAGCGAGTCACTTGCCCCTCTTTCAGCTCACATATCATGAGAACCCGATAGCAAGCCACAAGATTCAACCAAAGTAAAACTCCAGAGGCATCGTGCAGCCCCTACCTCCCCATAAACCAACAAGTACATGCAGTGCAGCATGTGCGAAGTGCAGCACGAAAAGCAGCAGGGTGCTCAAAGCACAGGGCACAAAACGCACAGGGGAAGGCAGGCATGGTCCAAACAGCAAGCGGGATGCACAATGGTGCTGCTTACCATAGGTGTTTGGCATGATTGCACCAAGGCACCGCTGTACACACCAGACTGCAGCAAGCAGGAGCACGCGGGACCGACAGGAGACACTGCATGTGGCATGCAAACTAAGGTGCTACTGCTTCTGCAACCCTCATGGCTGGCAAGCATAGCGGCACGCAATGCGACACACAGAGCTGAAAAATCAAGCACAGTGACACACGACATGCAACATGGCCTTGCCAGAAAGTGGAAACCGGACAACTACTGACAGCACAGCATGTAAAAGCAGGAAGGTCAACCAGAGCGGGGCGCCAGTACAATGCGCAGCTGTGCTGGATCAGAACGCAAAAACGGGTGATCTCCAGGCACCGCAACACGCCGATGAATTTAAGAAGAAGAGGGGTTACACGGTGTGCACAGGCAACTACGTTGCAACGAACACCCGAAAATCTGGAACGTCGCAGATGACTCAGCAAAACAGGCTGTCACTCAAGGAGACTCACCCCAGAAAGTCTCTCTGTGTGTGTAACTTGACATATGGCCTTGCAGGCAAAGCCGTCAGTCACAGCACACGCAGTGTTGATGCTAAACAAAGGCAACAAAGGACTAGTGTAAACAGTGTCAGTGACAGCAAGCTGCACTTTATGCAGTGTAGCGGGCGGGCTGAATCCACAGAACATCACCCACCAGCAGCAACACAGCCTGGCAGGCGGCGGTCTGAGGCGACAAACTAGGGAGAGAGAGCAGAGGACAAGCCAGCTGCTGCCAATGAATTAAGAAGAGGTTTGTTACAGGGGTGGGCAAGCTATCGCCCTAGAGCGAGTCACTTGCCCCTCTTTCAGCTCACATATCATGAGAACCCGATAGCAAGCCACAAGATTCAACCAAAGTAAAACTCCAGAGGCATCGTGCAGCCCCTACCTCCCCATAAACCAACAAGTACATGCAGTGCAGCATGTGCGAAGTGCAGCACGAAAAGCAGCAGGGTGCTCAAAGCACAGGGCACAAAACGCACAGGGGAAGGCAGGCATGGTCCAAACAGCAAGCGGGATGCACAATGGTGCGCTTACCATAGGTGTTTGGCATGATTGCACCAAGGCACCGCTGTACACACCAGACTGCAGCAAGCAGGAGCACGCGGGACCGACAGGAGACACTGCATGCGGCATGCAAACTAAGGTGCTACTGCTTCTGCAACCCTCATGGCTGGCAAGCATAGCAGCACGCAATGCGACACACAGAGCTGAAAAATCAAGCACAGTGACACACGACATGCAACATGGCCTTGCCAGAAAGTGGAAACCGGACAACTACTGACAGCACAGCATGTAAAAGCAGGAAGGTCAACCAGAGCGGGGCGCCAGTACAATGCGCAGCTGTGCTGGATCAGAACGCAAAAACGGGTGATCTCCAGGCACCGCAACACGCCAATGAGCCAATGAATTTGTTACAAGCAGCAAAAAGAAGAAATATGTTACAAGGTGAAAAAACGCGACTACGTCGCTACTGTTCACCAAGCAGCAAAAAGAAGAAATATGTTACAAGGTGAAAAAACGCGACTACGTCGCTACTGTTCACCACGAAGCTAAGAAACGTGAGACCAATAGGCACTCAAAGACATGATCATTCTCAAACCAACATGATCACCCACAGTGCCATGTCAGTAGACTAGTAGGCAGCGGGTACTGTTTGCATCGCCCCATCGTCCCGCCTACGCTTAGCCACACAACATGACCATGTGGATAGTCAGACGGTGTGAATGACATGAGCATGCGCCCATCCACGGCTGGCACACCAAAAGCGTGTGCACATTAGATCAAAAGGTCTCACGGAAAATAAGGGAGCAAAGGGATTCGACAGACAAAGCGTGTACAGCTAGGCACCTGTGTACGTGAAGTACTGCAAGCACCGTAGCAGCGTACGCAGGGAAGTAGGACGGGGCAGGACCAGTGAGCAGCAAAAGGGAATGTGTAGGCAAGACCGCAGCTAGTGACCGGACCTAACGTCTGACCACCCTCAGTCCAGTGCCCTGCTGCAGCACTACATGCCACGATATGAAAGGCTGCTGTGTCAAATCAGCTGTTCTGGCCCAACTAGGCACTTGTACTGTAGCCGCAAATTCAGCCAATGCACTCCAAAAGGCTGCCTTGGCTGCTTTAACAGCCACTGTAGTAACTACATCAGCTGCAGGCACACCTCTAGACACAGACCACGCTGCACAACGGCCAATATTCATAGCATGAATGGCAGCCAAGCAGCAAAAAATTGCAGAAGGCGTCAATGACCAGGACCCACGATATGCCCGCCATCCGCCGATCCGCCCAGCTCCAGCAGCTGCCCTTAATCCGAACCAGCAGTTGCCCTGGTGTCGCCGTAGTATAGTGGTCAGTATCCCTGCCTGTCACGCAGGAGGCCCGGGTTCAATTCCCGGCGGTGGCGAAGTCTTAGCTCGAAAGAGCATGACAGCTTTTTGATGGTGCTGTGCAGAAGATTACAAGTCGTGTTCTCGTGCTGCCCGACGCTGCGGGCGGCCCAGCATCGCGGGAGCGATCCGGGAAACGGCCGCGCTCGTGCAGAGCACAAACCGAGCCCTGTCGCATAGGCATAGCCAGCACATACTATAAAACAACCACAAATACAATCACGTGTATTCTGACAAACCCACCTGCTGCAGCATTCTGACAAACCCACCTGCTGCAGCACATCGTATGTCGTAACCACCAGGTCTCCTTGCAGCAGCTGTGCCACTGCCTCTGATGCATCTGCCTCGGCGTCAAACGCCGGCTTGTCAGGCGGGCCATTGCTGAGGTAGTCGTACAGCTCCTGCTGCTGCTGCATCGTTCTGCTGGCCTTGCTCAGCCTGCAGGGATAAAGCAGACAAGACAGACAAGACAGACAAGACAGCCTGAGGGCAGCAGTGACGCAAGATACAGAGCATGTGCCTCACGCATGGCCACACACACACAAACCTGCAGACACTGACAGGTAGGTCTTATCGCACCAGCCAGCACAACATGCCACTGCTGTCAGGCAACAACACGGCAAACATCACTTGGCCTCCGCCCCACACACATGCTGTGCATGCCGCAACACTGTGTGCTGTCATCACTCAGCCGCATGGTGAGTCAGCAGCTTGCTATCCTCTCTGCGTCTGCAGCCCCCACTGCCTTGCAGACGGCTGATTGTTGCTGGGTGCTGTGACAAGGGCTGCAGGGAGGCACACCCTGCCACGCACAATGCAGCACATGCAGCACTCACATAGCTAACTAGGGCCGTTTGCACCATGGCTGTCTTGAATCCTGCCCTGCTGCTTGTGTTTCTATATATAGGTGTGCGACTAGCAAGAGATACTGGTAGCATACAGTTTGAACTGTTGTTGGCGTGTGGCGTGTAGCTTTTGAAGCGCTGCGTGCCGCGGTCTCACCTGCCCTGCTGCTTGCGTGCTGCCGCCTCTGCCTGGGAGCGCTGCCACTTGAGCCCGTCATACACCACCACAGACAGCCCAGGCGCGTGACGCTTCGCCTCGTTCACCTGCGATAACATACCGCACAGAGTGCTGTCAGGGTTGTAAGGCATATTGGCATGCCGCTCAACATACTGCAATACACCACCACAGAAGACCACGCGCGTAACGCTTCGCCTCGTTCACCTGCAGTGGCATAGCGCATAGCGTAGTGTCAGGGTTGCAAGGCATACTGGCAAGTCGCCTAGCATACGGCACTACAGCACCACCGACAGCCCAGGCGCGTGGCGCTACACCTTGTTCACCTGCAGTGCCATACCGCACAGTGTCATGTCAGGGTTGTAATGCAAACTGGCGTGCTGCCTAGCATACGGCAAAGGCCATACAGCACCACTGACAGCTGGCGCATGGGGCTTCATCCTATTCACCCGAGAATACAAATGCAACTGCAACTGCCAACACAACACAACATGCCAACCTGTTCCCCCAGGCCATGCCTGATGGCCTGCACACCATCACGACACCGACACAACACAAACAGACTTGCCACTCACCCACTGCTGCAGGATAGCAGGCGGCGTCACAACGAGGCTGCCACCAGCCCACTTGCCAGCAGCAGGCCAGACATCACCGCCAGCAGCAGCACCTGTCGCACTTGCTGCTGCTGCTGCTGCCGCAGGTGCTGCCCTGCGCTGCCGCTTGCCTTTCTGGCCCCACCAATGCTTGAACTGCGCCTCTCCACCTTCTGCGTAATCATCGTCATCATCTTCATCTTCACTGTCAACGTCATGATCACTGCAGCCGGTGGATGCAGCAGCTGCTGCTGCTGCTGCTGCTGCAAGGGGCTTGCCTTTGGTGTTCCTGAGGTGCGCTGGTGGAGGCCTTGCCAGCAGCAGTGCCAGTACCTGCGGGACAGATGCAGGGCATGCATGTGACAAAGTTGTGTGAGCTTGTCACGGTCACAGACAGCCAGCTGTAGCGCTGGCACAGGCCTTGCCAGCAGCAGCGCCAGCACCTGCAGGGCAGATGAACGGCATGCATGAGATTGAGTTGTGTGAGCTTGTTTGTTTGAGAAGTCAGGGACAATCAGCTGTAGCGCTGGCAGAGGCTGCGCTAGCAGCAGTGCCAGCACCTGCAGAACAGTGTTGTAACATGTGCTTAGCCATTAGCCAAGTGAGTGCACAGGACCAACATGCACCAGATACACCAATCGTGAGTGAGAGTCAGCAACACTGTTGTGAATCAACAGCACAAGACGGCACCGTCTTGGACACAACCACGGTCACTGAGCATCATAATAACCTGCTGCCCGCATACCCACTGATGTTTGCTGAATGCGTACAACGTCTGGAAAGTGCCATGTAAGACCTGCTGCAGCACCTGCCCAGAACAGTCTGAGCAACAACACACGCAGGACACATCAGCACCAGCTGTCAGCAGCCCCACGCAACAGTGAAGCCAAGCCCTCACCTCAACAGTCTTGCCTAAACCCATCTCGTCGCACAAAACCCCACCAGCAGGCCCGCAGAACCCTGCAGGGCGCTGCCTGCTGACTAGACCATGACTCACAGCACGGTACAGCACCACCGGCTGCTGCTGCTGCTGTTGCTGCTGCTTGTTTGCACACTGCTGCTGCTGCTGCTGTTTGCTGGCGGCAGCAGTGCTGCGGCCGCAGCCGCCACACATGCACGTGCTGTCAGCAGCAGCAGCAGAAGCAGCAGCTACTCCAGCAGCAGCAGGGTGGGGTGCTACAGCCAACTGCACCTCTTCCCACAGGGGGTTCAGCAGCTGCGACCCGAGTATGCACTGTGCCTCTCCCGCTGCTGCTGCTGCTGCTGCATCGTCACCACTGCTACTGCTGCTGCTGCTAGAACCTAGCGGCTCAGTGCCATGCTGCTCCCTCCACTGCATCCATGCTAAGGCACGCAGCTGGTACCTGAACATGCTGCACTGCAGGCCTGGCGGCTGCGCTGCCTGCAGCTTCCATGCAGCAGGGTTGACCCAGTCGAACAGGGACTGACGCACGTCGCTGCCGGCAGCAGCAGCAGTGTCGGGACAGCTGAGCAGCTCAAACTGAGGCTCAAAGCGCTCCGCTGCTGCTGCTGCTGCTGCTGCTGTATCTGCTGTAGGTGCTGCTGCTGCAGCTGCAGCACTGCTGCTGGCATGGAAATGATCAGCCTGATGAGGCTGCATCGTCTGCTGCTGCTGCTGCTGCTGGTAGTGGTGTATGATCTGCTGCAGCTCATCATCATCATCATCCTCAACTTCACAGTGAGTCGCTTTCTGATCAACGTGAACTTCACAGCTGCTGCTGTCACGCTGCTGCTGCTGCAGCAGGCTGCCTTCAATAAGCATGTCTACCAGGCAATTCACCGCCTTGGACGCATCACCAGCTGCTGCTGCTGCTGCCGCAGGGCTTGGGGCTTCAGCATCAGGTTCTTGCAAACTCCAAACCCTAGCTTCTGCTGCAGCCGTTCTGCTGCCGCTACCACTACTAGCCAAACTCTGTCCCGTGCTGCTGCTGTTGCTGGTATCGAAGAAGAAGCCAGGCAGTAGATGCACAGCCAGCTGCACCCATCCTGACACGTGAACAGCAGCAGACACTGCAGCAGCACTGGCAGCAGAGGAGCGCCGCCGCTTGCTGCCAGCACCTTTCTTTGCGCCACCAGCTGCTGGTGATATGATCAGCGGCGCTGCTGCTGCTGCCTCAGCAGGCTCAGCCGCAACCACCTGCTGCTGCTGCTGCTGCTGTATTGCCTCGTGTGTGCTGACCACCTGGAACAGAACCAGCCCTTGCTGAAGCAGCTGATGCAGCGCTTTCACACGCAGCCTGCATGCCAGCAAGCCCTTGCCGCTGCCGCTGCTGTGCTGCTCTGCAGGCTCTCCCTGCAGAGCGTCTTCAACGGACTGGAAGCCAAACAACGCGGCAGCCAAGCGACTCCAGCCACTGCTGCTGCTGCTGAGTGCATGTGCAATGATGGCAGCATCACTCACTGCTGCTGCTGCTGCCTCATCTTCAACCTTTGAAGGCAGCAGCAGCAGCGGCAGCGGCATCAGAGCATGAGTTGTTGAAAGACACAGGCCAGCTTGCAAATGCAGCAGCTGTTGCAGCAAGGGCACTGCTGGTTGCCACCATCGTTGCACAACACAACCACACAACTCTGAGCTTGGTGTCTACAACTAATCCCCATCACAGCAGCACTTCATAGAATACCTCAGCTGTGCGGCCAGATCAGCCAAGCACACGTGTGTAGCCAGCGTGCGCTTACCTGGCACAGCAGCAGCCGAGTTTGGCCTTGGGACGGCACCACCACAAGCCCCTGCAAGTCGGCAAGCCTGGCATACAAGCACGTAACAGGTAGTTTGTTACACACAGGGCCCTGTCACTCTCATGACGACTGAAGTTGATGCACTGCATACTTCATACAGCACAGCGCAACACCAGCACATGACGGACGCTGTCATGGACAGCAAGCTGCTGCTGTCAACGCGTGGTCTCAAGGAAAGGAGACACTAATAATTCCAATGGGCAGATCAAGAAGCAGCCATGCATGACATGCACACAGCATGGTACAGCACAGCAGCAACACTCACTGTGCTCCAGCCTGCAGCAGCTGCACGGGTAGTGGCACGTATCCAGCCAACAGCGATCCTGCTGACCCGAGTTCTGTCATGGATGCCGCTTCTTCTGTCCTTCTGCTGTGGCTATTTCAAAAGACAGCTACTGATGAAATGGAAACTTTGGCGACCATGGAGCCTCAAGAGCGTGAATATATAAACATAAAGTTCATCAACGATACTATGACAGCGAAAGCACACCCGGTGATCTGGACTGGGTCACCAGCTGAACAATGTCTGCCTTGTCCAGCACAGCACGCAGCCCTGGGCACGCCAATATAGTAAACAATCTAGTTAACAAACAGATCGCGCTGTTCTGTGTAAACGTTCGTCGTCAAAACCCAGTTCTACAACAATGTTACTGTCCACCTCAGTTGTTTCAGCTCAATTTGCCCCTGTCAGCTTTTCTCACATTAAGCTCTATGTTTCAGCCAGAACTCACCCGCTAGTCACTCCCTGTCACAACACATCTCTGTTCAGGTGTTGCCACTGCACAAGTTCGCCCAGCATGGCGCTCAGATGCCAGCCATTCAGCCCTCATGCTCTAAGCACAGCCAGACGCGCTTGCTTCAGTCGGCAACCGCTGAGCTTCAGGCCCCAGGCCAGCAGCAGCACCAGCAGGCCTGTGCCCATCCACAGTGCAGCAGCAGCACAGCAGCAGGAGCCAGCAAGCCTCCGAATCAGCCAATTGGGGTTATTGGGAGCTCCAGCCGCGCTGCTGTACGCGCTGCCGGCGTTTGCTGCCGACGAATTCACTGTAGATGCAGCATATGAGGCAGTACAGCAGCAGTCAGCAGGCTCCACTGACCTGGTGGTCAGTGTGCTGGCAGCAATTGTGTTCACGCTGCTGGTAGTTGTCACAGCAGGGGTGAGTGATAACGACAGCAACATAATCACCGCATCAACATGTGCATGCATTAATCTGGCACATGCATGTGGGTTGAAGTGTGAGTGCTTGCATTCCATGCGTACTTGGCGCCACATCACGTTGCAGACACGTCATTTGAAAGGGCATGATAGTTCTACCCTGGCATAAACAAGCTGCCCTTGAGCATGCACCCAGCTGTCATGCCAGTTCATGTCCATGTCCATGCTGGGCATCGCGTCATCTGTTCAGAGCGCCTGCAGCCACGCAGCACTCGCAAGCTAGGCTGCACCTTTGCCACATCAGGCAGCTGGTCACCGCTGCTGCTAAGTCTCACTGCTGTCACCTGCTGCTGCTGTTGCCGCCAATGGCTGCTGCTGCTCTGCTTGGCAGGTGGCATACCTTGCACTCAAGTCCTGGCTGGATGAGCGCCAGGAGAAGCAGGACAAGGAGTACAGGCCACTCACCACCAGGTGCGCCTGACCTGCAGACTCTGCGGCTGATCTGCAATTCTTGCGGCAATCAGCACATGTCAATGCACCTGAAGTGAATTCGTTGTGAAAGCACTTGAAAGCATTTGGTGGCTGCTACATCTATCTACACATAGCACTCGCGCAAGTTACTGGGAGAGTCATCATGATGCTGTTGGCATCAGGTGCTCCCCCCGGGCTCACCCACAGTCACAATGCTGCTGTCACTGCATAAAAGCCGTTCTTTGCTCACCACCTTGTCCACTTTCGCCGCTGCCGCTGTGCCTGCAGCTCCCCCGCAGCGTCCAGCAGCAGCTTTGAGGAGGAGAAGAAGCGGGTGAGGGTCAAGCGCGAGAAGAAGGGCTTCAGCAACGTCAAGTGAAGCCGAAGCTGAAGCTCGAGGAGAGCTCTTGGCAGCACATGAACTGCACAATGAAGCCTGGCAGCAGCACATGAAGTTCACAATGAAGCCTGGCAGCAGCAAGGAGTTCACAAACGTGCAGCCTGCCAGCAGCATTAGCAGTTGACTTGGAGTGAGGGGGCAACGACAGGGATAGACGAGTGAGGAAGAGTGACAGGTTGGTGTGTGCATGCAGATCCGGGGGTTGCCTTGTGTTATGGCTGCAGCAGCGCCAATTACTTGTTTTTGCACGTCCACCACGCTCACCCCTGGAGGGCGCTGACAGCAGATGGGGCGGGCCGCTGTGCTTTCGCCAGCCCGTGACCTTGCATGTTTGGTTGCCATGACCAGGCATCTTTGGTTGCCATGACCAGGGTTTGGGCCGGTGCACAGCCCATGGCAGCGCCGTATGCAGCGGTGAGCAGGACCTGTGAGTGTGTACTGGAGAGATTGCTGCCCAGTGTCTGCGGTGGAGCTTGACCGCGGCGATGTACGCAGCCATGTTTATGGATCATGTACGCTCGTAGTTCTCAGGGGCATGCTGGTTGTTGCACCAGATGATGATGCCCCATCATGCGCATGATGGTGGCTCAAGTCGTGGAAGACGGCACTGCTGTTTCTGGATGGATTTGATCTGATATCTGCATCTACACGGGTGCTGTTTCCAGCTCCTGCGGCAGCTGCAGGGGCTGTGCACATCACAGACATATATCTGCTGTTTTCTGGCGCCGGCATGCTTGACTTTCATGACCCACTCAGTGGCTGCGGCGCTTGCGGTGGTGAGTGGCATCATCATCGTGTCCTCGTGTAACTATACCTGACGATGGCATCAATGTTTGAGCTGGTCACCAACGGCTGAGGTGGTTGCCCTGTGAGCCATTTCATCGTTGCCAAGCTTGGAACCAGAAGTGACCTTTAAACGTCAACTTCAAGCTGTCAGTTTCTTGATTCAAGCGACACAAATTTCGTTACTAACATAACGAAGTGAGTACTGGCTACCGTATTGAGTACATACCAACAGTGTCCCGCTCTGCTGCGTATCCACAGAGAGACAGACGAACAGATGGCTCCGGCCGATAGCCAGACTGGTCAATCAATGAACTGTTGTCACCGTGACAGTTGGCAACTGTGCCACTGTGCCGCGGCGGCACACCCGGACTGTGTCACTGACAGTCGCTCACTCACTCCTCACTCACTAACAGCTAGAAACGTCGCCATGATCAATGTGGCACTCCTACAGCACACAACACCACAGCTTGCGCAACATACCAATCATGGCATTGATGATTGCGTTGTATGCCAATGCACCTTTCATTGCAAAGCCACACTGTGGGGCCGATGGCGTTGATGCTATGGCTTGATCTGGTGATTTGATGATGATGATGATGATGATGATGATGATGATGATGATGATGATGATGATGATGATGATGATGATGATGATGATGATGATAATAAATAATAATAATAATCAATCATGATGATGATGATTGCAAAGCCACACTGTGGCGCTACGTGCAACCAGCAATGCAGTTGGCACATAATATGGCAGTGCCACAAACTGTGGCGGTTGAACCGCCAACTTGGTTGTTCAACAACTGCAGGTCCGTGACTGATGGGCGCCACAGTTCACAGGGAAAAGACAGTTGGAATCACCCCACAACAACATGCTTTGACATACACACAACCAGACACTGCTGCACACCTCTCCTCAGCCTGAGGAGCTGACCAAGGGCACTGCCAGCGGTTGGCTGCGAGCCAGGGCCTGGCAACAATCAGCGCACGACGTTGTCTGCCATTCCATGCATATAGACCTCACACACTGCACGATACGTCATTCAGCTCTACACCATGCGATTTCGAGGTTGGATGCAGCATTAGAATGCACCACACATCACTCAAGCACTGCACAAACTTGCAAGTACTGCACAAGCAAGTGTGCCGTGCCAGCCCATGCGGCAGCCACCCAGCAACGGACCTTTATGAGAGGGTTTGCAGAAGGGTATGCTCACCCACACATGCATGATGCACCTGCACAGCACTGCGAGTTGATGACTACCAGGCACAACGAACCCATGTAGCAAAGTGTCCAGCAGATAACGGTGGCTCAGAAATGCAGTAAATTACTCTGTGTTGAAACCGTTTCAAGCTGGCAGCTGCACAAGTCAACCCTTGTGAACCCAGCTACCCTGGCACCCGTAACCCCACCCTCACCCACCCAACTATAACAGAAAGCTGCATCATCCTGCGATTGAGAGCACACCATAACTGTGACAAGCATATGCAGTCTTGAAATCATCAACAAGTCGTTGATTGCGGCTGCATGACCACCTTTGCAACACACATGCAGCAGCAAGCTGCACAGTTGACTCGTGGTGGCTGACAGCGTCACTGAACAGGAATCCACTTAACAATCAACACCCAAGAATGCAGCACAGGAGCTCACAAGAAGTCACACGGCCTGTTGCTGTGTTGCTTTGCAAATTGTTATAACACGTGTCATCACGCTGCTGTGAGGTGCATGCCGTACACCTGCGTCAAAGCGACACGCACGGCAAACCAGCCGATTATATTGTCAGAAATTATCACCACAGACTAATCATCGAGACGCCCTCCAACCCTCAGCCCCCTTACGGCAGATTGATGCCAGTCACCTGTCACCACTCACATGTCTTCCATATGCATGATGCCTTGCGTATGTGAATATCTAGGACAGGTTCCGAACAAGAAGCATGCGTTTCTCATGTGTTGCTTGCCCCACAACCCCCATGCCTGCACAAAAACCCACCACGTGCTGTAATCGCTCTGCATGCTGAACCTCCTCCCATGCAAACTTGCATCGCAACCATGAGATCACATGCAACACCGGTCGCTCTCAACGTATTTTCCCCAATTCAACGCCACACACTCTCCTTCTTTGATGCAAGCTGTAACTATATGCAGTGCATTGGCACGTTGCCCTGCCCTGCAGAACATGCAACCCGTTATTTGCCTTTGACTGCCACAAGGCATTGGTACTTCAATGCCCCGCTCTTGAACGCCCCACCGACAATGCGCTGCTGTGTTGCCAGGAAAGTAACAGCCATCTTAAGTGTAGGCCAGCCCCCCAGCACAACCATTGCACCAGTCAGCAGCAGCTGCACATGCGCATCAAGCAGCAGCAGCAGCAGCAGCAGCAGCAGGAGAAGCAAGATAAAAAGTGTCAGAACAACAGCAAGCAGCAATGCACTGCACAACTTGACCCACCAAGCTCCCTGTCGGTAGGCACGAAACAACACGTGCACACTTCACAAGCCATCACAAGCAGTGTTGGCCAGCGTGCACGCCACTTTTCAGTGCAGTCAGGGAATGAGCCAGTGCGCAGGCATCATACTTCAATATAGGGCCACATGCCCATCCACCAACGAGCCGGCAGCAGCAGCAGCAGCAGCGGCATCAACAGCAACACTCACCTTCTTGACAATCGCCAGGGCGTACACCAGCGCGCAGTCTTTGTCTGCCCCACCGGGTACCGAGCTGAACAGCTCAACCAACGTGGCCTCCCAGAAGCCTCTGCAGCACCACAACAATGGCAAGTCACGCAATGAGCTGTTGGTGATGTGGAAAGTAGGCTGCGCGCGTCGATGCAGCTGAACTTAAAGCAGTGCAGCGTATAGTCTGTGTGACACGGCAGGTCCAGCTTCTGTGAGAGTAACCCATGTGAGAGCACAGTACGCAGCGCACATGTGACGAATATCGTCCAGGCACTGAGCTGAGCAGCTCAACACGCACGGCCTCCGAAAACACTAGCAAGCCACAAGCCACAAGACAGGTGAGTGCAGGCCGCCAAGCGAATGAAGGAGGCACGCCAAGTGCTGCAGGGTCAAGGTGAAGAGCAAGGGTTGAACCAGCACAGCCTGCCTGCAGCATGGCCATCATTGCACATCTGCTTGAATATGAGATGCGGAACCCCGTGGTGTGCAACGTGAAGCATCAACCAGCTTCCTGATGTAACGGCTCAAAGTAGAGTGCTGCAGTGATTCACAAACAATTGTGTCTGCATGCAGCTTCCTGACCTGACGGTTGATGTGATTGTTGCACGCATTAGCTCGATCAGCCGCCGCCTCAACATCCACACCATACTTGCACAACAAACTCTGCACATACTTATGCCAAGGTGTCACCGCAACAGCACCACTAGGGCGCTTCCACTCAGCTGAGAAAACCTGACGTGGCAAACGCGAATTCTGCATACGCTGGACCCTAAAGTAATACTCCATCGCCCTCTGATGAAGCCACATGTGCAATGGCTTCACACCCCATTCAGCCAGCAGAATCGAGGAGCAAGGACGCTCCTTGCCACAACGCATTGAGCACTTGATGATGTCAGTCTGCACTTTGTCAATCTGCTGTAACTGCCTTGTAGTTGACGGGAACCAGACCTCACTGCCATACTCAACAATTGGGCGAATGCATGTCAGCAAAATGATACGCTTGACTTCCACACTGATGTGCCGGCTCTTCCAAACTGGCATGAGCCCACCCTTCACACGATGCACTTTTGCCAACATCTTCTCAAAGTGCGTGTTCCAATTGCAAACATTGTTGAACCACAAGCCAAGGTAGCAGTACTCTGGCACAACAGGCACGGGAGCACCATTCCAAACAATGCCAGAAGCAGCCAACTGGCTGGGCTGCCTACCTGGTGACACGTGCATGACAGCAGACTTAGAGCTATTCAGTTTGAAACGCCACTTACAACTGTAATCATAACCTGTTGCAGCAACAGCCTGAACCTCAGCCAGGGATCCGCACACAGCAACAAAATCATCAGCCTGCATGGCTGCCACAACCTGACCAGCCGGTTCATCACTAGGGCCCGTCAAAGTGATTCCAGGGTGCTTTGCATGCACCTCATGCAGCAGATCATCAATGAAGTACAGGTACAGTGTTGGGGAGATAACATCACCCTCATGCAGACCAAGGTCACATGTGAAGCTGTCAGTGACGTGGCCTTCGTGGGACACCACGCGGCGGGCACCCTGATACAGGTTGTAAAGCACACGGAACATCTTCCCACGCACACCCTTACCTCACAGTTTTTGGAAGAGCCCATCAAGCCACACTGTCGGAAAAGCCTTGTAGGTGTCAACAAACAGCACAAAAGAATCCTTCCCTTCAGCTTTCCGCCCACCCAACACCTCACTTAGCACATTCTGGTGGTCGGCACAGCTGCGCTTAGGACGAAAGCCGTTCTGGACAGCGGTCACCACGCGATGAGCGGATGCAGCAAGCTGCTGAAAAAAATTACACTACGGCACAACGATGCCGGTAGTCTGATTGTTGAGGCGATTTACATGGGAGAAAAAGGCAGCCAACTCATAGCAGCTGATGTGGGCCTGAACAAACGTCGTCGGGCTCAAGGCAAAGATACCTTGGACATCACCCGCACCCTATCAGATGCAGCGCTCCCGGCCAGCATACCAAAATTGGTCAGGACGAAGCTAGCAAAGCTCAGCATACCAGACGCTTTCCTCTACACCTTCGACCGCAAAAACCGCCGCAGAGAATACACTGTGGTAGAGATTAAGTACTGCAGAGACACCAAGCCAGAGGATCAAGAAGCCAGAGCCATCAAGCAACAAGAACAGTTGGTCAGCACACTCAAAAAAGTACGACAAAAACGCTAGAGTCAAACACTGCACCCTTCTACTAGGAGTGGGGGGTACAATATACAAAGAGTTTGGACAAACCCTATCCAATGACCTAGGAGTCAGAGGACGCCCGCTGGAAACCCTGCTGCGCAAACTGCACTTCAAGTCGGTGCAAGCAGTTGGCGAGATGTGGAAGCACAGAAGAGCACTGCTGCACAACAAACTCGGATCAAAGAAAGGACGGACTACAGGCACTAAACGCGCCAACCCCACCTCTGCCCCTCAACACAGAACAACAAAGAAATTTAAGAAATAACTCTTGGCCCCACGGGTACCGTACCAGCCCCTCGGGACTGGTAGGGATGGTAGAGTGCATGAAGGCGCATGAGGTTTCCTCATCGTCACACACGCCCCCTTCCTGAACTTACGCGGGTGTTAAGTGTGATCACACCACGCGTAGCTCATTCATTCATTCATTTGATCAACACACACTGCCGGTAGCTGTGCACCACCAGCACCCCCGCACCCGGCAGTTCTCGCTCTCTGAGAGCATTAGGCTACTTGGTAGCCTGCTGCTATGCACCTTTCCTGTGCTGTATACCAAAGCAGGCTCTATGGTATCTGTTGCGGTGTGCTGTGCAGTCCAAGCGTTTCAAACAAACGAAACAGTACATCTGGCGAGCTGCCTGGATGTGACATGTCATCTGCATATCTGTTTACTGTCTATACTAACATGGACAGCCTTCCGCGGCAGCCAGCTGTTGCAAGCATGCGGTCACAACATGACTGGTACTGCCTGTGCACAACACGACTGGTACTGCCTGTGCACAACACGACTGGTACTGCCTGTGCACAACACGACTGGTACTGCCTGTGCACAACACGACTGCGATATTGCATGCAGGGTACGCAGCAGCTTGCACAGCATGCCATTCTGTCCACGTAGGATCGCTAGCCTGCTGCCGTTGAGTATCAAACCAAACCAGTCGCCTGACATGCTGCTTCATGCAACACATGTACCAGAACATGTTTGCAAGCAAACAATCAACTCACGAAGCATGTCTTTGTATTCGTCCATGGAGTGCCAGGCTCCTGCTGTTGCAAACAGCTGGTCCATCTGGGCCAGGTAGCCAGCTTGCTCACTGCTCAGCACAGCAGGACCCTGCACGTTAAGTGTAACATACTGTTCAGGAGAGTGTACAACAATGAGGTTGCAATCAGCTATTTTTACGGCCTATATATATGTATAGTGCTTTTGCAGTTGCGCTATTGCTTCATTCATGTCTGCTGACTGATGGGCTCACCAGAGAAAACTAAGAGCACCACGCTGCATCAGCGGCTGCCAGCTTGTTTCGACATACTTCCTGCCACTGCACCACATTGCTCCAACCACTTCTTCTACTGCCGAACAGACAAAAGCGCTGGCAAACCCTGCTAATATTCTGATCTGCATGCACCCTAACAGGCAAGCAAGCAAGCAAGCAAGCAAGCAAGCAAGCAAGCAAGCAAGCAAGCAAGCAAGCAAGCAAGCAAGCAAGCAAGCAAGCAAGCAAGCAAGCAAGCAAGCAAGCAAGCAAGCAAGCAAGCAAGCAGAGACACCCGATCCCTTCATGCAACGCTGCACACGCATGCAGCACCGTCGTGACCCACTGCACGTGCGATTGTGCCTGTTCAGCAGCCAGCCCCACCTGCAGAAGTCCACCAGCAGCAGCTTGCCACCCGGCTCCACCCTGCTCACCAGCTGCTGGATGAAGCGCCTGGCAGCAGCAGGTGCAGGCAGGACAGGCGGGCGGTGATGTTGCTTGCAAACAACTGGTAGCGTGTTCTGCCAGGCGCCAGCCAGCAGGTGCAGATTAAATGAGGCTCTTGCTTAGTGTAGTGCTGGACTGTACCGCCTGCACAAGTGTGAATGCTGTGCTAGGCGCTTGATGCAGCAGGCGTCCTGTGCTGGGTGCTCAGTGGCTGCAGTGCTATGGCAATTCGTGTCAGGGTCGGCACAGCCTGTACAGGACAGGCCAGGCTGCTTCGTGGCGCAGCTGACTGTGCTAGCAGCACATTTGCAAGGTCTGCCAGACAACAAAATATGAAGGTGCTACTGCTAACACTGCAAATCTCATTGCTGTAGCATCCATGCTCATGACTTGTTAATATGCTCCGCAGCTGTGCGCACAACCTCCAGCATCAGCAGCACACTGCCATGTGGCAGGTGCCATGGCGCCATGGCCATTGCCAGTTGTGGCCACACTGCATGCGACTCCGGCTTCAAAGTAATTGGTCCTTGAGAGACACTTGTCCCAGCTGCGTGCACTTCGCTGGCGTGCATGCTGCAGAAGCAGGGCTGTGGCCTGCTAGAGCCTATGCACCTCCGGGGGCTCAGGCCATTGGTGCTATCTGGCAGCTGCGCTCACCTCTTGTCAGGCATGTAGCAGGCGCTCTCAAAAGACAGCACCACATCTGCTGTGCCAACGCACTGTGGCAGGTCCAGGGCATCGCCCACCACGAAGTGCACCTGTCACAACACACAGCAGCAGGTTGCAGGAGCTGTGACGCGCATCATAGGTGTGATGAAACCGAGCATCTCTGGGTGGTTAAAATGGGGTTGTAGCCTGAACTCTCTACTGCATTATAATACAATACTGCTGTCACCTGCTCGATAACGGTCAACTGCCTTTGCACTGCAATTGCCACAGCGAGGCTTACATCCTAGTACTGCACGGGCAGGGGCCCGGGGGTGCAGCAAGAGAGTCTGGCTGACAGCTGCTGTGCCCAGCCATGGTAGTGCTTCTCACCTGGCTTGGCAGCAGGCCTTGCTGCAGAGCCAGTTGGTTGGCGGACGCGACCTGCTCAGGGCTGATGTTGACGCCCAGCGCCTTGCAGCCCAGCTTCTGCGCGATGTGGATGCTGGTGCCGCCCACCCCGCAGCCAACGTCCAGCAGCTGACGCACACTGCTGGTGAGGCCAGCCACTGACAGGATCTGTGCCAGTGAGGAAGAAGAAAGGGGTTACATGGTGTGCACAGGCGACTACGTCGCAACGAACACCTGAAGATATGGACTGCAAAGGACTCAGCGCGGGGCGTCACTCATATGAGAACCACTCAAGTGGGGCCCAACCCCAGGATCTGTGCCAGTGCGGCGGCAGGTGTGGCGCAGGCATGAAGGGCACGAGAAGTCTCATGAGGGTCAGCTGGGCAGGCCTCTAGAGATGTGCAACTTCAGATAAGCGAAGCACTGGGTGCTGCTTGAAGCACTCAGCTAGTGCAATGCATGCAAATCCCTGCTTTTGTGCCGGCCAACAGGCACTGCCAGTTTGGCTGACACCAGGCAGGTGCGGCTGCAAGGTTGTGGGCACAGCAGATACAACAGCTGCTCACGCAGTGATCACCTTGTCTATTGTGCGCTCCTGTGCATCGGCAAGCCGCTCCGTCCTGCTTTTAGTGGGGTAGTAACCTGTTAGCGCGCAACAGGGAGTTCAGCCACGTTGAAAAAGCGCAGATTGATGGTGGGTGCCTGGCAGCAATGCAGCAGGGGGTGACACCAGCCCAAGGGGGCGCTACAGGTGCGAGTAACTGGCAATGTCTATCAGGGCGCCTGCAACCACGCGACTAATTGTACGATAACAGAGGTTACCCGACTCCAAAGCTGCTCAAGTAGGGTGCGACTGGAGTCACTCGACTTGAGCAGGAGCGGCAAAGCGCAATAGAGGCAGTGCCGCGCTCACCGACATGTATATGGCTCCCAAACAGCACTTTCCATAGGGCGACTACACCGCTGTACAGATGGGCAGCCTCTTGCACGGTAGCGCCCTGCATGACGATCGACAACACTGCTTAAGTCGGCAATGAACTACTAATGCTATAGTCAGATACTTGTAGTGACTGTTTCGCTGTATTGCAGGCAGCAGGCTCAGTAATTGCTGGCTGGTAGGAGCACAGGAACCCTGTAACTGCAGACAGTTCTGTCATGTCTGGCAGAATCATGGCCCGCAAGCGGCTAATATAGCAAGAAAATTCACCTCACAAAACGCAGCGTATGTGTATGCCTGAAAGGAAAGCCTCACTGATGACAGCCGAGCACATAAAGATGAGGATGCATGCTGAACAGATGGCGCCTGCTGCGTCAACAAGCACTGTCGGTTGGTGCGGAATGGAAAGCCCACAACTTACATTGTGATGTCAACACTCACATCTCACTCAGTCAGAAGAACCACGGCAGCTTTGTCTCACGCAATCAGAGCCAGCAGGTCACCACCAGGCCCAGCATTAGTGCAGTACTGCAACATGCCGTATCTCGGTATCACGCCTACGGCAGTGTCCTGGCATTTCACGATTCAAAACATTGACGAGTACGTTAGCTGCGCACGGAGCAAGCGCATGGAATGGTGGCTACCTCCGGGATTCTCAAGGATTATGTTCCCTAGAACCCTGTCGGGTTGACATGTGTTTATTTTGTTCTGTCGCGCCTGCGCTTTCGGAACCCGCAGACGCTGTATCACGTAGCAATCGTATCACACCTAGTTCAAACTCGCGGAACGTAGACAATGACAGCAAGCATAATGTTCCAGAGAGTTGCCCGCCACCCACAGCCTTGACTGATTTCAATATACCTCTATCCCCATCAGAAACTACTGTTGCTAACGATAATAAAATGTGCGCTCAAGCTGAGCCCAGCAGTGCGCCAGACAGTCAGCCTTCTACCTGTACTGTCGAGGGAAGCCAGATTCAAGGCGACGATGAGATAAATTGGGATGATCCCGAGTATCGCACGGAAGAATTCAGGATGTGAGTGAACTGTATCGGTGTCGGGAATTGATCGTGCGCAGCGAACCTGCTCTATGACTCTGCAAATGCTTTCTTATTGGATCTTCAAACTATAAGGACGGCAATCCCCTGAGACAGGTCAGTAATTTCCTGGGTGGTTGCCGAGTACCCAAGTGGTGACGAAAGCACGCCAGGCGTCTTGAGGCAACGTGCGTTCCTTGCTTCAACACAGCTGTTGTCTGCATGCTTGTAGGTTTTGTTTCAAGGTGCTTCCGTGCACGAAGGTGAGACTGGCCTCAACAGCATCAGCTGCAGCAGGAGCAGCAGGAGCAGCACTCTGATGGTGCCCCGACAGGCAGCAGTGCTACGCAGTAATCACATCAGCAACTTTCTGATAGTCATATGGGGGGCATTCGGCCACAGTTGGCGTGTTAAGCAACATACAGGCACTGCCTATAACTTTGATGGACAACGCAGCACTAAGACAATGCTGCAATTTTCTTTGCACTGAATAAACTTCATATGCAAAATGGCAGAGCCCACCACCCATCAGTGCAGAGTTACTCTGTTGCCATTACATGCCTCGCGATACTGCAGCCCTGAACCCTGCGTTGAGTCAACATCAGCACACCCATGGGCCTACGTAGTTGCTGCAGCTCTACCCGCAATGCCCCAACTCTGCTGCTCTTGCTCCTCTGTGTTCATCATCAAATACCTAATTCTGCTTATCTGCGCTGCATTTTTTTGAACACGCCCATTGTCATCTGCAGGCGCACCACCAAGGGCATGCACACCACTGGACCAACTGCCCGTATGCGCACGCTGGGGAGCATGCCTGCAGGAGAGACCCACGCAAGTTTGATTACGCAGCAGTTGTGTGCCCAGACCTCCTGCAGGGCGGGCACTGCCCACGCGGTGAAACCTGCCACTCAGCGCACTCAGTGAGTGACGATTTACGAACGCGCAGGATGTCTATGCGACAGCTGGGAATCTGCAGCTGCCTGTTGATGCTGCATGGTGATGGATGTGGGCCCGTTAGTGCACAACAGTTGTGCTGCAGCACCGCATGCAAACCACGCACACACATGCTGCAAAATGCTTGGTCACAGCAGCGCCGTATGTACTGGTGCACGGCAACTGCTTGCAGGATAATACTCAGTAGAGGCCAGGCCCCCACATGCACAGTAACTGCCACGACTGTGGTTACGGCCGAGCATTTGGCTGCACTGCCGTTGCCACACAGTGCTACACACCTTGCATGCAACACTTTGTCGACGTTTACACACGCTGTGCTTGCTCAACAGGTGCATCGCGTGTCGTGTGCTGCAGGTGTTTGAGTTCTGGCTGCACCCGCAGCGCTACCGCACGCAGATCTGCCGCGAGGGGCCCGGCTGCAAGCGCCGCGTGTGCTTCTTCGCACACTCAGACGATGAGCTGCGGGTGAGCTGTTGAATTTGCAAGTCAACAGTTTCAATGTGACATATTTAGTCACCTAGCAATTCACCTTGCTGGTCACTGCCAGGCTGCCGTTCCTGATGTCAGCTGGCCCTGACGCTGCTGCCCTGCTGCTTGCCCGCTGTGCCATGCACTGTGAGGTTCCTGTGCCTTCTGCACAGACCACTGCAGGAAAGTTGGACCACCTGGACTCCCACCTTGTGTGTGCCATGCCTGCATCACCTTGGGCAGGGTATGTACTCCTAGCAATCACACTTGCACCACTCAAGTTCAGCACCTCTTCTGATTCAGATCTCATTTTGACGCGTTCGTTGCGCCTGATCACCTGTTCGGCTTGCAGGAGGTGCAGCTCCCCCCTGTAGAGGGCGACCCCTTTGCAGCAGCCAAGGCAGCAAAGTACAGCATGAGCAGCATCCCAAGCGCCGCCCGCAAGCAGCTCGCCCGCAGCAGCAGCGCACCCAACAAGCCCAACCAGGGGGGCAGCAGCAGCCCTAATCTTGGTCAAACCGCAGCACAGCTGGGTGCTGCAGGAGTGGCTGCAGCAGCAGCAGCGGGCCTGCGCGGCGGTTGCAGCAGCAGCGCCAGCGATACTGCGGCGATGATGCGCAGCGGGAGCGCTGCAGCTGCTGCTGCGGCGATGTTCCAGCAGCAAGAGGCAGCACGTATGGGAGGCCGCCCAGGGGCAGGTAGCTCGGCGTTTGCTGCGGTTGCTGCTCGCAGGGGCAACCCTAACAGGTTGAGCATGGATTCCGCTGCCTGGTCAAACTATGCAGCAGTGCACCAGGACTTGCGCACGAAACGGCGCCACAGCGTGGACGCTGTTGCAGCCGCACGTGCGGCGATGAGCAGCGGCAGCACGCACAACAGTGGCAGCTACGCGTGTGCGAGCAAGAGCTGCAGCATACTGCCCACGATGCACATGGCGCTGCAGCCGCAGCAGATGGTGCAGCAGCTGCCTCCGCGGCCCCCTGCAGGATGGGAGATGATGTCACCTGCGCAGCAGGGCAGCAGCAGCAATAACAACAGCGGTCTGCTGCCTGGCGTCAGCATGGGGGCGGCAAGTCCAAGTGGCAGCTGGATGCTGCAGCAGCAGCAGCAGCGGCAACTGATGATGTCTCCGCAGCAGCTGCAGCTGCATCTGATGCAGCTGCAGCTCCAGCAGCAGCACAGCGGCTGCATGACAGATGCCAGCGGTGGCAGCAGGCCTCTCGATGTGTCTACTGCATCCCTGGCTATCGCCAACAGCATGGGGTCAATGCGCCAGGCCAGTCTGATGCGGCAGTTCTCGATGGAGAGTGCCGGGTCCAGCAGCAGTCAGCTGCCACAGCTCATGCTGCAGCAGCAGCAGCAGGATGTGGGTTTGGATGCAGCAGGAGGGCATGCTGCTTGTGAGCAGCAGCTGCATTTGCCGCTGCAGCTGGTGTCGCCAGATGGACTGTCGCTGAATCCTGCGGGGCCGTACGTTACAGGCGGCAGGAGCGGCAGCAGCAGCCGCATGCCAACTGCCGGTCGGCCAGCAGGATCAGACTCGCCAGCAGCAGCAGCAGCTGCAGGCATGCCAGGTACCAGGCTGTCTGTTGTGCCAGAGGGTGCAGCAGCAGCGGCAGCAGCAGCAGGGGTGCGGCCAGGCAGCGGCGGAGGCAGCGGCACAAGCGTACCGATCTTCCGTGACGGCAGCAGCAGCAGCAGTAGCAGCACAAACAGCAGCCTGAGCTGCCCGTATGCCCAAAGCCACCTCGTATCTCCTGGTTGCACTTCACTTGCATCTCCAGGCGGCTGGTCTCCCGCAGTTGGCCTTGCTGCTGCTGTGTCAGCATCGCCTGGTGTGCCGTACCACACATCTCAACTGCCAGTGCAGCAGCAGCAGCAGTATGTGACAGGCAGCCCTGCAGTGCCCTCAGCTCAGTTGGCAGCTCAGCTGCAGCAGATGCAGCTGAATGGAGGGGGTCAGGCCGGCATGAATGGCCTGCTTACGTCGGTCTCCGCGCAGGCAGAGATCATGCGTCAGCAAGCTGCCTTACACCAGGCAGCAGCCGATGCAGCGAACGACCGGCTGACTGCATACATCGCTGCACTGGCACCCAACAGTGCTGAGTCAATGGCGGCTATGGCTGTGGCAGCTGGCATGACTGCATCCTCGCATGCACAACAGATCATGGTGCAGCAGCAGCAGATGCTTGCTAAGCAGCAGCAGCAGCACATGCTGCCGTCTGATCAGCTGATGATAATGCTTGATGATCAGGCTGCCGCTGCTGCTGGAGGTCCGATGTTGATGACGCAGGGCAGTGGGGGGATGCAGCAGCAGTATGTGCTGCATGGCACACCTCAGGCGTCAGGAGATAGCCTGATGGCGCACCACATCCCTTCTACAACATGGATGTGAGGCAGTGGTGCAGATGTTGGTTTCAGGTGTTGGTACAAACGTGGACGAGACTGCATTGTGGCTTTTTGGCTGGGACTAGGTTGGGCAGACACAGCGCAGGTGCGAGGTGCTCTGTTTCTTGTCTGGGGTGCGCCCTCAGGCACGCTTACATACCTTTAGCATGTTGCGTAACGGCGCAGTGGGTGCAGCACAGCTGTGTTGAGCCTGACTACATGTCTCTGAGTGGTCTGGTTGCACTGGCCTCGTTCACACACTGACTCCTGTCCTGTGAGCTTTGCTTCGAAGGCCTTGGACGCTGGATCCGGCACCTTGGCTGTTGCTGCACTGCCGATGCATTTCTCATATCTCTGCGCCTGTGTATGGCATCATCCTCATGCTGCGTGCTTCATCGCCTCAAGAGCTACTATGATATTTGGCTCAAATCCAAGTGCATTTCAAGCGCATCTGCATGTTGCATGCGGCAGCTGTGTGTTTGCTTGAAGGCAGAGCGTGCAGTCGTGGTTGGGAAGCTTCGGCCAGCACAGGCATGTGGTGTGTTACAAATGGGGCGGTGGGTTGTGAGCGAGGGGGCGAGGTGGGAAGCCGACTTTCGATGAGACGCATGTGTGGGGCTTGTGCTGGTGACCACGACTGCCGCCTGTATTCAGATATCCAGATGTTTCAGGCAGGCAGCTTGTTTGGCTGTGTTTTGCATTCGAGGTGCTGCAAGTCTGTTGCATGGACCTGCAGCCTGTTTGGCTGGTCGTTTGGCGGTGTGCGCCTTGCTGGTTGCTGCAGAGGTCAGAAGGCGCATGCATCGCTGGAGCTGGCAAGTGGTGGCATGACAGGGTGATCGTGGTAGGGATGGTTTGTGTATCAAGCGGCCGCAAGCGGTCAGCAGATAGGGCTGCTCACTACAGTGACGCTTACCGTGCGGTCTTTGCGCGTATGTGTCCTGGTGTTTGCCCCTGAATCCAGGGGAATGGTGGCTCTGATGCTTAGCTATTGATGTTTAGGCAAGAGAGGGGATGATGTTTAAAGGGCCGGGGTATGGGCTGGGGTATGGGAGCCGACTCCTGTTTGGGACGCGGCAGTTGCAGCATGCTCAGCTTTGATGTGCTCGCGTCTTTGTTTCAGGCATGAAAGAGTCTGCTGTTGGCTGAAAACACAAGGAACTGTTACTACAGCACTTCTGCTGATTGTGTTTTGGAATGACCGCTGCTGACAACAGCCGTCATTCCATGTGCTTCTGATCCTGTGCTTCTGATCCTGTGTTCAAGCGGCACAGTCATGCTGCCGAATGCATGCTGCTTCGTCCTGTTGCTGTGCCCGCTGCATTGTGTGGTGTGAAGCGCGTTCAAGGCACTTCAACTGTGTCTGTGGTGATGTTCCTTGTTGTGTAGCATTATCCGCCAGCGAGTGCAGATCTGGCTAGGAACAGGCGCAGAAGCATTATGTGCATGGTGCAACACAGGTCGTCGATCAATTTGTCCGCACTGATTGCTTGCATCCGAGCCTATATGGCGGCGGCAGCACTCTAACACTACTACTCCAGGGTTGACAGATAGGTTGACAGAAGGATGGCTGTGCGTTGGTTTCCCCGGGGCTGGTTGGATCACACATGTCTCAGGCGGTGTGTGGTAAGCAGGGAAGGAAGCACTGCCTGCTGAGTAAGTGTAGCACAGCTGCTCGGCTAGGCAGCGCAACTATTGATGTTCTTCTGCTGTGCCGGGGTTTGACCGCGCTCTGAAGTGCAAAATGTGCTGCGAGGCATAGGTGGGGGATGCGTGTATGGGGATGCATTTGCGGGGCAATTAATGTTGGTCTGATAACCGGACAATGATTGCTTGTGTGTTGTCTGGTTGCAACGCTGTTGCTCCCGACAGTTGAGGACAATGAAAATGCAGCGCTGCTCTGCCCACCTGACAGAGCTCCACTGAGCGCTTGTCATGGGACGCTTGTTGCCAGGTGTACTGCACATGTACGGCTGCGCTTTGCTGCTGCTGCTGCCGCTAATCTCAGGCAAGCAAGCGTATGCTGGCGCACCTGCTGTGCGGTCGCCTTGCGTTGCTGCGCAAGACTTTTGGTTGCATCAGCATCATGCATAGCCAATGCAGTCATGTGTCTGGTGCTACATGGTGGCAGCTGTGACAACTGTGCTGATGCAGCAGAGCACAACTGCCGCCGCGCACACTTCAGCGCACACTTCCGCGCAGGCGCCGTCTGGCATCATGATTGTGTGTGTGCTTGCAAACCGTACTGGTGCAGCCTGCTACAAGGCCTGCGCCAGGGTTATGTCCTTGGAGCTTTGACAGATATGCATTGCTGGACGTGCCAGCATTACACAGCCGCCCTGCTGCCAAGAACGCGCAGGCCATTACCGTTTTGGTACAGAGCTGTCACTGCAGAGCAGCATCGCATGATGATGATGTTTGTGCTGTTCATGCGTCATGTTAGGTCACCTTGGGGCTTGCACCAGGCCAAAACCATGTTCCGTCCTGCCTCGCATGCGTGGCGACTGCACTGTCGTTGCGCGGGGCCGATTGCATCATGTTACGACATAGAAGTAACAGCGCACAGCGGCGGGGGTGTTGTGTGTTGAGTGTATGCTGTGGGACAGATGCGCTGCAGCTGTTTGCGCTCAGCGCTGCATGCATGTGTTGCTGCACACTGTGCGTGTTTGTTGCGAGGCGCATGGGCAGCATGACAGCGTTGGCTGACCACCTGAGCCTAGCACGACTCGTGTCCGCAGGCGGGCCATGCAGAGGGATCGAACACAGTATTGCGCTCTTCGGTGTGAAACGGTGTCAGGCAGATTGAGAGTCACACTGGCACGTTAGGTAAGGACCTCTGCATATGCGCCTGCTACTTTGGATCCGTCTGTCTGTCTATGTTGCCTGGCCTCTGCTTCGGGCTTTGTTGTGCATCAGGCTGTCCCCTCTTCCTGACTGTATCGATACACGGCACATCAGTGGCATGTGCAGTGCCTTGCATCCCTCCATATGCACTATTTGCTGCTGATGTTAACCACCAGCGGCGGTTTGTGAAGGCTGGGTTTGGGATTTGATTGTTTGGGAGGGATTAGGGCTTTGGAGTGGGTGGGAGGGTTTACAGTTTGAGCGGTTGGGAGGGTTAGATGCTGCTTGGGCCCATCGAGCAAGAGCAGTGTCAGTGCAGAGCGAGCGAGTGAGCGTCACACCGCAAACAAAAACTCGCTACAATCAAGGCTCTGCACGCTTGATACGCTGCAGATGTATGTTTCATTGCTCAGGACTTTGCTCTAGGTTTCTGGCAACGGCCGTGCTTCCTCAGATTCTAGAGCCATACTTCAGCTATGAATTAGCGGGCTTGTGTGTGGGTACTGCGGTTGTCATGTTGTCATGTTGTGGGACCTGCCAATAGGTGCGTTGCCCTGCAATTGCTGCTCAGGCCATGAATATGAAAAGCAGCACAGCTTGTTTCCTGGGATTGCAATCAATCGTGCCACATCATTCTGCATTGTTAGGGTGAATGGCTTTGGGGATGCGCACTGTGGTATGAGATTGTTATGATTCAGGTGAACTTGCAGTTTGGTGGCGTGTGAACAGCATGATTTGTACACTTGTGCTGTTGTGGTTCAGACATCTGGCATGAATACAGGCTGTTTGCTGCCCGCTGCACCTTGTCGCTTGCAGCATCCATGTTAGGCATGCGTGCACACACCACACACGCACGCCATGAGTTGGGGTAACAATACCAGCTGGTCGCAGGCTGTTTGTTGGAATTTGGGTTTAGACATCAGCCAGGCTGCAATTGTGCACGTCTGGCACTGCAGATTGTGGAATGCATTGCATCAAGAACGTCGGGATGTCGCAAAAGCAGCGCCATAGTAGCAACAGCCTGCACCCATTGTATGCTTGGCCTCCTGCGGGCAGAAGCCTCAGGCGGCTGTTTCGTTTCAGCAATGTGTTTTTTGAACTGTGCCCTTCGGTCGCGTGAGGCCTACAACCAATCCTCGTGCTGCAACCCAACCAGCCAGGGGCATATGGCTTTGTGCGGCACGCAGTTGCATGTGCAAAAACTTTGAGGCGTGCCTGCATGCGCCAGCACAACTCGTTGGCAGCAGCTGCAGCACACATATCGTTTACATGTGTACGACACAGGAGGGCCATTGTTTGTGCTCCGACTTCGCAGCATGCGTAGCTGTTGTGGCGTGGTGTTCTGTGTTCTGATCAGCTAAAGAGCAAAGGACGCTGTCATGACGTTACAACGTGTTCCTGGTGGCTCAGACGTGTAGGGCATTGTCATTGTCTGGGATCATGCTTCCGCTTGGCGGCTGTTTGTTCTGATCATCTGTATGGTTTTGCGGTCGTGGAGGATGCATTGTGCCATTACTGAAGATACTGCCAGCTGTGCGTGCAGCGATTGCATCCGAAACATCAGCACGCTGCCAGTGCATTGCGCGTCTGCTGAGTGCAGTTGGACTGCGTAGTCAGTTGGAGAAGCGACGAGTGCAGCGGTAGCCGTGCACGTGGTTATGTTGGTCTCATGCTTTGAAAGCCATGTGGTTGGTTGCAGTGCAATTGCCAGAAGATATGGCTCGGCCTAACGTCAACAAACAGGGTGTCATGTAACGCTGCCGCTGGCGCGTTGCTGCAGCCAGCAGGCCCACATGGTGCATGCCACAACTTGTGCACACTACAGCCGCCACAAGTGTTTCGTTGGGAATGGGAAGGTGGGAGTCTGGTGACATCCAAACTTTTGGATGAAGGCTGCTGCGCTGTGCTGTGTTATTCATTGTGGCCGAGAAACTCCACTTCTGGTGACATCTTGCCATCTTGGCATACAGCGTGTTTATGATGTCACACGCTTTTTCGTCAGGTGCCTGTGTTGGCCCATCACCCAGACTACATGGCGTGCGTTTTGTGCCGCACGTGAATGTCTGAGGGAGCAGGCCTATTGCACTACTGAGTATACGAGGTACCGAGCATTCCTAATTTGGTGTGCCTGCAATCTGACCTCCCCCCTTCTATGCAGGAACTGTAATGCATCCGTCTTTGCGGCTAGTAGCAGAGCATGCAGCAGATGAAAGTGCGTATGCTGCACTTGGTATGCACAATCACTATGATTCTGGCAAAGGCAGTTGGTGCTGGAGCCATGGTATGCGATGTGCATTGGGGTGTTTTACGCACTGCTGGTTGAAAGTATCATGTGCGCATGGTGGTACCACTGATTACACCATCTCCAGATCAGTGATGTTCCGTACGCTTTTGATGGTGAGGAGCCTTGTAACATACACACAAGTCATTGTGTAGTATAGGGTTTTCAAGTTGCATGTGCATGACGCGTTCAACAGCAGCAGCCTAAGTAAGACTCTGAGCAGGAGGCTTCTCTTAAGAGGCCCATGAGATTGCAACACTGTTGCTGGCAGCTCAGACTCCGAGCAGAAGGCTTCTCTTGACTGTGAGAGGCCCTTGAGATGGCCGCCGAGAAAGCCTTGCAAAGGGCAGGCTGCACGGCAGACTCTGCCGGTGGGACGCACTGAGTGGGCCCCAAATGAGACATGCGAGTGCTGCCTTTTCCAGTACCGCTAACTTCTTTACATGCGAGTGCTGCCGCAACAAGGATTGCAGGCCTGCAACGTGCCCTGGGGCGCGAAGATGGCGAAGTCAATGCACCAAAATTTTGGTGCATTGTCGTTGTCTGCAATCCTTCCACAGTCAGTGAGTAGGCCGGTGGCAGCCTGCGTGACACGAACATGTTTGTGCTGTACAGCCTGGTGATCAGTGATATATCGGGGGCTCAGGCTCGCCACCACGACCACTGGTAGAATCCGAGGAGTCTAGTGCTTCCTTCAGATACATTTGAAAGCGCGTCGACCAGATGCTCGAGCTTCGAGTCGAGCACGAAGGTGTGTTCGATCAGATCTCCCGCCAAAACGCATCTGCCACCCGTTGGCAACGCAGACCACCTAGCCGGCACCTGGTCGAAATTTAACGACTCGCTGCAATGGTCACGCATCATGCATTGCGGCAATGACTCCTTGCAGCATGGGTAGCAGCATCTTACAAGAAAGAGCATCCAACAGTGTAATTCAGCCGTAGACGATAAATCCAAAACGCGAGCTGGACATCCAAATCGTTGACTGCACATTGCAGCCTCACGGCCATGCTCTGCCGCTGAATGTGCATGCCATGCATGCCGTGCTGGCACTACAGCAGTTGCATGCTGCGGCCTTGGCCAGACACAACGCAGGCAATGTATGTGCAGCTCAAGACACGCCACGCCTCAGCGCGATCAACGTGACAAGAACACAGTCAAAGAATCACTTGCTTCACAGCTGGTTCAGATGCACTGGTAGTTTGCACAATGGTTTATGATGGTGACACTTTCTTTGCAGCGCCCCCATGACCGCAAACGATGCAAAAAAAGCCAAGCTACGCAGCACCAGTGTATGTGAGCCGATCAATACTAGCTCTGCACACAGCTGGTGAACCACGCACAGTGGTGCAGACAGAGAAACACATGTTTGAAACCTATGATACACACACGCGCAGTTGACTGCACACACTTTGAACAGCACTCCCCTGATCCTGGGGCCTGCTGCCATCTGCAATAGCGACATCTGCATGCAACCGTACACACGCACCCAACATAACCTGCAAGTGCACGCAGCCTGAAGGCAAAGGAATGCACCCCGATCCTGTCCCTGTCCTGGAAGGACACACGTGGAGCAAAGAAATGCTAAGCGCACCAAAGAGCAACTTCAGAGCTGCAAAGGCAGCCATCAAGCTGAGCTGGCTGCCACAGCTGCTGGCGTGTTAGCCTCCGCTACACGCAGCGGTTGAATTGACTTGACGCTCACAGACGCCACCAGCCGCAAACCACAGCAGATGCCGATGCCACACAATGCGCAGCGCACGCGCACTAGGTGCACTGGCAGAGCTGCACAGCCGTCCCGCCTACTTGTCAAAGCCCTTGACGAACTCAATGGCAGCTGCACAGATGCCCGTCATGCTGCTCTCCGGCCCGTACACCTCCACCGGCAGCCCCAGATCTGCTCCCATCGCCTTCAATGCTGCCAGGCTCCAATGCTGCTGGCTCCTGCTGGTAGCTGCACCTGCTGCTAGCCACTCGCTGCACCTGCTGCTTGCAGCACCTGCACCTGGCAGCAGCAGCAGTAAATGCACAGCCGTCCCCCCTACTTGTCGAAGCCCTTCACGAACTCAATGGCAGCTGCACAGATGCCCGTCATGCTGCTCTCCGGCCCGTACACCTCCACCGGCAGGCCCAGGTCAGCGCCCATCGCCTTCATTGCTGCTAGGCCCTGCTGGTAGTTGGGGCCGCCGCGGCGCACAAACAGGCGCACGTTGGCCGCCTTGAGGGCAGGCGCTAGCTCGCGGATGGCCTGGATGATGCCTTTGAACGTGGCAGCGACGTCTGCAAAGTTGGTCAGCAGCAGCAGCAGAGGTGGATCTCACGTCAGCTGGTGAGCAAGGTGCAGATCAAAAAGGGAGATTGCAGATGGGCTGATGATGCCGTTGAGGGTGGCAGCAGTAATCAAGGTGAACAGCAGCAGCAACAGCAGCAACAGCATGGCGCAGACATACTGAGGGAGCAGTGCAGATGCCTGTGCTTGGCAAGGACAAATGCGATATGGAGACGACTACAGGATCGCATAACAGCGAATGGAAACACAATGATGGCGTATTGCAAGCAGTTAAACTCAACTGATTTGAGTTAGTTGGTGGATGTCGGCCTACTCATTGCCATGCACTTAGTGCCTGAACAACGCACCATTTGAACGCATATTTGCAGTGCACATTGCACACACATTGGGCACCCACCTGTGAAGTTTGCAATGCCTCCACCAATCAGCAGCGCACGGCCGCGGCCATCTGGGTTGGCTGTGACACACTCCAGCACCGTATTTGCGTACGAGTAGGTCTCTGCAGTGTTAGGTGCGCCGCTGTACTCGCCATAGTTGCCCAGCTCCTGTGCAAAGCCCAGGTCGCCCACAGTGTCTGCAGCAGCACACCACACCGGCAGCACACATTGATGTAGTTCAGCATTGAATCACTGGCAGAACCTAATCAGATATTCAAAGGTCCTTGCCTTGAGCAGCAGAGCAACAACCCCCAGCAGGTACGCACCTGCCATCTGATGGTGCCAGCATATCCGCCTCAGGGGGTGGGGGCGTTGCAAGCCGTACATGTCACCCCAGCAGAACTCAACACCCAAAACGCCTCTCCCAACCGCATTGGCAGGGGGGCCTCGGGTATGGGTGGTTCTGGCCAGAACCCCCCGGCCACCCTGGTAGCAGTGGCCAGGCCAAGAGCAGATGTAGAAACTGTGATCTGACGGCACAAACAGATGAGGCATGCAACCCGGGATGAACACCAACAGCTGCTGTGCAAGCCTCACCTGCGTAGATCACGCTCGCGCCACCGCCCGCCACCATCAGCCACACGCGGCCCTTGGGGTTGAGCACCGTGAACTTGAGGCTCGCGCCCGTGCCCTCGTCCAGCGTGTGGATGTGCTCCTCTGCTGCTGTCAGGGTGCGGCCAAATGGCAGTGGGAACTCCAGGTCGTCGCCCCACTTGGAGGGCACGTTGCGGAATGACGACGTGTCGTCCAGCTCCTGTTGTTGACAGAGGCACATACAAGCAGTGTGAACGCCAGATCATACGTCACACAACCAGTGAAGAAGAGTATCTCCAGCAGCGTGGCATGCAGGTCATCAGGAACGCTGCAGCTGCATTCCCACACTTACTGTTACACTCCAGTACAAAAAAGGTGGCACACCTGGTACATACGCAATGTTTTTGCCGCAGCACCACATGCCAGTTCACGCCGAGCACCCTGACCACCTTCTCCCACAACAACCCACCCAAACCCACACAAGCAGCTCACCATGCGGATGTCGAGCGGGAAGGGCATGCCGTTGCTGTCAAAGGTGAAGGGGTTCATCTCCAGCAGCGTCGCGTCCAGGTCATCAAACACAGCCAGGCAGTTGGCCAGGAAGGCCTCAATGGTGGGGCGCAGCTCCAGCGGCAGCGCGCTCACCAGTGGCGCCAGCACGTCACCTGCACATTGTGTTATAACACATGTTATAACATGTTACGACACACCAAAACAGCAATTTGTTGAAACTCACCCGCACTGCATCTGACGGACTACCCTGCTCAAAGTGATGCATCTGCTCACCGTTCACATCATGAATCAGCCCAACAAGGCATGCAGCTGCTACTCCACGCAGGCCGAGACTTTCTGCACGCGCACCTGTGATGGAGTCTGCCGTGGGGATGGTGATGGTCTTCACCTTGTCCCAGTTCTCCTCGATCTCCACACCACCAGCTGTGCTGAAGCTGACATCGATGTCCAGGCGGTTGCTCTGCGGCAGCAAGCAGCAGCAGCAGCAATGAAAGCAACAGTAAATGCGAGCATCTGGGTAATGCAGGGGGTTGATTGGTTGCAGCGATGCTGCTGGGATGCTGGGAACACATTGATTGCAGCATAGTTGACCAGTTGCTTGCAGGACAGCTGCTGATCGAACGATGACCCAGCGCTTTTGCGCCTTTGCTCGCAGGACATACCGCCTAGTGGCATGATGATGCAGCGTGAAGCACTGCAGCAGACTGCTTGCTGAAAGCCGGCCTTGCTTGCAGGAAACCCACATAACCAGTGTACTAGCTTGCAGACAACCCACCTAAGCAGCGTGCTTGAAAGCAAGGATGGTGTGGCTGCAGCCAATATAACACACGAGTGACCCCTTGCCGTACCTCACCCCGCGCACCGGCATAAAACTGACAACACAAACGATCCAACCCGGCAAGCACTAGACACCTGAAACATGCTTGCAGGAAACACCTGAAGCACACCTGTATGCAGAGGTAGTACTCCTCCTTGTGCGGCACGAACGGCTCAACCACAAAGGTGTTGACTGGCCCTGTGCAGCCCTTGATGGTCACCTGCCAGCGTGCAAGCACGGCAGCACAAGAAGCAGGCAGCACAACAACTTACTAGGATGCAGAAGAAGCTATGCGCAACACAGCCAGCCAGCCAGCAGGCAGGATGAAGGCACAACAAAGAGGAGTGTTGTGTGGCGGATGCACATAAGCAGGGTATGCACGCAGCGAGAACTTGCTTTTCAATGAGCACTTGTAGGCTGGAGCGGGGCGCAGGCTTCTGTAGTCAACCCAACCGTGCCGAGCGAGCCCACAGGCTGTCCCCCGACCCTTGGACTGACCCACAGGCGGTGCAGCTCTATGTGCTGTCACAGGTACATGGTATGTACTATGTGGACCTCCCAGCTTTGCCCAAAGCAGCGCGGAAAGCTGTTGAATGCAACAGAGGCACTGGATGTGCTGCAGCATTCCTGCGGTTTCCTGTAAAACCTGCTCTGTCAGCATCACCAGCATCTGCCTGCACTGTCAGCACCCAGCAGCAGCACAGCACAGCGCCGCTATACTTTTTATTGCCTTTGTGCTTGCTATAAAAGCACCGGTGCCACACTTAGGTTCGTCGCACCTGCTTGCCCATGCGTGCTTTGATGAACTCTTCTGCTTCTGGGTAGGTCAGGTTGAGCCCCACCAGGTCATTCTTGCCGCGCTGACCAAACAGCATGTCCGGCTTCACTACCAGCTTCGTCTGATTCAGCCAAGCATGCTGCAGGGTGTCAACATAACGGGAAGGTCGGGTGAAGCTTTGTGTAGGTGCGCCAAGTCGTGCAGTACAGCGTGTGCTACAGCAGTGCAGCACAAGCCACTACAACAGCTGTCTCGGCAGCAGGGGACAGCAGGCCGTAGATGATACATAAAGATCTCACCTGCTCCAGCAGCTCAATGAAGTTGGTGTCTGCCCTGACTTGTGCCACATGAATAGGCAGCTCCAGGCCAAAAAGCCTCTTCATAGCAGCCTTGAGCAGGCGCTTTCCCGTGTACTCGCGGACCTTCTTTCTGGCCATTGCTAAGGATCTGAGTTGCAAGACGTGACAACAGCTAGAGCGCCTTACAGTTCAAGTGCCTAGGCAACCAGTGCAACCACCACCACGTCAGCTGCTGTTGGACCAGATCACCGCATAGACCATCTGCTACACGTATGCTATTATGCATCACTCGAGCAGCACACTGTTTCAAGGCGGACAGAGCTGTGAACGCTTTGTAACAGGTCACTCTCGAGACCAATTTGCTCACTTCTCCCCCAACACCATCGCTTTCGCTTGCTTCAGGGTGTCATTGTGCTCAAGACTGTATAATTTTGTTTGATCAAGTCGCGCTGCTCTTTTGCACTGCTGCTTGTGTGGTGACTGTGCTGCCAAAGCTCTTGCACGTGCTGCTTTGGCCCCGCTTGCGTTAGGGTATTCTTTGAGGGCTTTACAAAGCACGAATTGCCTGTCCTAGGGGCGAAGTGTGGTGGTAGCTTTTTCGCAGGGTGGTCGGAGCGCCAAGCCACAAGCAGCACGACAGGCACACAAGTAGCACACCATGCAGCTCTGCAGTGTCCGTGAGCTGCAAACACCAGTTGTTCAGCAGCGGCATGCAGCAGTGCGGGCTGCTGCACCTTGCCATGTGAGGCCCAGCAGGAGGGAGTGCCTGCAAGTCAGGGCATCCCTGTTTGAGCCAGAGGACTTTGAGGACGGTCGCTCTCAACAGCCCACGCCCCGAGCATCGTTTCAGGCACAGCAGCTGTACAGTCTCATGGACACAGAGAAGCGGCCTCAAGTGGGCTCATACAATGGGGAGGTGAGCCACTGCTGCATCTGCTGCTGGTGGAATCAGAGGCAGTGCACGGCAGCTTTGGTAGCACATTGGCTTGCCTGGGCATGTATGGTCCTCTTGCAGCTGCTACATGACCTGGAGGATTGAAGAGCTTCTGTGACCTGTCAAGCATGCCTCTCACACTCAGCAGGGCTGACCACAGTGCCTGACTTGCTCTGCAGTTGCGCTGTTGGGGCAATGACACAGCAATTCTTGAAAGTTGTTTGGGCTGAGAGTTGCTTCTGCACATTATTGCTGTTCATTCACCAGCATGTTGGACGGCCATGGCACGTGCTGTCGATGCTTTGCTTGCCAAAAACACCATATGCATGCACCACGGCAGGCGCAGTCACGCACCCGCCTGCAGATGCTGCGTGTCCCTGTCCTGGTTGCAGTGAACCCCATGGTTCACATCTGGCAGCTGTATCAAGTTGCTGCTGTGTCTGTTGCTGTCCTGCAGGGCTTTGTGCAGTACTTCAGCAGTGGCCCATCACGTGTGGACGTTGAGACACTGAATGACCAGATGCGGCCAGCAGGAGCGCTCAGGCTCAGGCATGCACAGGTTTGCACTCGTGATGCTGCTGTCGCCCGTGGACCATCATCAGCAGCAGGGGCAGCATCAGCAGCGGCAGCAGCAGGCCCCTTATGTGTTGCGTGCAGCGCCCCTCGCAGCTTGATTCTGAATCCAGACCAGGCTTTGCAACCGCATTGGCAGCAGCAGGATTCGTAGATGCATAGGTAGTCTGTGAGCTGCAGCTGGAGAGCGATGATCTTGCATTTACTCTTGATACAGCAGCAGTATCAGCAGCAGTAAGGGCATAACTTGTTGGCGTTTTGCTGTTGTTCAAGCTCGTGACATGCATGCCCTGTGCTACCTGTGCTGCTGCAGCACCCGCATGAGGCCTTTGGCATGGTCTTTAACTTTGATGGCGTGGTGGCTGACCTGCCAACCATCAAGCGCGAGGCCTGGGCCATGCTGGCGCAGCAGCTGGAGCTGCCGCTGCAGCAGCAGATGCTGCAGCACCCAGAGCTGCAGGTGTGCTGTGGGCAGTGCGTACTGAGGCAGCTGTCCTCGAGATGCAGCAGTTGCAGACAGCAGCTGTCGACATGTGCAAGCTTGGCGGTGCTGCGTAGCGGCACTTTTTAGTGGGAGCAGCAGCGTTCGGTATGCAGCAGCTGCTTTGCTGATGCGATGTGGTGGTCAGTACAGCTGTGGATCATACTGCGCAGGCGTTGGACTTCTGTTCACACGCGCTTTTGGCGCGTTCATCATTATGTGCTGCGCTGTGCTGTGCTTGCAGATGATGCCCCCAGAAGTGGCAGTGGTGCGGCTGCTGCGCTGGGCCAACGACAGGCGAGCAGCCATCGGGCTGGCAATGCAGCATGCAGAGATCGCCGGGCAGCTGCTGCAGCAACATAACAAGTGAGTGTTTTGCGCACAGCCTCCAGGCTGCAGCTGCAGGCTGTCTTGTCTTTGGCCTCAGCAACAGCAGCAGCAAGTCTTGCAGGCCCTGTGCATGCACGCAAAACATGGGTCGGATGTGCGTCGTTGGCCGTTTATCAGCTGCTGGTGCCGTGTTCATGCTGCAGCCGATACGTGCTCATGCAGTATGTCTGTCCTGCCTTTTTGTGCAGGCCGCTGGAAGGCGTTCGGGAGTGGTTGGACACGCTAGGCCGCTTCAACGTACCCTGCGCACTCGTCTCTGCACTAGACAGGTCCACAGTGCAAGCTGCTCTGGCACGCATGACACTGCATGACCACTTCCAGACGATGGTCACTGCAGAAGATGAGCTAGAGACCATCAGCCAGCGGCTGCTGACGGCCTCAGTGAAGCTGGGGCGTGCACCCAACATGTGCGTCTACTTTGACAGCAGTCCGCCTGGCATCACTGCGGCACACAACGTCACTTTCAAGGCTGTTGCAGTGCAGGTGCGGATTGTGGCAGTGCATTGGCGCGAAGTCAGGACCCTTGCAGAATGCAGCAGCATGCAAATGAATACGTCAGGTGCACACAGCTGGGACAGATCCCAACAGATGCATTGCAACCATGGAGCTGGCTTGGCTACTGCACTACGTCCATGCTTGTATTGCCTGCCAGATCTGCTCTTGCAGACGCTTCTCCTGCAACCAGATAGTCCCTCGTGCCGTCTCCGATCCGTGGCTTCCTTTGTTTTTCCTTGCATTGTTCGCAGGGCATCTACCGCCCCCACCAGCTGAAGGCCGCAGACATCACCTGCAGCAGCTTGCAGGAGCTGAGCGTCATCAACATGCGGCGGCTCTTTGCCAACATGGGCAGTGAGTTCATGGACCTGCAGAAGCAGGCAGCCAGCCAGCACAACAGCAGCAGCGATGATGACGACAGCACAAACAACGGCAGGAGGCGGCGGCGCATTGCTAACGCAATGATGGAGCCTGATGAGTGAGCTGGGTTGCTGCTCTGTGCGAGTCTTTTGCACCTGCTGGTGTTTTGGGTGATCGAGAGAAGAGTGAGCGCTGTGAGGGCAACTCAACTCCTTTGAGCAGGCAGGCATCACTTCACAACATAGGATCACCATCGCACAGCGGTGCAGCTAGCAGCAGCACATTGCGCGCGGCGTGCGCTGTTTGTGCGCTGCACCGGCTGGCGTGCACTCGCACAGTATGGTGGTACGGTTACAGACGTCGGCAGGGTGACCCTGACGCCTGTTCGGCTTGTGTTCTGGGCTGAGAGTGCGGTTTGCTGGGAACCTGCCTAGGCAGCTGCCATTCTGTTGCCTCTCGGCAGAGAGGTTTGGTTGGGTTGTGAGTGTAGCGCGCATTGAGGGGCATTGGCGTGTTAGCTGTGCACACTTTTCTCAGCATGCTTGCTGGCAGGCTGGCGGAGAGCGCATACTGCAGTTGCAAGCACTCATCAGCACTGATCAGCACTGTGGCTGGAGTGCAATCGAAGAAGTGCAGACTGTGCGTCCCACATGATGCTCGGGACTAGGCGCACATTCAGGCGCAATGGCATGATGTGTTGATTGCACCTGGCTGCCTTCAGCAGCATGTGCTTGCTGCTGTGGTCAGGCCCATTGAGCAATGAAGTGCGAGGGGTCATGGGTGTGCAATCGCGTGCTTTTGCTATTAGAACTTGTACTTCTGTACCAACTTTGACCATTCTGTGGTGTTGTACTACCTGTCTACATGTAGTTTCTGCCATGTTTGCCTGGTTGCTTGTTTGCCTGTGTGTAAATGGCTGCTCAATGAAAAGGGATATGTCCCGTGCATCTGCTCTCAACGGTGTTTGGCTGTGGCCTTTGTTTGAGATTCTGGCTTGCGTGCGGGCTCTTGCACATGTTCCCTGGTCTGCTCAGCGTGCATTGCTCCTGGCCAAGGCGTGGGGCTAGGAGCAGCAGCTGCTACCCAGTGACCTGTCCACTGTTTCTGTTTCTGCTGTTGGAACAGGGTCAGCTGCTGTTGCTCATACGGACTGATGCTGAGCATGCTGCTGAGTATGCTAGGCTTGTTGCTGATGCCATCAATTGTACATTACTTCACATATTCATGTTTGCGCTGTGGTCTTTGAGCTGGTGCGTGTGTTGCAGGCGCACCTAGGTGCTGTGGAGCTATGCGTGGCGGACGGTCCTTTTCAAGTCAGGCTGGTGCACTGTCGCTTGCCTGTTTACTGTTGCACACATGTGTGGTACTGTGGGTAGCGCCTGTGGTTTTGCCAGGTTCATTCATACAGGCTGAAGATACTGCTGCCACTGTGCAGTGTACAGCGGGTGAATGCATCGGCGCAGACGCGTGTCGCCTGCGCGTCTGCGCCAGGCGAGCGCTGTACTGCAGGATGATGGCTTTTTTTGTTGTTGGTTACCAGGGCGGGCCGAAATGAACTGGCTGGCCACACACGATTCAGCAAGGGAGTTGAACCTCTTTCAGCAAGGGAGTTGAACCTCTTTCAGCAAGGGAGTTGAACCTCTTTACGACGTACAACTATGGATGGTGCTGTGTTTACATATGCAGTGACATGTAGGTGGCACTGTGGTATGCCGTCATTGTTTGCTGTTCAGGCAGCTGGGAATCTGGTATTGTCTGTCAGTGGAGCCTGCAAGTGGTGCCGCACCACCCGCGTAAAGTGGTCGCAGTTGCTGTTTCTGCTTGCCTGCTGCGTGATGATGTGCTTGCCGCATGAATGATCACAGATGATGCTGTTGTGGCGGTATCAGCATGCAGAATGTGAGTGGGGCTGAGGCTTTGTTTAATCATGTTCAGACAGGTGGCAGCAAGCAGCTGACCGGTGTCAGGCTGGCAGCACGTGGTCCAGCATGGGCGCCGGCTATGCAATTACTCTAATTTGATTTATGTAAGTGGCTCTTGACGGTTGTCTCATGAAGCTGCCCTGTGCTACGCAAGTTTCGACCTTATAATGGTCCCGGGGCGACTTGGCGCATGACCTTACAAATAATTTGGGAAACAGCACAAGCACATAGGCACTCGCCGGACAGCCAAATAATGCTATTTCTGTACCAAGAAAAATTTAGCGCCAGCCACCGCAGCCCATCGCAGCGTTCTTGTGAAGGGATGTCACCCGGCACTAGCAGCATTGCTGCAGAACAAGCCGACAGCTGCTGCGGAGCTCCACACCGGCACCCAGCTTCTTGTAAGCTGCAATGTGCAGGCTCTGCGGCTGGCAGAGTTCAGGCTTCAGGTTACTACCGCGCGATTTGATAAAATGGCATGTGCTGGCCTGCTATAACACCGGCAGTGCCTGCACTATATTCATACCCTTCTAGCAGTCCTACAGATATCTTAGAGTATTAAATGCGACACTTAGGCCTGATCCAACAGCGAGAGAGCCATCTCTATCGGAACCATTGTAGAAATAGCCACGACTGCTTCAAAGGCCGACATAAGATACGCATTTATATAGTCTGGTCTCAATTTCAGCTGCTGCATGCTCCTGCGGTGTGGAGTTTGCCGCTCTCAGCTTCACTAGCAAGCAGGTGCTAGGCCAAACCAGCAGCCGAACGCCATGGATACTTTCGAAGACCTGTGGTTTTACACTGGGCAGTCCGCATCTGGACTGGGAGCTGCGCTTGCTTTCGGTGACAGCGAGTTGCTTCTGCAGGCGCTCTGTGCCTCTCCTGTCGCGGCAGACCAAAGCCCATCATGCCCCAGCTCCAACCAGTCAAGTGCATCTGATGTCCACATGAGCGGCAGCGGCCCTAGCGGTCTGAGCCTGGTGCAGCACGTGCAGCAGCTGGTAGAGCCTGGCAAGGGCAGCTTTGCACCGTTCGCTGGCTACCAGGCCGCGAAACAGCAGCAGGTGCCGCTCTTCGACACATTAGGGCTCAGAGCAGCACCAGGCATCAGCTCCTTTGCGAACCTGGGCGCTGGCAACATGCTGCCTCAACAACCGCAGCACCAGTACCACGCCAGTGCAGCCATGCAGTACCCAGCAGCTCATGCAAGCAGTGCCCAGCACCCAGCAGCAGCAGCATTGGCAGAGCCTCTCTGCAGCAGCAACCAGGACGCAGCACTCCGGAACTTCAGCTCAGCGGAACAGCAGCAGCTCCTCGAGATGTTGCTGAACGCACAGCACCAGCAGCATGTCGTGCCTCAGCCCAATGACATGCCTCGCCAGTCCTTCCAGCAGCCCTACCCGCAGCAGCAGCCTCAGCAGCACAGCTTCGTGTCATCCCCGCTGGTGCAGGCTCACGAGCTCCAGCAGCTACAGGTCCTCCTGCAGCCCAAAGCAGAGCCCAACTGCTTCACCTTCAGCCCCCAGCTGCAGCAGATGGAAGCCCCTCCGCGCCAGCGCCAGGTGCAGACCGCGCAGGAGGTGCTGGCAGCAGCAGATGCAGCGGCTGCAGCACGCCGTTCTGCAAACAGGGGCCCAGCAGCCAAGGCAGCAGGCACCAAGCGCCCAGCTGCCAAGGAGCCGAAGCAGCCCAAGCAGGCAGCCAAAGCAAGGGCTCCTGCAAGCAGCGAGGACGAGGCGCCTGAGCCTGCAGCCCCCAAGAAGCGCGGCAGGCCACCGCTCAACCCTGGCAAGTACTCGCGTGGCTACCTGGCAATCAAGGCCTACAGGCAGCGCAAGAAGGGCATGGTGAGTGATGGCTTCGACAGCTTGTATCCCATGCATGACGCGCTGACTTGCTACTGGAGTTACCTGACGTCCTCTCGCGCTGCCTTGTGGTAGCAATTGCCATCTTGCCGTTGCATAAGCCGCGGACAGCAACTAGTATATGGTCGCTTCTTTGACCTAAAGCAATGCAGCTGGTGAGGCAGCAGAGCTTGTGATGTGTCTGTTTTTCGCTCCTGCCTTACAACAACACTCACTCTGTATCTTTCCTGCTGCTGCCTGCCTTTGCTTCTGCTCTGCCCCCTCCTGACATGTATCCCAACCTGCCCGACCATCCACCACTTCCCATCCTCCCGCCCACCCCCAACTCCAATCATCATCCCATCAGGTGGAAGGAATGGAGGCAGACATGGCAGCCATGCAGCAGCAGGTCCAGCAGCTAGAGGCCGAGCACGCAGCACTGCAGCTCAAGCACCAAGTCCTGCAAGCAGCAATCACAGCCAGCGATGAGGTGCTCAGCCAGATGGCGGCGCTGCAGGTCAACCCACCCACTGCAGCAACCACCATCACCACGAGCAGCAGCAGCAACAGCATCGCTGGCCTGGGTGCATCAAGCGACGATGCAGCCGAGGCACTCAACACTGCTCTGGTGGCAGTGCAGGGCAGCAGCACACACCCAGGAGATGCCGACTGGGCAGCAGTGGTGAGGCTTGTGGAGTATGAGCTGCAGCGTAATGCCACACTGGCCCAGCAGCAGGCACAGCAGCGCAGCCAAAACGCTGCTATCGCTGCTGCTCAGCGCCAGAAGGCCTACGTGTCCGGCACTATGGAGCACATCGCGCAGGGGCTGCGGCTGCCTGCAAACGGCCAGAACCAGTTCCGCAGCAACTCGCCTGTGTCGCCAACAGCACACAGCAGCAGCTCAGGCTATGCATCATTCCCTCATGGCGTCGCAGACCTGCTGCACCTAGCGCAGCTGCAGCGCAGCACGCACGAACCTGCTGGCGCTGCCAGCAGCGGCCAGGCACTCATGCTGCACCTGGAGACTGGTGAGTCAGCAGAGGTGCCGCGTGATTTCTGGGGGACTGTGGCGCAGCAGATCCCGGCACCATCTTCACGCCAGCAGCGACAGCTAGAGGCCCTCTGGGAGGTCTACAGTGCAGCGCTTGGCCGGCTTGCGCAAGATAGGGAGCAGCTGATGACGCAGCTGTCTGCAGGCCCGGTTGATTTTGAAGGCGGCTTGAGGGTCGCAGCTGCTGTGGAGTCGTATGCTTCACGTGCGCGTGCGACCACGCTGACGTACGAGTGGGCGCTGCAGGGTATGCTGACGAGCGAGCAGGTTGCCAAGATGTGCATGATGTGCTGGCCAGTCCTGCCAGCGGTTGGTGCAGTTGTGAGCAACATGCTCGGCCGGGGAGATGCTGTGTAGGTTGTTGTTTGACTGGACGGTAGTGTGGTGGTGCAGATGACGATAAGCAGTTGAGTTGCAGTTGCTGTTGGGATGGCGCAATGTTTCTTTGTTGCTGACAGTTGAGTGTGATGGTCAACTGCTGCGGATGGTTGCAGTTGTGTGTGTGGCAGGCGGCAAGGTTTTGGGGTTGACCAGATGCACGCAACAGGCCAAGGAAACCTTTCGGATGTAAGGGTGGTGCGCATGTACGGAGGCTAAGGCCGACGGTTTGGGTGTTGGCTGCGATGTTTTGTGATGGGAAGTGCCAAACTGTGGGTTGCATCTTTGTGCAGTTGCGTTGATGGGGCGTGTGAAGGTGTTTGGGTTTGGCAGCTGGGGTTCAGGCGCAGGCCTGCTCTGGTGTGCGTTGGATGCCTGATGCGGGGTTAACACAAGAGAGGTACATGATGGGTTGGGGTGTTGGGCTGGCTGTGCTGCTGCCAGCAGACAGTTGTTGGGTCCCTGCAGTACTGTGTATGGAGCTGCACGCACCCTTGCATGTGGTTTTTTACGTGATAAGCATGCACCTATTTCACAGAGCTTGGGCTCTGGCGAGCACACTCAGTTTGTGTAATGTATGCTGTTGTGTGCACGCCTGAAGTGTTGAGTGAGCGATCATCTAGCGCCTGCTGCATATGCCGCGTCTGCAGTGCTGCAACACTGTAGTAGGTTGCATGGCAGAGGCCTGACACAATATGCCCTGCAAGATTGCTGAACATGCATGTTCTGTTAGTGTGTTACATAATTACTTACCAACACATGTAGCTTAGTTACTTCAGGTCCAACATGTTGAGCACACCAGTGTATTACCACCGGCGGCCGTGTCGTGTGTGTGTGTGTACGCTGCCAGTGGTTGTCGCCATGCACACATGAGCCGTGCGGGTGGATATGCTGCCCCAACCATCAGGACGGCTGTTGTGGTGGGCGGCGTGGAGTGGGGCTGTCTTCAGCCTTTAGGCCGAGGCAGCTGCTGCAATACATCAACACGCATAACTTATTTTTGGATTCCTTGCACAGCTGTGCTGGGGCCATGCCCTCTGGAAACATGCGGGGATGGGCCAGCCGCTGTGTATGTCTTATGCTACCATAACCATTGTGCTGCTGTAGCAGACAATGTGTAGAGCGCATGTATCTTTTACTGTATGGCGGCGTTGTGATTACAACCTTGCTGTCCGTGTGACGCCAGGCAGTGGTCACCTCTCAAGTAGGCAGGCTGTGTTGTCTGCTGCTGCTCTGTTTAGGTATTCAGTGTTCAGGTATTCAGTGATTGTGCACACTGGATGTGCTTGCTTCTTTTGGATGCACTGACATGCCCTGTTCAGTGTTGTAGTACTCCCAGATACGATTGGCCTGCAACCCGCACTGTGTAGCAGCCTGAATGATCAGGCATAGCAGTGGACAGGCTGCGTATGTTCATTGACCCAGCATCACGTGTTGGGCAGGCAGGTCACATGCAGGACTGAGGCTGTGCATATTTATCTGGCAGCTTTGCGCTGCACGTGTGTCACGTGAGGGCGCTCTGGCTTGCTGTGCAGCCCTGACGTGGCTTGTGAGCAAGCATCTGTGCATGTTGCGTGCATGATCTCCGCAGCACTGTGCGTACGGCTCCTGCTGTTGTTCGTGTCAGAAGAGTCTCTGCTTGTCATCTGTCTTGTGGCCAGCACACTCTGCGCCATGTGCTGGAAAATATCATCTCGCAGGGCTGAGCTTACCTGAGGATATGTTTTGTCGGTTGCAACACATCCTGGATTCACTGCCAACGCCTGCCTTGTGGTTGGGCCCACCCACGTGACCAGCTGATGGATAGCATGCATGCCAGTATGTGACAGTGAGGTAGGATGATCGCTGGCCGATTGCGGCATCATGTCTTCAAGCACTTGCAGTCCTCTTGGGTTTGCTGGCGTCTGCCGCTACACCTAATGGCTGAAACTACCCATGTTGCGGTGTGATGATTGCGTTCTTTGTGTGTGGCGGTGGTGGAGCCTTGTGCAGTTGCTGTGCTTGTTGGTTGGCAATGCCTGCCACAGCAGCAGCTGGTGTTGCACTGTCATGCACTGTGTGTTTGAATTGCTTCTTGAGGCCTTGTTGAGCCCTGGCTTGCTGAGGAAGTGGTTGCTGTCTGCATCGCGATGTTCGTAGCTAGAACTGTGTCAATGCTCTGAGCTGCAACTTTGTTAGACACCTGTTTCTGGAGCCTGCAGCTGGTGCATTCCTCGGTCCTGCACAACTGCTGGGCCGCGTCAGGTGACCGGAGTGAGCTAGATGATGATGCTCATGCTTGCAACTTGACGCGTATGGTTCGATGACTCATGGGATTACCACGTGACAGCGAATGCTGCAGGGAGCAGTGCATGGCGTGCTTTGGATGTCAGTGTGGTCATCTGGCAATAAATGCACGAGCTGCCTTGCGTAATTTGTCTGCGCTCCCTTCGAAACTGGTGAGGAAGGCGGCGATGTTCATAGCTTGTTTGTTAGCTGGTGATTGGCGTCTGCCTTGTCATTCCTGTGATATGTGTGCAACAGGCGGCTGCACCCATGCCTGCACTGTACAGTGGCAGCTGTGGCAGAATGTGGCGGGCAGTTTAGGCCTGTGGGAGGGCAACGTGCAAATGTGTAGGTGCACATACATATCAGCATTCTCTGCTTTTTCTTTCTCTCGTTGTGCTATGAAGTATGCAGGGGATGCTCTGCGCACATTTAACCTTTGTGGCGTTGTGCTTGGTGCGGGGTGCATGGTGCAGATGGTGTGTTGGCGCCTCGGGCGCTAGTAATGCAGGGAATGCCCACTGTTTTACACCTAGCCTGTCTTGCGTTTGCGCGCTGCTTGTGGAATGTCCCAAGCGGCATTATCAGTTGTTGAGCAGCAAGGATGGGATGAATGGGTCGGAAGGTTTGTTACCATGACGGCAGCTGTTGCGCGTGAGAATCTATGCGTACACTGCTGCACGGCAGTTCAGGCGATAGCATGGCAACACGTGGTGTGTGAATGTGTGTATGCGTGCGTGCGTCATTGTTGTTGTCGGCGTCCTGCAACCACCATGCCACCATCTTTGCCTTGACGACTAGGCATGATTGGTGACTAAGTTGTTGTGTGAAGGTTGGTGCGCACACACCCTTGTCCGGACAGCGTGTGTTCTGCCTGTTGAAGCTTACTTAAACTGGTGGCACATTGCACTTTTGCAGCACAGCAGCAAGGACTTGTAGTGTCTTTCTCCTATGGCTCTGCTACTGCCAGCTGGGCATGCTCTAATTGGTGGGCTGACAGCAGCCCTCTTCAAAAACTGTTTTCCTTGGCGTCTCTTTTGTCGCTTGTGCATCCTTCCTTCCTTACACTGTTACGTTAGATTAACAGCCTGGTGTATCGGTCACATACTGATTTGCTACAGCAATGCTGAGCTTGTGTTGAGGTGCACGCATGGGGATGCTGAGCCGGATGAAATCGAGAACAACATGCGTGCAATCAACTGTCTTGTGCGCGCATGCCGGACAGTGGCGCTTTGCGCATGCTGACAGGCTCAACTGTGTGAATGTGTGTGGAGCCTGGTGAACAACAGTGGTGCATGCAGCCCTGGATATTGCTCTCATACGGAAACGTGCATCAGGCTTTGTGCGACCTTTGTCAATACCCTTGCAGACAAAACTGTTTTGTTGCTGTGACGTCGCTGTGTGTTTATCTCAGCATCTGGGGACTAGCCTGCATGCAGCACTCTGCATGCAACCGCCTGCAATGCTGACACTGCAGGGGTCACTATCTACTTACACGTGCGTGTGTGTTGAGAAGCGGGTGGTCGTGTGCAGGGCTTCTATTTGTTTGGTGACCCTAACAGCCGCCTGACTGCAGTTGTGTGTGCACATTCCTAGAGGCGCCGCCATGCTGTGACAGCCTACATGTCCAGTTTGGGGCATGTCAAGGGTGCGGCAACAACATGCATCACACTATGAATACCCACTGCCCACCACAACTCGCACCCAAACTGCTGCTGCTGCAAGAGCATGTCAAAAACGGATGTGCAAAGGCAGCCTCAGGCTCCAGGCTGGTGCAGTACTGGTTGCTTGTTGTGTTGTCCAATGGGAAGAAGTTATTTCGGTGGCTTTTGTGGCATGCAGTAGTTGCTGTCATATCGTCTGGGAATAACAATAATAATAATAATAATAATAATAATCAATCCTTGTAAGCCATACCTTTCGGCATCGGCAACCGCGCCTCACCCACTGGGGAGGCGGAAAGCAGACTGATTATTCTCTCTATTTTCGGTGGACTGCATACCTAGCAGTATATAGCCAGCAATCGACGGAGTCCTGCGGAGAGATATATCGTCTGGGAATGATGATGAGTGTGATTGTGGCATCTGTAACACATATTCTCTGTCTGTATACATAACAGCGACTCACTGAGACGAGTCGTCGGACGTTCTTACTTTCGGTCGGGCCCACCCCGAGCCACCTGCCGGGCCGGCATGAGGAGTCTTTCACTGCCAGTGATTAAGTTAATGCAGCCTCAGGCTGCACTGGCAGTGCAGGCGCTGCTGCAGTGACTGAGCCGCTACGCGTTGCGCTGCTTGGCAAGCCTTGTCAAGTGCCACTTCTGCCCAACTCAGGCTATGCGGCATAGCAACTTGACAAGTTGGCCGCCGCGGACATATCCTGTCATTCGTGACGGCCGCCGTTTAAGTTGAAGGCTACGCGGCCGCCAAGCTGAGCGCCACTCGAGCGGCGTTCAATGGCAGCGCTAAAAGTGATTTGGCTTCAGCCGGCTGAGCTTGTGCCACACTGCGGGCCGCACCATCTTAAGACCAAGGCGCGGCAAAAATGTTGGATCCTTGGTGAAAAGGGTTGCAGCATACTCCAATTGTAGACTCCAATTGTAGAGATAGATCCTTCAGCACTGCTGCATGATGATGATGATGAGCACTGCTGCATTCCTGTGTCAGTATCTATTACATTGCACCTGCCCAGCTGCTGCGCGCTGCAAGTCAAGCCTAGGTTCAAGTCCTATTGTTCAGCCGGCACCAGCATGCCCAGCATACGCATCATCCCAATAGAATGACCGGCCATCATGCAAACTGCTTTGGCACTCACTATCCATCATACCCATCATGCATATGCTGCACAACTCTCACACGGACAACTCGCTGGAGAGGACATGCAAGTCATCATCATCATGATAGTGCTTGAATGCTGCAAAACCAGGCGCACGCCAAAACACCAACGCTGCTCTGAGAGCCTCTCTGAGCGGCCATATGCATATGCCGTCCTGCCATTAACAATCCATCGCAGTTCCTAAGGAGCAGTGGCTTTGCAATTGCCATGGCTGCATAGTAGCTGGGCCACCGTACATTTGTAACTCTATCGTGATAAGCTCGCTACAGCCTATCTACTGAACTCTTGTTGTCAAGCCGTGCCACGGTGGCACAATCATGTAGAATACCACCATAGCAACATCTCTCTGCTGACTCCGCAGCTTCAACGAACACACAGCACCAAGGGAAAGTCGTAGCAGAGGATGTGCTACACAGCACGCCACCAGCAGTGGCCCATGCCTAATGCATACAAGTGCTACGCAACCGTGCTATGATCCCTTCTGGCAGTTGCAAGTCGCATCCGCTATGCCGCAGCGACCGTGTCAGCAATGCCACATTTTGAAGGCATGCAGCCGTCAGTTTGTTGAGTGCAGCACTGCACCAACTATGCAGCAGCTTGTCGCTGCATGAGAGTGCTCCGCAGGACGCTGCTCATAGTTGCAATTGCTCCAGGCCCCTCCCTAGACAGCTGCATACACTCCCAGCTAACCTCTTAGGATGTGCTGCTCTTGCGCTGGGTTCTTCAATCACGCACGCCATGCACATCAGCCAACCGCCAACATCAGCAACCTGGCTGCTGCTGCTCAAACCAGCTCGAAAGCTGCCAGCTCGCAGGTCATGCTCAAGCTTTGAGCAAGCTGCTGCTGCTGTTGCTGCCGCTGCTCTACTTTGGTGCTGGTGGTGCATTGAGGATGGCATCTGCACTGGTGTAGTCCACCACAGGTACCTGCAACGCAACAGCAGGTCGCAGCAACGCGTCAAGAAACGTGCAGCTGCGCATGACTACAACGCAGATCTGGGGGTGACACACTGGCAAGGCAGCGCCATGAGCATCCTGGTCACACGAGGGATTGCCAGGCGACAAATAATTTCTGCATGCAATGCTGCGGTAGTCCCACCACGCTTGCTGTTGAAAATTGCCCAGCAGGGGTCTCAGATGCGCCTGATCTGCTTGTAACGCTGATCTCAACAGCAGTCTCTTGCTCACATCCTGCTATGTTCCTGTGCTGCTTTTCACTACATGACAATGACAACAACCAGCCAGGTGCCGCACCTCATAATCCTCTGGCACTGACCAGGGCTTCCAGGCTGCACAACACAAGGACAAAACACGACAGCAAGCGACATCAGTATGAGCACGTGCAGAGACTTGCATGGTGATGTCTACCGTGTACACCACCAGATGCGCACACTGCAGCTGCAAACTGAGCAAAGCAGCTGCTTGTAGGCATCACTTCATTTGCAGGCTTCCTGCTTCCAACCAGGGCATGTTGCGCATCAACGTTTGCTTGGCTGCCATGTGTGCAAGACCAGTTCAACGCTGCAGCGGAGCAGGGCGTCATTGCCATTGCTATCAGTGCTGGCGACACAGGCTGGCTGGAGAGGTGCAAGCAGCGCCAATGAGGATGCAACAACGCCAAAACCAGCAATTGTGTGATTGCTGCGCACCGCACTGCTGTTGCTGCTGCTGCATGTCTCGCCCCAAGCCCACAGCTCCCGCCCCTGCTGTTTACCTGTCATAAGCGGCACCAGTCCCAGCTCCTCCTTTGTTTCCAGAATAAGCTCCTCCATGTGTGCGTCAAGCACCTCCTCCACTGCCAAGTTGCTGTCGTTCTGCTCCAGCACCTTGAGGCGGTACTGCACGGTGGCCTCGACGGCCCTGCGGTAGTCTGAGCTATCGGGGAGCTGCTTCAGCGCCTCCAGCAGCTCGTTAAGCATGCCAGAGAGCGTGCTGCGACTGTCTGGAAACCCGCCCAGGTGCTCCTCCACGCCCATGAACTTTTTGAGGATTTGCGGGTCTGACAGGTTCAGATCGGCGTACCCGCGCTGCACGGAGGGTCCTGCTGCCTGCGAGATCGCCCGCAAGCTGCTGGGCAGCAGGCTAGCTGCTCGTCTCAGCATGTTGTGGGTGATCTGTAGGGCGAGCTGGCAGCCAAATGTAGTCGAAACAAAACGGTTTCCTGCTATTCCAAACACCAACATGCAACTCAATGGGCCATTGACACCTTGTGTGCTGGGTGTGCTTGCTGGGAGCTGGACGGGCACTCACACCCTACCTCACACCAGCGTGGTTGATTCAATCATCCACGTGTGCAGATGTCATCAGAAAAAGGGTGCGCACAAGACGTCGTTCACAGCGTGCCCAAAGATGGCAGAGCAGCAAGCAAATGTTCACCGGGTGCCACCCACTGCTGGTTTTCACAACAGACAACTTGAATTCATGCTTCAGCTGGTGCAGTGTTACTCAGCACAATGTCTCCCAGAACGTGATGGGCAGACTATGCATGTCTTGAGTGTAAATAACCCTTAACACACACCATCCGCATGAACCTAATGCTCTTAGTGACAACTGCCAAATTGCTGACTCAGCTTGGCTCAGTGAGCCACGCTTGCACACCCCCAGGGCGCGCCCTGCAACAGTTGCCTGACATACCAGAAGAGGCCACATGACGAGCAGTCCCTGGGCAGCGTGAACCTACCAACTGGCATCTTGGTCACCTACTGAGATGTTTGCGGCACTGTTTTAGTGCTGTCTAGACAGCAGCGTAGATATACACTCAAAGTCTAGCTGCTGACAAGGCAATGTAGCAGCACAGCGCAACCAATTTATATCATCATCATCAATTTATATGTGTTGGCCAGCACATGCGGACGCCACATGGCAAGCATGCCGACACTGCAAGAAAACTGAGCACTGCTTCACACAACAACCAGCATATGTTTGCATGGTCCGTCGCCACCTTACTTCAAGGCCACCCCTCTAATTGAGCAAAGCACTGATCTGTATTAGTGCGAAACATGGCGGCGAGACTGCCAAACAACGTATCTCTGGGCAAAGAAGAGTCCATTTGCAGCACACTGCTGCAGTGCCGCATACAAAGTACAAGAGCACTGGCTTAATGGGTAACATGATGATGATGATGATGAAGAGCACTGAGGAAGAGCGCTGTTTGCAGCGCCACAGCCGGTGTCAGGCGCAACGCCTACACAACTTGTAAGATGCATGCAGTGCGCAATGCATGTAGGGACATCTCAGCCCAGCATCGCATCTGAAGATGGACCTGCCACCATAACCGCAACCGCAGCATAACAAGTGCCAATATCAAAAGCAGAACCCTAGACTTGTGGGTGTCTATGCCCGTGTCAGACTCTCATGTCACGCTGGTCACCACGCACAAAGATTCGCAGGCAGCGTTTCCATGCTCTGGTGCTCTGTATCACAAGGGCAGTTGATGCTATGGTGCATCTGGCTGCACTGATCACCTTACAGCAACATCGCAAACCGCAATCCAAAACATGCAGTAAATAGTTATCAATTCTGGACAGCACAAGAGCTCAGTCCTAAGCGGCGTGCCCGATTGTAGACGCTGCAGCTTGGGTGAGAGCTTGCAGCGGCACATCTTGAGATACACGCACATGTTGGTACATACAGTTGACTTAAAGATACAGAAGGTGCCCAGCACGCGCACTTCCAGTGTGCACTGCTGACAGCACCAGCTTGGTCGACGCACATACACACGATTGGTCTGACCAACCACGGTGATCACATGTCACAATACGCACATGCAGAAAGATATAATGTGCTAGTTTGCTACCCTTGCCTGTCGCGGTCCCAGCCAGCTGCCTGCGGGGTGCGCAACAAGATCGTCGACTCCACGGCACCTCACCAACTCACCACATTGCTCCTGCTGTCCATTTTCAGATATAAGACAGTGTGTGAGGTCTATGATGGCTAGCCAACACGAAAGCGCACAGCATACAGACGTTTCAAATATCACCAATCTCAAAACTAGCGCATCACCACATGCAGCGCGGAATCGCAAAACATAACACACCCCAAAAAACATCTATCCAAAAGGAACACACAACCCCTGCTCTCCATTTTCAAGTCAAAACAGCGTGTGTGGCCCATGCCCATGATGATCTAGCCTGCACGAAAAGTGCACCGCATTTAGACATTTCAATGATCTCCAATCTTGAATCTCAACGCGTCACCACATGCAGCACGGAATTTGAAAAGCAATAGCGTAGTGCGACTGGCTACAGCTACTGTTGAGACAAGTTCAGACTATTGTTGACTCTGTTTTGTCGTATTACATGGAAAGCGACGCGTTTCGGGCTCTTCACCCTTCATCAGGCTTCATCAATCCTGTGAACACGGACAGAATCAACAAATACTCGCCATCAGAAGCACACAACAACAGGGTGCAGGTTTTTGGGTGAGGTCACTGGCCATGTTGCCAGTGGCTCGAACCCTGTACAATACTGCACTGCAAAAGCAAACCATGAGGTCTTGATGATGAACGCAGGGTGAGAGCCACTGGCAGCATGGCCAGTGACCTCACCCAAAAACGGCCAGTCAGTGACTGGCCTTTACTAAGAATGACCCCAGGTTCCTGCCTTTTGTGAATGCAACAATCGGTCTCTCTGAAACCTCAGCATGCAGATCTCCACCGCCAATATTATATGCACCCCGCAGCAACTGTTGCAGCCGCAGCTCAGGTATGAGTTGTGCATACGGCACCACCATGACAGGCCTGCTGTTTGCAGTTGCAGCTGTGCTGCTATTGCTCACAGACAGGTACCTGTGCAGCAATGAAAACGACACTCGGTTGGTGATGCTGGCTAGCAGACGCTGAGGGTAACCCCTCTGGCGTAGCCGGTGCACAAATTTTCGCACCATGCAGTCAAACCAGTGTTCGTCATGCGTTTTAAAAGGGCTAGGCCCTTTTTGTGTTCTGGTGCGCCAACGCGTGGTATTGAGTTGCTGATGCGTGTTCGAATGGGCTGTCTTTGTGTGCATGAGCGTACCAGTCGTTATGGTGGCAGCAGAGCTGATTCTAACACAGCATGTCCTGCTTGTGGTCAGGGTGTTGAGTCTTTGTCACATCTGATGTTTGATTGTCCCTCTACTTCTGCTCAGAGGGATACTATGCTTGATGAAATTCGGTCTGTTTTGCGTGATGTTGTTGGCGGCGCTGAAAAATTGCGCAATGTGTTGTCGTTGACTGATGCATCCACCAAGTTGTTGCGTTTTGTTTCTGATGATATTTGGGGTAGTAGGGGGGTGTGCCGAGTGATATCTAGGAGCATTGCTGAGTATCTTGTCCAAGCTTGGGATGTGCGTAATATTTGCAAACACAATGGAGCAGTGCTCCCTCTTTCTTCCGCTCCTGAGGGGCGCGGGGCCGATGGCGTTGATGCTATGGCTTAATGGGTAACATGATGATGATGATGACTGTTAGTGACAACATACCGAATCAACTCTGCATTGATGAAGCTCCTAAACACACGAGGTGGATGGAAAGAGTTATGTGGGATGTGAAGGTACTTGTTCAGTACAGGTTCTTGCATAAGTCGTGAAAACAATAAGTGTGTTGCGCCAAGAAAAAGGAAGAGGTTTGTTACAGGGGTGGGCAAGCTATCGCCCTAGAGCGAGTCACTTGCCCCTCTTTCAGCTCACATATCATGAGAACCCGATAGCAAGCCACAAGATTCAACCAAAGTAAAACTCCAGAGGCATCGTGCAGCCCCTACCTCCCCATAAACCAACAAGTACATGCAGTGCAGCATGTGCGAAGTGCAGCACGAAAAGCAGCACGTAGTAGAGAGTGACCGTTAATAAACGCTGTACATATCAAGGATACATGTACAGAGCAGCATCTGAGCATGTGGTGTTTTGGCTGAGTGGTAGCGTGCAAGCGTGGTATCCATGAGGTTGCTGGTTCAACTCGCGGTCTGGTCAAACACTGATACATATCGCGCGCGCGAATAGCCTTAACCGCATGACGCATGATGCAAAAAAATCACTTCTTTGGGCCCTGGGTCCGGCGGGACGTTAAACACGTGGCGCAGTGGTGATGACGGACGAACAGTGGCCGAAAGGTTGCAGGTTCGATTCTGAGCCTAAGCAGTATGTCCCTGGACTCAGGGATACAGTCGGCGAAAGCCGAAGGAAGGATGCTGCTAATGTCCTCGCGACTCTCCGCAGGACTCCGTCGATTGCTGGCTATATACACACCGGCCCTGCTAGGTATGCAGTCCACTGTATGGGGTGATTCCCACATGCTGCCTAGTAAGGGGTGTAAGGGTCTGGGTGGTCTACCTTACACCAAAAATAGAGAGAATAATCAGTCTGCTTTCCGCCTCCCCAGTGGGTGAGGCGCGGTTGCCGATGCCGAAAGGTATGGCTTACAAGGATTGATTATTATTATTATTTTGGGCCCTGTTCTTCTTTTTCAGGGCTGCTGCTGGGCTGCCAGGGCTGTATTATGTTGTGTGCATGCTCTGGCATGCATTCCTGGTGCCTGCTGGTCAACATCTGCTGTCTGCATCAGAGCACTGCCTTGTGAAGCTGATCCTGTGTGCTGAAGTGTTCAGGTCTGGCCTGCACAGCCTCAGGGGTGTGCCTCAATGTGTTGGCAAGTGATGTTGGGGGCTGGCTGCAGCTGATGCTGGGCCAATGTGTGTGCTTTCTGGGTTCTGCTGCACCCACTTCAAAGCAGTAAAAATGAGCAGTTTTTTTCAAGTCCACCTGGAGGCAGGTTCTGGTGATGGCTTGCTCCCTGCATGCTTGCAATGGCTGCAACTCCAGGGTTGAGGGCAGCACTCACACATGTTCATGGTGTGTGGCTGTGCTTGTGTAAATGGATGCTTCTTACAGCAGTTTTCATGGTGAATAGCCCAAAGTTGGTGGCAGCAGTCAAAACTTTCCAGAATACCAGTACCTTTTGGTGTGTGCGCACCTTGATACGCACTCTGCCATCTGCATCGCAGACATCCTCCATACAATTATAGACAACCAAGTCAAGAAAATCTACTTCAAACTGGCTGTAGCTGTGTGTGATCTTAATGTTCGGCAACAATGTGTTGAGCAAACTGATGAACGCAAGCAGTTTCTGCTCGCTGCCCTCAAAAACCACAAATCCATCATCGATATAACGCTTAAACAGAGAGGGGAAGTCGCTGCCCAAGCGTTGCTTGGCAACACCTTCCCACTCCCTGGCCAGGTAGAGCTGCTGGTGGCATGCAGTTGGTGCCCATTGCACCCCCAACAATCTGCCTGCAGTACTTGCCTTGCACAGTAACTACATTGTTCTTCAGCACAAACTCTAGGAGCTCTGCAACCATTGCACGGCGCATGCCAGTGCCATGAACTGCTGCTGCACATGCAGCGATGCACCCAGCGTGGTCAACATGTGGGTACAATGACTCCACATCAAAAGTCAGGAGCCAGGCATCCTTGCTTACGCGGAGCCCATCTATCTCCCTGATCAACTGCGTCCTATCCCTAAGTACTGTATCATATTCATGCAGCAGACTATTTAGTTCGTCTGCCAACCAAACACTGACACACGTTGTGACCCAAGAGTGACAGGCAGCTATTGGCCTGCCTACAATAGGACCATCCAAACTGGCCATTTTATGCAGTTTGGGCAAGATGTAAAGGTGTGGCGGCTGCCTCTTCTTCAAACCCTGCAACAAGTACTCAGACACTTTGTCCCCAAGACACCCGTGGTAAATGCCAACCAACCTTTCCAGTTTCCTGCAGGTGGTAGCAATGACAGCTGGAAGACGATCTGTGATGTCTTCATATACAGAGCTGTCTGACACATGTACTTGCACTGCTGCATGGTATGCATTAGCAGGCATGAGTGTCGGCCCAAGGTTCTTGTCCGCTGCTTTGATCACATGCTCTGACTGTTCTGCAGGAAGGATGCTGCTAATGTCCTCGCGACTCTCCGCAGGACTCCGTCGATTGCTGGCTATATACACACCGGCCCTGCTAGGTATGCAGTCCACCGTATGGGGTGATTCCCACATGCTGCCTAGGAAGGGGTGTAAGGGTCTGGGTGGTCTACCTTACACCGAAAATAGGGAGAATAATCAGTCTGCTTTCCGCCTCCCCAGTGGGTGAGGCGCGGTTGCCGATGCCGAAAGGTATGGCTTACAAGGATTGATGATTATTATTATGCTCTGACTGTTGCCGAAAAGCATGCAATGCTGCAACCTGGGCTGTGCTCAAGTTGCTGGTGCGCTTATGTTGCTGTGATACAGCATCAAAACGTGCCAAAATAGTGGATTCCACCACACATAGATATGCCTCCACTGCTGGAGGTGCTTCCCTAGGCACAAAGTCAGGTTTTGCAACTCTGTACTTTGGGAGCGGACCTGTGTCCTGAAACATGCATCGCAAACGAACACTACGCTGGAAACGCTGTATTGCTGTAACCAGCTGCTGCCGTGTGATGCAGGGTGGTGTAGGCACAAACTTGAGACCATTATTCAAAAGCATCCATGCATCCAGAGAAAATGCTGTTTTGCCCAGGTTGTGAGCACCCAGCAGAGGGGGCAGGGCTGAGAGAGGCACCTGCACATCTCGTCTGGTTGCCTGGAGGCGCTGCTGCTGCCGCTGCCGTTGCGCCCTGCGCTGCTGCCTGTGGCGTTTGCGCTGGCGTGCTGACATGCAGCAGTCCTCTGATGGCCCAACTCCCTATGCGGCCGGCAATCCACATAACACACCCGTGACATACCCCAACCCCGACATGTATCAACCCACAAGAATACACAACCCCGCTGCTGCTAGATTGGCAGACTGCACTCTGCCACTGACACCCCAGCAGCAGCAGCAGCAACAACACAACAAGTAGCATCACGATCCCACCTCAACTCCCCGACAGCCACCATAGGTCACTGTTGCAGCAGACCTGCCGAGCACTCATTGCCGCACTCAGGGGTGCGCTGACAAACATACCAGGGGCCCTCACCCCCTTCCTGTGTAAAGGAATCACGGACTTGAACCAACAACAGTCTGAACTCTACTCCACAGTAGCTGTAGCCAGACGCACAACCCATTTGCTCTTCAAATAAAAAAATAAAAAATACCAAGGGCCCCACCCCCAACCAGCCACCTGCAACAAAACACTGTGCCAGGTAACACCCATCTAGCACACCATGGATGTGGTTGCAGCATCAGCCGCAGCAGCGTCATCACCAGCAGTAGCTGCCGCTGAGTCAGCTGATCCGCCAGAGTGGCCGCAAATCATTGCTGCTGTTGCTGAGCCGGGGCTGTGTGCCTTGTCTGTGTGGTCCCAAATGTCCACAGCATCCCAGGGGTAGATCACCTGCAGGGGGACAGCGCAGGAACAGCAACACATTCTATCAACACAGTTGTTATCAATGATACCAAGGTTCATGTGAAAGGTGATGCTCGACAACCAGCTCAAGGGGCAGGCATGCGCCTGTTTTATTTGCCCAGTGGCTTGTCAGTGTCGCCTCTGATGAGGCAGGTGCTTGCTGCCCATAACATCCACTGTCACTGCTGCCGCTATCACTACTGCTGCAGCTGTGCTGCTGACACTCAAGGTGCAGAATATAGAGGAAATGCAGCTGCTTGCGCTGCTGGCGCTGTGGTGCAGCTGTAGCAGTTGTGTGCCATTCTGTGGCCTGACTGATCCCCACCCCAGCAGCAGCTCACCCAGTGGTCCTCAATGTCGCCTCCGCTGAAGTAGGTGCTCGCCATGATTGCCTCAGGCAGCTGCTGCTTCTTGGGCTTCAGGTGCTTGTTGTGCACCACAAAGATGCCTGCGCGGCAGCAACGGCAGCAGCAGCATCATGTTAGGTTCAGTGTTGCATGTTCAACTCCTTGACGCCTGTGAGGTGTTCAGCTTGTTGCACACCCCAAAGGATGCCTGTGGGTCAGATGGAAACACATATTGCTGACCAGTTGCTCCATGTGAGGCAGCACCAGCCCATGAAGCATCTCGAACAGGCCTGCCATGCCACTTACCGATGCGTGGCTCCTTCCACTCTGCTGCAGCCGCTGCCGCCACTGCAGACGCCGGAGTTGCCACACTCTGCTGATGATGAGGATGGCTATCACTGTCAGTGTCTGCAGCCATGGGGCTCCCAGGGGGCTCACTGCAGGGCTGATGGGGCAGGGCGTGCCAGGCAGGGGCACCGCAGCTTTTGCGGCCTGCTTGTGCTGCTGCTCTGAGAGCCAGACTGCCTTCTCCAGTGCGATGTCCTTCTGCAGCTCGTCCACTGCGTACGCCAGCGTCTTGCGGGTGTCGTCAACCTGCGGCGGCAGAGGTGGTGTGAGAATTGTAGCAGCACGCTAGCAGAAAAGCCTGCAGAGGTGCTGTGTCTCGCATGTCAGGGACTTTGACAAATACGCTGAGCTGTCACGGGCAAATCCAGGAGGGTATGAGGCCAACACCTTGTATTTCATCAGTACCGGTATGGTGTGGCCCTGCTGGCTACATGCTGCCTCATGTGTGCCGTGCGCCAGCAGTCACTGAGTCCCTGAGTGCCAGGTTCTATTCAAACAGAGCGTAAAAAACGTATGCCATAACGCTTTTGCCGCACCTCGTCCACGATCAGGATGGTATGTCCCTGCAGGCTGACTGCTGCCTCGTTGGTGCCGTGCACGTGGCTGTACGTGAGCCACTGCGTCTTGCGCACCGGCCTGTCCAGGGGATCACAGCAGTCCTCGTGCTCATACAGGGTGAGGCCGATGGCCTGCAAGGAAGGCAGGCAGAAGCAGCAGATGCAGCAGAGAGATTGTGTCGGGCATGGTGAGACAGCTTAGCTGCTGATGAGGTAGCTGAGCATGTGCTAGTGGGTGCAGACGTGTTTTGTAGCTTGTGCTGGCAATCAGGCGCCGCCAGTGTGCCAAACTGCCAAATGCCTTGTAGCAACATGATTTTGTTCATTCTGGCCTGGTCTATGTGCAGGAAAGACATTGTTTGCCAAGACAGCCAGGTCAGCAGGGTCACACCTGAATAGGGATGGTCTTGCCATACTCCCGCTTGAGGAAAGTTCGCAGGATGCGGGCTGGAATAAAGCCACCACCTCCTACGACAACTACCGGAAAGCAGCAGCATTACAGCAGCCTGAGTTGAGGTCAGGACAGCTGCCCTTCACACCAGCAAGTGATACAGCAGCTGCAGTAACAACACGACGGCTAGCGTCGTGTTTGAGGCGGCCGCACAGCTCTTACAGCTGAAAAAAGATGTTTTGTACACGACAGCGGCTAACAGCTGCACCTCGGGTCAGCGCAGTGCAAACGGCAGGACTAGCGAGCGGCTGTGTCTGCACTCTCTGCGCAGCACGTACGGCCCGGAATTCTGATTATATCATCATGGTTTCAAATTTCATAGCTTTTACATATCGCTTGGACGTAATTGGAAGTCCGTTGTTGCGTTCGTATCTTGCTGAGCATGTTGGCTCTACACTCACCGATGCTGATGATCAGCGTTGGTTTGAAATCATCGAAAAGCCTCCTATCCACCACTGTAGCTCTGATGGTCTCGTGAATCTGGTTGTAGCTGAAATACAGGCGTTGTGGCTCCGACATGATTGCGTCTTGCTTGCCCGGGCGTGCTGATATGAACTGAAGTAGTTGTGTCCGAAACTCTGGTGCAAGTGTTGTCAGCTGCGGCGATGCCCTCCGACACGTACAGCATGCCCTCACTGGTAGTAACAGTGACAGTGACATGAACAGTACACCAGGGCAGGGGTGGGTCGTTCCAAATTTCACTTTTCATTTCATTACATTTCATTTCATATTTCATTTCAAATTTCATTTCAAATTTCACGCGCCGGTAGGCCCCACTGCAAGGAGTGAAATGACTGCAAAACGGGCGTTTAGACCCGCAAAACAGCAGCTGCTCTCGTCGTAAGCAATCACGGGTTAATATGTTGCCACATTATAGCTCTGGAGTGGGGCTAAACAGTCCAATCGGAGCCCAGCACACACTCTTGTCCTGCTCAGCTTGTCCACTGCTAGCCTGCAGCACGTCCTGCCCAGCCTGGCAGGATGGGGGGTATCAAGAAACATCAGAACCATGCTACCACACTGCAGCTGCATACCACTCAGATCAAAACCAGCACAAAGTAATTCAGACCATCAACAACCCCCAGTTGCATCAAGATACACAAAGCTGCCATTGCCGCAGCTGGGTAGCATCTGTCACATCCGCCCACATGGCCAGTCTGCTGTGTTACGGCTGCTCCTGCTGCTGCTGCTGCTCCTGCTGCTCCTCCTCCTCTATCACACTGTCCAGCCATTGCACGTATGCTGCGAAGTCCTCTGCATCACGCACTGCACCATCGCACCATCGCGGCTCAGTCGTTTCACTTTTCCGTTTCAAATTTCATTTCATTTCACCTTTCAGTGAAATTTCACTCACAGGGGTCCCAAAACCTGAAATGACCCATCCCTGCACCAGGGTGACCACAGCCCATGGGCGTTCTTAGCCTCCCTCCAGTGCGGCATCGCCGTTCAACTTGCTCTGCACGATCATCGTAACCCCGTGCTTTGCCGCAGCAGGGACACATGAAGGCAGCCCAGAACACCGCCCTGCTCGTTTGGGGCCTGCTTGATGACGTCTGCTGCTCAGCCAAGCCCCTGACCGCTGACCCACAAAGCAACAGCCACGCCATACCATTAGATGGCTGGAACACGCCGGCAAGCCTGCTGCAGTGTGCAGCAGCATCTCCTGTACGGCAGGTGTCCCTGGGCTGGATGCATGCGCTGCTGCTGACAGATCAAGGAGGGGCGTATGTTGCGCTGGCTAGCCAATTGTTGCAAAAGGCCAGGTAAACATGCATACAACTGTGTCTGGTAGATTTGCTGTTGTCAGCTCGAGATCTACATGCTGTCGACGCCGTGGGGCGCTACCACAGACAGCCAGGGGCAAGCTTTGACTGCTGCCTGACAAGTGGCCTGGTGCTGCTTACTAAAATAGTGGTGGTGAAGAAATATCGCATCAACACTGATGTTGAGTGTGAGATACGTATCCTTGATGACCGCCTTGGTAGGGCTGCTTGTGCGGCTCCATGAACACTGAGCTGCAGCCTCGCTTGTGTGCAGGGCACCTCTTGACAGCAGCGCCTTGCAGCTGCCACCTGTCTCCAGCAACATCTCTGGCAACAGCAGCAGCATCTGGCAGCCTGTGCAGCTGCTCAACACCAACATGCGTCAAGCTGTGTCTGGCGCTATCTTTATCCAACAGATTGCCGCAGGTGAGCTGAGGGGCACGCAGCTGTCATACATAGGAGCTGCTGGCAGTCGGACCACCGTCAATGTGCTGGCTGCACTTGCCACAGGTTTTTGTGACATGACACCTTGGAGATGTGACTCGGCACCTGCGTCTGACATGACACCGCCATATTGAAGTGCTTGTGACAAATGTAGCACAGGCATATGGTTGTGGATCCTGGACTGAGTGTCACTCTGATCTTCCACCCCAGCTGCCGCCGTTGTTGCTGCTGCCAAAGACATGGTGGAAGTGACAGTGCTTTGTCATACGTACCTTGCATGCTGTTTGGCAGCAGTGCAGGAAAACATGCTTCACTAGTCAATCAGCGCAGGTGCCTTGTCCATGCTAGCACTGCTGCCGCAGGTGACCAGCACTGCCTGCTGGTTGAGCACTCTGGTTGGGGATGAGCTCTGTGCATTGCATGTTTAGGACTCACATACCATAGCGGTGCAGCTGGCCCCTGTTGTGAGCCCGTCAGCTGCAGTTGCTGCTGTTTCCAGATGCCCTCATACCAGGCTGTCAGGGCCAGCAGCTGTTCTCAAACCGCTACCACTTTGGAAGGCAGGCTTGATATGTGCTGGTGTTGCTTCTGCCGCAGGTGACCAGCACTGCCTGCTGCTCGACAAGTGTGGCTGTGTATGGGCTATGGGCAGTAACCAGCATGGGCAGCTGGGGCTCAAACCAACACAGCAACCAGCAGCAGCAGCAGAAGTTGCGACAGCTGCCCAAAGTGCAGCCTCAAGGGGTGAAGACGCAGGTGTCGGGTGTCAGCAGGAACAGCAGATCAGCGGCTTTGCGGCTGTATTGGGTCCTGGGTCGGACAGCGATGTGCAAGAGCCGGTAAAGGAGGTGAGTGGCGTCAGGTGCTTGATTAGGCAGCTGCCCACCGTGCATCACAAGCCTAGGCAGCTGACAAGGACAAACACTACAACATGTTGCTGCCAGTACAAAGACAGCACTGCAGGCGCTGCCGGCTATGTCTGCTGCCACCGGCATGCCAGCAGCACTGTCACAACCCACTGATGTGTGCTGCTCGCGTGAAAACCGGCAGCACTTACACCTAGCAGGACAGCAAGCAAGGATGCAGCATCGCCCGACCCCCTCATGCCAAGCTACGCACGCAAGCAGGGCTGTCGTCAGCCACTGCTTTGTGCTGCTGGCGTGTGTGTGCAGGTTGCTGCGGGTGCCTGCCACCGCATAGCCGTCACTGCATCCCTGGGCCGCCTGTATGCCTGGGGCTGGAACGCACATGGTGAGGGGCCTGCGGCAGTTGCCTACGTGACAGAACCTATTAAGGCAGCTCCTGGACTCCATGCACATGCATCACTGCATGCCTTTGCTGTGTCAAAGAGCGGATTCAGACGGAACCCATGTAAAGCAAGCTGTGTCTTGTGTGCCCAGACGTGGCGGGCATGGTATGCCTGCAGCTGGTGTGGCACGTACTGTTGTGTTGCAGCGGTGAGTGATGCTGATCACACCCCAAAGCCCCGCATCATCACCACCTTCCTGTCCTGCTGCTTGCAGGTCAATGCGGCACAGGCAGCACAGCAGACGTGCAGCAGCCCACTCTCTGCGCAGCGTTGGACGGTGTGCCGCTGGCATGCGCAGCAGCTGGCATGGCGCACACTGTGGCAGCAAGCAGGGATGGGGCAGTGTATGCGTGGGGCTGCGGCAGCGATGGCCAGCTTGGGCTCACTGCCGAACCTACTGCTGTAGACCATCATGATAGCATAGTCCACGACAGTGCTGCGCACTCTCAGATTGTTGGTACAGGTGCTGGTGGTGGTGGTGGTGGGTGCAAGCAGCAGCCGCGCAGCAGCTTGCTGCCTATGCTGGTGGAGGATGCTGCATTGGATCAGGAAGACGTTGTGCAGGTGGGTGAGATGCAAGTGCTGATGCAGCTGCTTGTATTGACCTCCCAGTGCTGCAGGTATCCTGCAGGAAATCAGCTGATTTGGTGTGAAGCATGAGTACACAAACATACCTGATGCGTGCTGATGCATAGCAATGATTAATTTAAATTCACACTTCATGCCATGAGGCCGTCAGCTTGGTATGGTTGGATGAGTAGTGCACTGGTAGGCAGCAGACATAGTTTGTAAGTCCTGCCGTGCCTTACATTGCTGTTTGTAGGTGGCCTGTGGTTCCAGGCATACTGTTGTGCTGACAGCCACAGGCAGAGCGTTTGCATGGGGCCTCAACAAACACGGGCAGTGCTGCACAGGTGCTGGAGATGGAGTTGACCGCAGCACAGCAGCAGCAGCACTTACCAACGTCAGCGCCCTGAGCCAGGACACCTTTGAGGTGCAGACGATTACAGCTCCACGACCAGTGGAGTTGCCCGAAACCACCCTAGGCCCTTGCTTGACCCACGGCGGAAGTTTTGCTGGCCTGGAAAGGAGCAGCATGGCAGCTGAATCCATGATGACAGGTCCAGGCAGTGCAAGGAAACTGGTGAAGTGTGGGAAAGCGGTTGCTGTTCGGACGGGACGATGGCATACGATTCTAGAGGTCGCGATCACTGAACAATGGCATTAAGCACTGGTATTGGCCATTTGTTGGGTGCTAGCTGTTTCATACGGGTAGTAGTAGTTCAAGAACCGTTGCACTGCAATCACGTCCCACTATGGCAGAAAGGGCCAGTCTACACAGCAGTGCTTACAGGGCTTTACAGCGCTTTACAGGCGTGTTATGGTCTTTACACTACTTTCCGCCCGTAACCGAACAGTAACACCTGTACAGTGGTGTAAACACCGTGTACAGTAGACGGCAACCGAACAGCGTAAACAACTGAAGTGTAACCTGCTTGTAAGATATCAGTATACCATGCGTACTGCTAGGGTGTAACCAGGCCTGTAGTGTAAACTAGTTTACAGCAGCAGTAATGCTGCTGTGGCTGTTGCTGCTACTACTGTTCCTGGCCCTCCTATCTCTGCATCCAAATGCGATGCAGCGTTGCTATGGACCGAAACAGCGTGTTCCAGAACCTCTGCCCTGGAGGGTTCTAGTGTTGCATACTTTTTTGTCTTTCACCAACGCTTTGCTGGAGCTTGATGCCGCTCGCGCGACTTGTCTTATATCTTGCAATCTGCATCGATACCTTAGTCTCTTCGTAGCTGCTCAGCCAGCTGAAGCTCTGATCTGCAACCGACAGGGGCCACCTGCCTTGATCCGGCACAGCTCGAGGCTCGCAAGCATTTGATCTCGTTGTATTATGATCGAACGGATGGTCGTAGCGGCACCCAGCGCAGATCAGCCCAGGGCATGCCAGCATTGCTGCTGCTGCTGCTGCAGTAGCAGGGGCTAGTAGCAGGGGCTAGTGCTGGCAACTGAATTTGGTCTTACAAAGCTCCTTCTGCTCAACTCGTCGTACATCTGTCTGAAATTTATACTACTTGGGCTATGGGTACTTCCCGGAAGGAAACAGTACAGTGACCAGTAGTAGCACTGGTGCACTGCTGCGTCTATCACTGCTGGATGACTGCTGGTTGACTACTTCTACAGCTGCGCCAATTCAACAACAGGTGATGGCTGGTGACAAGTCGAGCACTCACTAAACATCCTCAGTGGGGCAGGCCGTGGCTCAGCGCTGTTTTGCTAGAGGTGGGCTGCTCAAAACATACTGACTGGGCCTATGGGTAGTTCTCCACTCAGTGTCACACCGATCTAGCAGCAAAGTATAAAGGAGGAGCTCTGTTGGTGCCTGCTCACACTGTGTCTGCCTGTGAATGCAGGGCGTATGGTTGCAATGACAGGCATAGCCAACAGGGCTCCTTGAGCATGCATTGCTAGTGATCAGCGCAGAACTGACGTGCAGTATTCGCCCCCGACTTCCTCAGCCCTTGTTGCAAGATCGGGGATATCAAGGTGAGCCAGCAGGCGCCCCCATGACCCTTTTTGACCGGGGAACGGGCGGGGGGGCAAGCGGGCTGATGCAGCAGACCGTAGGGAAGCTGCTGCCACCTGACTTGTGCGGCTGGTACACTCTGCAATAGCGACATGTTCTGTGTGTTCATATATGCCCAGATCCCTGTGCTTACACAAATATACCTCTAAACCAACAGTCTAATAGCACTTCTGTGACTGAGTTTACTGCTTTTGATGCTTAGGGTGACAAGCGCGCCCGGGGAACGGCGTGCACCTCCTTGATCATGTTGCTGCTGAAGCTGCTGCTACTGCTGCTGCTGCTCTGCTGCTGCTGCTGCTGCTGCTATAGCAGCTGCCATTGTTAACATGTCATTGTTGCTGCGTATGGTACTGTGCAGGCTCTACGTGAAATAAACATGATTAAGAACTCCACAGTTTACAGCGTCATGCAGCATCCATCTGGGCATGTGGCATCTACCCCAGCTGAGAAAGCTGATGCTTTCAAGTGTCATTATGAGCGCGTTGGCAGCCATGCAGCATTTGCTTCCTCCAACCCCCAGTTTGACGCTGCACACATGTCCCGAGTTGCAGCCAATGTGCAACAGTATTTGCAAGACTCTGCTGACTCCCCTGCCACCCCACTGGACCTGCCCATCACTGCCGCCGAAGTTTCCGACTGCCTGCAGAGGCTACGCACTGGCAAGGCCGGCAACCCGGCTGAGGAGGGCATTGTCAATGAGCTACTCAAGTATGGAGGCAGCACGGCCGCAGATATGTTACTGCAGTACTGCAATCTGATGTGGCAGCTTGAGCAGGTGCACCAGGTGCCAGGTACAGTTGTGAACATGCCCAAGAAGGGTGACCTGACAGACCCCACCAACTACCGTGGTATCACCCTGCTTAGCGTGCTTGACAAATTTTACACCAGCGTTCTCAACCAGCTCCTCATCAACTTTGCAGAAGGCAAGTCAGTGGCGGAGGGCACGACACAGCAACGGCAGCAGCAGCAGCAACAGCAGGCGCAACAGCAGCAGCAGCAACAGCAGGCGCAACAGCAGCAGCAGCAGGCACGTCAGCAGCAGCAGGCGCAACAGCAGCAGCAGCAGGCACGTCAGCAGCAACAGCAGCAGCAGCGTGTAACTGCTGCTACAGCAGCAGGAACGCCGCTGCTGCACGAGAGCCAGAACGGCTTTCGTCCCAAGCGCAGCTGTGCTGACCACCAGAGTGTGCTCAGTGAGGTGTTGGGTGGGAGGAAAGCTGAGGGAAAGGATTCTTATGTGCTGTTTGTTGACACCTATAAGGCTTTCCCAACAGTGTGGCTTGATGGGCTCTTTCAAAAGCTGTGGGACAAGGGTGTGCGTGGAAAGATGTTCCGTGTACCCTACAACTTGTATCAGGGTGCACGCCGTGTGGTGTCTCACGAAGGTCATGTCACTGAGAGCTTCACATGTGACCTTGGTTTGCATGAGGGCGATGTTACTTCCCCCACACTGTACCTGTACTTCATTGATGATCTGCTGCATGAGGTGCATGCAAAGCACCCTGGCATCACCCTTATGGGCCCTTGTGACGAACCTGCTGGTCAGGTTGTGGCAGCCACGCAGGCTGATGACTTTGTTGCTGTGTGCGGATCTCTGGCTGAGGTTCAGGCTGTGGCTGCAACAGTTTATGAATACAGTTATAAGTGGCGGTTCAAGCTGAATAGCTTGAAGTCTGCTGTCATGCATGTCTCACCAGCTAGACAGCCCAGCCAGTTGGCTGACTCTGGCATCATTTGGAATGGTGTGCCTGTGCCTGTTGTATCAGAGTACTGCTACCTTGGCCTGAGGTTCAACAATGCCTGCAACTGGAATACGCACTTTGAGAAGATGTTGGCAAAGTGCATCGTGTGAAGGGTGGGCTCATGCCAGTTTGGAAGAGCCGGCTCATCAGCGTGGAAGTAAAGCGTATCATTCTGCTTACATGCGTTCGCCCGATTGTTGAATATGGCAGTGAGGTCTGGTTTCCGTCAACTGCAAGGCAACTGCAACAGATCGACAAAGTGCAGACTGACATCATCAAGTGCTCAATGCGTTGTGGCAAGGAGCGCCCTTGCACTTCACTTGTTCTGGCTGAATGGGGTGTGAAGCCATTGCACATGTGGCTTCATCAGAGGGCGATGGAGTATTACTTTAGGGTCCAGCGTATGCAGAATTCGCGTTTGCCACGTCAGGTTTTCTCAGCTGAGTGGAAGGGCCCTAGTGGTGCTGTTGCGGTGACACCTTGGCATAAGTATGTGCAGAGTTTGCTTTGCAAGTATGGTGTGGATGTTGAGGCGGCGGCTGATCGAGCTAATGCGCGCAAGAATCACATCAACCGTCAGGTCAGGAAGCTGCATGCAGACACAATTGTTTGTGAATCACTGCACCACTCTACTTTGAGCCGTTACATCACGCATGTGCACCCTACACATGCTGATGCCATGCGTTTTAAAAGGGCTAGGCCCTTTTTGTGTTCTGGTGCGCCAACGCATGGTATTGAGTTGCTGATGCGTGTTCGAATGGGCTGTCTTTGTGTGCATGAGCGTACCAGTCGTTATGGTGGCAGCAGAGCTGATTCTAACACAGCATGTCCTGCTTGTGGTCAGGGTGTTGAGTCTTTGTCACATCTGATGTTTGATTGTCCCGCTACTTCTGCTCAGAGGGATACTATGCTTGATGAAATTCGGTCTGTTTTGCGTGATGTTGCTGGCGGCGCTGAAAAATTGCGCAATGTGTTGTCGTTGACTGATGCATCCACTAAGTTGTTGCGTTTTATTTCTGATGATATTTGGGGTAGTAGGGGGGTGTGCCGAGTGATATCTAGGAGCATTGCTGAGTATCTTGTCCAAGCTTAAGCTTGGGATGTGCGTAATAATTGCAAACACAATGGAGCAGTGCTCCCTCTTTCTTCCGCTCCTGAGGGGCGCGGGGCCGATGGCGTTGATGCTATGGCTTAATGGGTAACATGATGATGATGATGATGATGACGATGAGCAGGCATGATCATCATCAGCAGCACTGCACTACAGGTAGTGCTGCTCAAGTTGCTACTCAGCGTGGCGCTCAGCTGTGATGTGGCTTTGGTGTTAGCAAGTTCAGCTTGATTGCGTTGATCAGCACCTTCAGCAGTCATTGTTGGGCAGGAGTGCACCCTTGCCTGGTGAAAATTGTTGCAGCAAGCTGCAGCCCCTTCCAGTTCACTGCAGTATGCTTGCTTAGCAAGGGGCTTAGGGCCTCTGTCATGTTCAACCCTTACACATGCGAATAAATGTTGTTCTATTGGTATCGGCAGCCCCTTGCGTACGCTAACGCCTTCTTTCCTCTCCAAACCCATTACGTTGTCGTGTCACTGCACGCAGTGGGGCCTATATTGAGTCAAACCTAAGGTTAAACTACTGAAACGTCACATCTCTGGAATAATGACCTGCAGGGGGGGGTGTACAGGCAAAAAAGCAGGGGTGGGTCATTTCAGGTTTTGGGACCCCTGTGAGTGAAATTTCACTGAAATGCGAAATGAAATGAAATTTGAAACGGAAAAGTGAAACGACTGAAACATGTCTGAGCAGCAGCAGCAAGCGGGCCCGGGAGGGCAAATTCAAAGTGCTGGCCCTGCCCGCATTGGCCTGGCGCGTTCCCGGCATGCTCTCGGCGCCGTAGATGCCCCGTCTAGCAAAAAACAAAAGGGTGCATCGCTCAGCTTCGCGCGTGACGAGATCACCACTGTAGATGGCAAGCCCAAGTGCAACCACTGCAACAAAGTTGTCTCTTGCAACATCACCCGCGCTAAACACCATCTGCTGAAGTGCGATCAGTTCTGATGTTTCTTGAGACCCCCCATCCTGCCAGGCTGGGCAGGACGTGCTGCAGGCTAGCAGTGGACAAGCTGAGCAGGACAAGAGTGTGTGCTGGGCTCCGATTGGACTGTTTAGCCCCACTCCAGAGCTATAATGTGGCAACATATTAACCCGTGATTGCTTACGACGCGAGCAGCTGCTGTTTTGCGGGTCTAAACGCCCGTTTTGCAGTCATTTGACTCCTTGCAGTGGGGCCTACCGGCGCGTGAAGTTTGAAATGAAATATGAAATGAAATGTAATGAAATGAAAAGTGAAATTTGGAACGACCCACCCCTGCAAAAAAGAGGGTGTACAGGCCCTCAGGGGGTTCTCCCCCCCCCCGCCGACGACACAGGCTCTCATCCACAAAAATCAAAGCTGCAAGCCATCCTTGCTCTGTAATGGTATCAACAGGCACTACTTGGTTGCTCACAAGCCTGTGAGGAGGCCTAGGTCAAACCATCTACGACAGAGGTGCAGCTGGGTCGCTCAGATAACTCGCTGGTGGATTACGACTTCTGTGTGAACTGATCCTGAGCATACCACGAGGTGAGCGTGTTTCCGACAGAGGCTGTAGGATTGGATGCTGTGATACTTCGACACAGCGCACCACAGGTCACGCATACATGTGCAAAGGATGCGCGATTTCAAGCAGCACAATCGAAGTACAGCAGCTGCGTACAACCGGCTTTACTGGACGCATATTCTTGAGCGTGTTCAGGCCTGCGTACGCAATTCAAGACAAAGCCCCATAAGATTGCTCATGAGCATCAATAATGCGTAACATAGGGTTCGGATTGTGAAGGGACGGCTGCCATCCGCTGCCAGCAGCTGCCTTTTTGAAGTCACTGGAGTCCTGCAGATATATGGCATGTTGTGCCGGCAGCTCAAGGCGTCGTCCCACAAAACTACATCTAAGTTACACCAGAATACTGTTCGTCACAGTACTGATCACAGCAACGCCTCTGCTGCCTCTGCTATGACAGGTCATTGCTGCAGTGCACAGCAGGGCAGTAGCACAGGCCAACAGGTCTGGCCTGATCAAAGTTCTCCTGTATATGGAGTCTAGCAGCAACAATAACCTGTCTGTCAGGGTCCAGGGTGAGCATGCCCCAGCCAGTGGCGCCCACGACGGCAGGAATGGCAGCCTGATGCTGGCAGCCGCAGTGGAGTATGACGCGCATGCGCACATGCCGCTCAACATGTTCGACATGCACGGTGCACTGGGGTCTCCCTGCAGCTTACTCCGTGGCACAGAAATGGGCAGGGCCAGTGCGTACAGCAGCAGCCACAACATGCTCAACAATGGTGGCCAAATGCAGAAAGAGGATGTGCCGCTACCGCTGTGCAAGAAGGGTTTGGAGCCCAGCAAAGTTCAGAGTCCTGCTCCTGCCACCAGACCCCAAGGCGCTGCTGTGGCTTGCAGTTCTGCTGCAACCGCAGCTGCCAAGCTGTCATCCTGGATGCTCTCAAACTTGCAGAAGCGCAGCAAGCAGGAGCCAGCCATCAATCGTGCGGCGTATGGCGCACAGCTGCTGGGTGCAAGGGGAGGCACAAAAGTACTTGGCAGTGAAGAAGCGCAGCGCCATCATCATTGGCAGCAGCCTGGAGCAGGGCACGCCTGCTGCTGCTGCTGCTGCTGCTGCGCTAGGCAGTCAGGCACTTCGCTCAGCCCCCTCAAGCAGCAACTGCCTGATTGATGTTGCAGGCAGCAAGCGGCAGCTGGTGGCGCCAATGCTGCAGGGCGATGAGGGCGCCAATGCCATTGTGCTCGATCACATCATTGGACCTGGTGGATACTACAGGAAGGACGTGTCGTACTGCGTCAAGATGCGGGGCCAAGACATGTGGTGGCATGTGCGCAGCCTGCCGGCCAGCTGCCGTGCGTTGGTGCTGCATTACAACAAGGCGAAGGGACTCACCAAGAAGCGCTAAGCTGCTGCTGTGCCCCTGAGACCCTTTGTCGCAGCAGCAGGGTACAGAACATAGTAGGCAGCCAACTGGCGTCCATGTGAATACGCTGCAAGGAAAGTGCCCAGTAGGATTGTTGCAAGCCTGGGTTGACAGTCACTTTTGTGTGCGGCAGTACTGCTTGGCGTACGCCTCTGGTAATAACTGAAACTAATCACATCACCAGCACCATCATAATGATCAGCATGAGCATCATCAGCATCATCGAATAGAGAAGGTCGGAAGAAAAGAGTGGGGTGTCGAGGGGTTGAGGAGCAAGCAGTGTAGGGCAGCAGGGCATTTAGGGGGTTTATGACCTACAGGATTGCTCACTGTTGGCAGGGCGTTGCAGGCTGCATTGCAAATACTTGTGACAAAGCATATTGCATGTGTGTGCACGTGCGCACTGCGACAGGCGTCATCATCAGCATCATCATCAGCATCCGATGCTGATGAGTCATCAGCATCATGCGTTGAACGCAGTCTGACAGTGTGACTTTACGTTGATGCTATGGCTTAATGGGTAACATGATGATGATGATGATGAGTGTGACTTTACCTCCCAGGACGGCTGTACAATAGTTGTACGTTGATATGTCAACCTGACAATGACTTTCTCTGCATGCTGTTGTTGCTGTTATATCGTGGCATGCCATGCATCTCAGAGAATCATCCTAGTGCGGCATGGTGCACTGCACCATGCTGCGGCTGGTGCATCAATGGTTCCTTCTGTTGATTTGAATGCAATGATCCGGTGTTATACTTGCGGCTTCCAGCCGCTTCTTTGAGAGTGTCTGGCTGTCGTGTGCATGCAGTCATAGCATGCCGTGGACTTTGAACTGAACATTGTGATCAAATCTGGGATCAAGTTTGTGATCCAATCTGGGTTTATCTATCAGACGAGAGTTGGTAGTGCTGATGAATCTGTCGTTCTTGGTTTGTTGTGCTTTGTGTGGTTCTCGGAGTTTTTGAAAGGCAAAGTCTGCCCAAAATGCCAATGATTGGCTCCTTGTTGTGGATCGGACGAGGCTATACTTTTGATGGGTATCATAGTACATATGTAACTTCCAAGTTTTGAACACATGGTCCTGTGGTCGTGAGAACCTGCCTTGTCTGGTGCATGTCTGGTTGATGGCTGCCACAGGCAGCGGCTCAGCAGTGCCCACCAACACATCAAGAGACAGACTGATGACTCAACATGTGACACGCGCAGCGCCACCCAGCAAACAGATTATGCCTGCGGGACGCAACATGCTGCAGGCGACCACACTGCAGCCACCGTACCACTGCTATTTGCTATGCAGTGATATGTTGTGACACAATTTGACTCAAACAATCCAGAACCGGCTCTGGCAGAGCCTTCTTGCAGGCTGCAAGAACCACTGCATGCATTTAACAATTAGATTAATGACTTGTCACACCTAGTTGCCAAGCAGTTGATCCAAAACACAATCCCCTTTCATCATCATCATCATGTTACCCATTAAGCCATAGCATCAACGCCATCAATCCCCTTTCATGTTTGTGTCATTTGTCACCTGCTGTGCTGCTGCTTGGAGGCTCCAAGTTGGAGTCCAAGTTGGAGCAACGATAGCAGTGATTAGCAACAGCTGCAGCGCTGCCAGGGCCTGAAAGGCTGTTTAGCTGCTAGCCGCAACTGAGTTGCAGAAGCAAACTGTAAACCGACAGCGAGTATCTCTGCGTGTCTCAAACGGCGCGGCGCCACCAGCTGCACTGGCTTTGCAGCTACTGCAGGCATCTCTAGGGACTTTCAGGTGCAGCAATGCACAGTATGCAGCACATTACCGCCTGCGCCACAGCATACAGTTGCGCTAGAAGAGTCTGCTGCTACTGTAGCTGGTGCCGCCATATTTGCCACAAAACCTCTGCACTTCCCGGAGGATCCAGCTAAGCCGCCTGCATGACTGGCTGCCCGCCCGCTGCTGCTGCCGCTCCTGCGCCCTTCTTTGCTGGCGTCACAAACGCCTCCAGCTGCCCCTTGAGCTGCCGTGCGTAGTTCTCCAGGTATGCCACCTCCTCCTTGTGCTTCTTGGCCTCTGACTCGCGCCGCTCAGCCTCACGCTTCTCAATCGCCTCACACTTGAGCTTCCACTCCTGCACCTGCAGCACGAAGCAGCAACACGGACCAACCACACCAGTGTTTAGATGGCAGCAGCTGACAGGGAAGAAGAAGAAGTAGAGGTGACCCAGCCAAACCAACAGTACAGCGGCACAGCAGAGCCTCTGCTTATTAAACCATGTTGGACCCAAACCTGCTTACAATACAATACAATACAATACACCTTCAGGACTGAAACCTGCCTCAGGCACTAGCCCAGCGAGCCGATACTCCGCTCATGAGGGTTTTTGGTAGTAATTGTACCCAGTCTTTCCTTTGTTGGTTGGGCGATCGAAACCACCCGCACAAGTCCGTCAATTCCAGTTGCTTTTTATGCCCAGCCACGGGCGGTTGGACCGGTATTCGAACCCGGGTCTCCAGCATACAATGCCAGTGTTCTACCACTGAACTACCCAACCACACTGTGCTGCTTACACTGTGCTGCTGCAATAGCTAGGGCTGCCAAGTGCCGCTGCGGCTGCCTCACCTGTCTCTCCAGGTCCTTGATGCCGCCCTCCATCTGGCCGATGTGTGACTCCATCTCGCCCTTGCCCTGCTCAGTCATCAGCGCCTTGCGCATGCCAAACGCCACGCTGCTCTCATACAGCGTCTGCAGCACAACAAAGCGAACAAAAAGCAAACAACAGCAGTTGTTTGAGTTGCCACATGCATGACATGCACAGAATGAAGCAGAGGTGGAACGTAAGAGTGGCTACGGACCTGTGGTACAGTGTACTGCATGCGCAGCAACTGTCAGCTTGCTGACTCACTGCGCACAGCAGCTGCGTAAGCTGTTCAAAACCGCACACTCGTCAACTGCTGCTGCTGCTGCTGTCAGGCACGGCAGGGCAGACGTGGGCCCCGAGCTGTCAGCCCTAACATGCCTCACCCACCTGGTATGCTGCAATAGACATGCGCATCTCGTCTCGCACGCGCAGCAGCAGCAGCCCCCGCTCAGCGCAGTTGATGGTGACCTGCCTGATCAGCTCATCCATGCACTGGCTGTACAGCTCCTCGCGCACAGGGCAGATGCCTGTCTCACGCGCCTGTGTGCACAGCACATATGAGGAGGTGCGCGTTGTTTGAGTACATGCTCAGCATTGCTAATGTGGCATATAGCTGCTTACAAACAGTCCAACAGGGGCAATGTAGACTGTGCAGCTGCCCTATTAGTGAATCTGTTAGTGAGCATCTCATGTGCGGCAAGCAGTTGCAAGGAGCATTTTCCATCGTATGTTCTCTAGAAGCTGCAGCTGCGATATTAAATGACTCAATATATGCATGTTGGCAATCCACAGACGCTGGCACAAGCCTGCTGCTCCTCTGCCAACGTCTTGCGGCTGCTCACACGTCCGCACCCCGCACGGCACTATCGTATTTCTGTTCCACTCACCTGCCGTTGCTGCAGCTGCTGGTCCAGCTTCTCCTGCAGGTTGATGACGTCCAGCCGCGTTGCTGGAGTGCTGGACACATACTGCACCCAGAGCTGCCCATCCTCTGTCCATTCTCTGCAACGTGCAAAGTTGGGCAAATCAGCTGGGCACTACTTGTTTGCAGCCTGTAAGCAGGCATGATGATCACACGCAGGACCAAGCTACACGCATGTTGCATGCTGCATGCGTTCTGTTTGCCAGACTCGTGCTGCTGCTCTGCACAGCAGGCTGTCAGGACAGTACCTGGGTGGGAGGATGGAGTTGAGGATGTCCTCTGTCTGTGTGATGCCAATTTTCTGCTCTACTGGTGGTAGCGGGTCCTGTGCACATGAAAGCTGCGATCACATCATGCAGCACATGATAGCAGAGGACGCTGATGGGGAACTGCTGCCTTGACTGCACCTTTTTGCCAGCCTTGTCCTTCGGCAGCCTTCCTTTGTCCTTAGATGAGCTAACTAGAGACGGATTGCCGTATCTTACAAGCGATTGCAACGGAGGCGACATGATGCCGGGCTTTTGTATCTTCTGTTTGACTGTGCTTGCGACGTTCGGTGGTGCACGCAGCTGCCCACAACTGTACACACGTCTACTATAGAGCTGAATTATTCGAAGGAACTCACCAGAATTGGGTGACAAAAGTTCACCAAACCCTGGTGGATGGCTACTGATCGCCCAAGGTCTACGACCCTGTTTACCAGCAACGCACGTGATAATGATTGTTTACCGCGATACAAAGGCAGATACCAGCAGCTGGTGCACCAGCCATCACCAACGTGCTCAAATACATACCCTGTAGCCTGAACTTCACGCTGCCACTCACTAGACCAGTGCTGCAGGCTGCTAGCATCACACATGCCGATCAGATTGAGTTCAGACTGTCCCACTTGCAGAACCTGCTGCCTTACCACAAAGCCATGCAGCAGCAGGCATCCAACCGCACACCAATAGCAGCAACCACTTTGAGGTGCTACACCCTGGGTGCTAGTAGCACAAACACCACCGCTTCTGGCGACCAGAACCGCTGCGCAACATCTCAGCAGCATCTCCTGCTGCTGCTGCTGCTGCTGCTTTTCTCAGGACCCCGACTCCTGCCCAGCCGACTACTGCAAATCACAGCTGCTTCACATGTCCGCCACTGCCCTGTTCAAGCACTCCCTCACATCCTGCTGGATGCGCCCCACCAGCTTCTCATACTTGAGCTCCTGCACAACTTCGGCACCAAACGAGTACACCAGCGCCTGACGTGCCTGATCGTAGCTCACACCGCGAGCCCTGAAGTAGAAAAGCTCCTCCTCCGACAAGTCACTCACTGCGCAGCCGTGCGTGCACTTCACATCGTCTGCGATGATCTGCAGGTTGGGCTTCACGTTAACGGTAGCCTTAGGCACCAGCAGCAGGTTGCGGCTGAGCTGGCCCGCGTCTGTCTTCTGTGCCAGCTTGTTGACCTGTGAGTGAGGCGCAGCAGCAGCGACCGTGTGAGCGAACCAGCGCTGGCCAAATCCCAGTGATGCTTGCAGCTGATGATGCTGGCCGTGACCATCACTATCAACACAAAGGCTTACACTCTCAAACAGAGCTATGATGAACCAGCTGCACGTCACCCTTCCAGCGATTGCAAATACCCGTTCACGCACGCACCTTCACATTGCCGTCAAACACACCCCTGCCTGTCGCTGCGCTCGCAATGCACTTGTGCAGCTGGTCAGCCTGGCCACGCGGGTGGTCCAGCACCAGCTTTGTGTGCAAGTCCTGCAGCTGGCCAGCGCCAGCCAGCAGGAAGTGCTTCATGCTGGTCACTGTGTCAGGCCCAGCTTGGCTGATGCCCACATCGTGACGGCTCAGACTGCCTCCTAGCCGTGCCTCAACCAGCTCATAGCTGCTGCCCTCAGCCTGCACAAGCATACACAGGATGCACAAATGGGCGTCACTGCATGGCTTACTGCTTGTGCTGCTGTTACTATTACAAATACATGAGGTGACGCTGTCAGGCTGTCCGCAGGGCGCGGGCCTGATGGCGTTGATGCTATGGATTGATTGATGGAGCGATGATGATGACATGAGGTGCTACTGTCAGGTACAAGAGCAGTACGCAGGAGTCCTGCGGCGGATAATGCATAGGTGCTGCAGTACACAGCATGCTGGCAGCAGCTGCAGGTGCTGACAGCAGCGCGTCAAGACACAGCACTTGTGGTGCTTCTAGCTACTTGAGGATGCCGCCATTCTGCCCTTGCTTTCCTGATGGATTGTAAGGATGTTACAGTCGTTGCGGCCAGCGTATCCTGCTGCTGCTGTTGTGTACAGTGCATGTAGCCAGCTGCCTACCTGTGTAACCAGAGTGGCCTTGAAGTGTGCCGCTCCCTGCGCCTCCCGATTCACATAGCCATGCTTCAGCGCAGCTCCCTCTCCCAGAACCACCTCAGCAACGGGCATCGCCAGGTGTGCACCGTCAGCTGCATCTGCCGACACAAACTCCTCAACAACCTCCAGCTTTGCATTTCCTGCAAGGCTGATCAGCAGGCGTCCTGCGCTGGCATTCAGTGTGCGGCCGCCGCCGCCGTTGCTGCTGCTGGTGTCTGCTGAAGCTGTGGAGACGTGCAGCAGGTGCAGCGGCTGAGCGACAGCTGCATCTGCTGGCAGCGCGATAATGAGGGCGTCCTGTGCAAGGCTGCCGTTGAGCACTGCAAAGGGACCACCCCTGGCGTTTGACTGCACACCCTGCAGATGGCAACGCGGAAAACACCCACATGCAAACATTCTGAGACGCAACACGAAGTGAGGCAGATGATGAGCTGTACAGCTGAGAGCTGTGCTGGCTATCATGCCTCGCAGCTGAACATGGCCGCAACTACAGCCACGCGCGTGTATGGCGGTCAGCACTGGCAATGCCCTGCACAGCATGCTGTGTAAAGCACATGCGCCCGTGCGTGCCAAGCAACTGCTGCTTTCGCTGCGCGCACAGCTCTGTTGCAGACTGATGAAAAAGCTGCTGGAACAACATGTCCCCACGACCCCACAGATTTGAACACCCCACACTCACCAGCTGCTGCACTGCGTCTGCTGGTGCCCCAGCACTGCCTCCAATATAACATCCAGCTAGCAGCCCCGACAGGTCTGACAGCTCTGGCCTGAACACACCATTGACCAACACGATACGGCCTCCTGCTGCCTCTGGCAGTGCCAGCTGCTCAATCATGGCTGCATCTACCGCTGCATCTGCAGGAGCTAGCGCGAGGCTACTGTTGAGCACGGGGCTGAGGTCTGTGAAGCGATACTCCTCGTTGCGAGTGCTGGGCATGCGCATGCTGGTGAGGGCTGGCTGGCATGATGCACGCAGCTCTGCAAGCTGCGGGACGCCAGCACTGCAGTGTGCAGAGAAGCAGGAAGTAATTGTCAAGCCGCAGCTTGGAACACGCACTTTGTTTTAGAGCAGTTGTAAGCAGTTGGCACTGCTGTTGCTGCACAGAGCATGACCGCGCAACATCTGGGGTGCAGCACGGCAAGAGTGCACGCACATGCGACAGCTGGACACTTGCAACAGGGCTGCAACGCTGCTTCGACTTGCAACCAGCACTGAAGATGCAGCTTTGAGCGACATATATCAGTGAATGAGCGGCTGCAGCAGTCACACATGAAACATCTGCAGAGCATTAAGTTGGTACGCCTGTCCCCAGAACTGCGTGCACAGGCGTGGCGTGCATGCATGTTTACCTGGCTGCTGACTCCACCAGGGGCACTACATTTCGTGCCAGCCACTTGTCCTCTGCAGCTGTCACTGCTACTGGAGAGGCTGTGCTTGCATGGCAAACAAGCACTGACCGACGGCCAGTTGCCAGACCAGCTGTGCGTAGGTTACACAGCAGCAGCAGCAGAACAGCCAGAGGTTACTGAGTCAATGCATAGGCCAGCACGCCTTCAGTGACGTGCAATTGGTACCAATTCTATGCATAGACTCAATTGGCGACAGGCACAGCAACATGCAACAGTGCTAGTGTCTGGCACTAGCACTTCATGACCCTCGAATCGCTACTACACACCTGGCCTGCACTGCCTGCCGCTCGTCAGGCGCCTGGTGAACGTGTGACTCATTATACGTGCAAGATCGTGCACAATAAATAGCTCACAGCAGAACGGCTGACTTGATCTTTGTGGGCCCCAAGCTACGACGGCCCCAGCTGACGCGTTCAGATCACGTGAGGGGCAAAGCAAGTTTTTCCTGAACAAACTATGCGAGTCTTCCCTCTACAATGCCGTGCAAAACCCGCCCCAGGAGAACCCCTCTGCTGACAGCTTGAAAACGAAGGGCATCCCTGATCATATCACGTGGTCTGCCTATGCCGGCTATTCTCTGACAGTACCTCGCACGTCTCTGAGTGTCAAGCAGCGACCGAGTGCGGTTGAATAACCCGCGGTGCTGTCCTCTCTCGGACAGTTAGCCAAGCGTCATCTTGTGTGTTGTATCATATAAAAGTACGCTCCCAAGCTTTTTGATGTTATGATGACTGGCAGCAGGTCATGGTGGGCTGGATGAACAGCAAGTGCTGAGGGCAGCTGCTGAGTGCAAAGCAGCATGCCTACAGACAAGCGCCTCTATCCGCTGAACGAATGCAACATAGGGTAGGTTCCTAGAAACACCAAGTAACTGGCCTGGAGGCGTGACACTCCTGCAGCAGCGATCAACTTCACTCCCAAGCAATGGCAGCAGTGTCCCACGCTGCTGCCAAGCCTTGCGCGCTCATTATCAAAGCTTTGCTGCTGCAGGATATGGGGCACGCCGGACAAGAAGAGGACGTATCTTCTGTTGCTGCCAGAGAAGAAGCTGTTTGTAATCCTGCTCACCAGGGACTTGGATGCTCAGGTGTGCAGCTGATGACGAACTGCTGCAGCGTGTCATACCACACCTCGGGGGTGCACTTGCACAGCATTTCTGCGTTGTGTAATGAGCTGCTAACCATTTGAACCCCAGCACCTGGAGTAGCAGCCAAAACAGTACAAGTCAGACACATCTGAAGCACCGTCACATTCAAACAGGCAGCTGCCAGCTGTCATGGTACCCACCACACCGCCTTCAACAGCACATGCTGCATGCATAGCTCACTCAACTGATTCCCCACTGCCGGTGTCACTGCTCCAACCCCGTGTGTCTTAGCATCACCTGTTTCCTGCAAACTTGTTCCTGCAGGGCCGGCACAAAGACACCTCAGTCTCCCTCAACGCGCTGCTGTGCTGGGTCCGCAGCCAAGTCTCCCTCTGGCTGCGTCACAAGAACCCCTTTGTTGACCACGCTCATGCACCTCACAGCGACACAAGCGTGTTGACTTTTGAGGTCGGCTGGGAGGATGTGGTGGGAATGGACTTCAGCTGGAGGTTGACCGAAGATGCGAGGCTGGTGCTGGAGGCAGCACACATTGCAAAGCGGGTGTTTCACGATGTGAGTGGAGCATGCAGGGGCTGCTGTGTTGCTTGTTTGACTGGCATATGATGCAGCTAGAGAGGTTTGGATCAGTTTAGCGATCTGCTTTTGCACGCTGAGTTGACTCACGTGCTCGAACACTGCAACAGGTCTAGGTGACGCATACTGCGTGTAGGGCAATGCACCACGGGCACAACTGCGTTGTTGCTTGCAGGATGCAGACATCATGCACTGCCATCCAATAGCGGCCTGTTTACAGACGTCACAACCTGCACTTCTCAAAAACCAACATCTAGACATCTATGCTTACCATGTCAAGGCGATAGTTTGCAACCTGCATGCGCTGTTGCCTGCTGCTTACAGGCGTCCCAACACATGTTTCATCACAGCATACACATCCGCTGAGCCTGTTCACACGCTCATCCGCAACCTAAATCGATGTGCTGCAACATGCCTGCAGGTGGAGGCCGTGTGCTCACACTACCAGCCGCGGCCTCGCGGCAGCAGCCCACGTTTCCGCCTGCGCCAGCTGGCACCATCCAACTCAGCAGCAGCAGCAGCGGCAGCAGCAGCAGCATCCGGCACACTGCAGAGCCAGCAGCAACGGGAGCAGCAACACGGCAGCCACACGCAGCTGCAGCTGCTCATGCCGGCTGAGTCAGCACTTGCAACGTGCAGCGCTGCCAGCAGCGGCGGCACCGCTGCAGCAGCTGCAGCAGTTGCTGCTGGCGGCGGCTCACCTGTGTGCTGTGCGTCACCGGCACGTGGGAGTCCTGTGCGTGCTCTACTGAGCATGGTAAACAAGCCACATGCGGCTCTCGTGGCTTGCGACATGCAGCAGCAGCAGCAGGCTGGCAACATGAGCAGAGGGTCATCTTGGACGTCTTTGGCTTCTTGGACATCCAGGCGCAGCTCGGTTGAGCTCGCGCAGACACCAACAGCAGCAAGAGCAGCAGCAGCAGCAGCAGCAGCATTGCAGGGGGCGTCAGGGCAGCAGCAGGCGCAGGAACATGTTGTGCAGCAACAGCAGCAGCAGCAGCAGGGGATTGAAGGGCAGCCGTGCAGTCAACACCTACACCTACCTGCAGCAGCAGCAGCAGCAGATCAGGCGGCCGCCACCAGCCCGCAGCAGCAGCAGCAGCAGGTGCCTTGCAGCTGCAGCAGCAGCTGTGGGAGTCCCGGCAGGCTCTCTAAAGAACCTACCCTGGAGTTTGGCATTGGCAGTGCTCTAGCAGCTGCATGTGCAGCAGAACAGGACACTGAAGCAGCAGAGCTGGCTTCAAGAGCGTGCAGTGCTGATGTTCAAGGGCCGTCACAGCTGCAGCAGCTGCGGTCTGCTGCGTCATCCGACTCGTTATGTGACATGTCACCTGCAGCAGCACTAGTCGCGTCCCCGGCCTGCGGATCAGCAGCAGCAGCAGAAGGTACTGCAGATCTCGACTTCTGGCCGCAGCGCCAGCAAACTGCTGCTGCTGCTGCTGCAAGCAGGGATGAGGGATGCAGTAGCAGCACAGCAGCAGCTACAGGTAGCAGCAACAGCTTTGGGCTGTGGCTGAAGCCTAAACCATTGAGGTTGCTAGCTGATGGCAACCCCTCTGGTTGTGCTACTGCGCCCTGCTCAATGCCTGGGAGCCCCAAAGTTGTGGTGCAGTATGAGCAGCCACAGCAGCAGCTGCTGCTACAGCAGGACCTTCACCAGCCTCTGCAGCAGCTCTACCAGCAGCAGCAGCAGCAGCAGGAAGTTTCACAGCAGCAGCAGCAGCAGCAGATGCAGGGAGGTACCCACAGCAGCGGCAGCAGCAAGGCCAGCAGCAGGGCGCGTGCAGCAGCAGCAGCTGCAGCCGCACGATCGTGCCCGCTGTGCAACCAGCCGCTGCTTCAGCCGCTGCATGTAACGCAGCAGCGCTTCTATCAGCGCATGGAGCAGCAGCAAGATGGCAGGAGCTTGCAGAGTAGCGGCTCGCGCCCTGGCAGCAGCAGCAGCAGCAGGTCTGCGAAGCAAGCAGTTGGCAAGTCTAGAAGTGCCTGCAGCCTCAACCAGCTCGGTATGTTGGAAGCGAAGGCAGCTGCTAGCACTGCGAGCAGCAGCTGCCAACCGCAAGAGCAGCAGCAGCAGCAGCCGGGATCGGCTAAGGGGCTAGCAGCCGCCGTTGGCAGCTTAGCAGCACGGTGCATGCCTAATGGGCGGCAGGCAGGTTCTGCGGCAGCAGCAGAAGCAGCAGGCGGTGCAGCAGCACCTCTAGCTAGTAATGCAGATGCAGAAGGGAGTGCAGCCAGTGCTGCGGATGGTGCAGCAGCAGATGCAGCAGGCGCTGTAGATGCTGTAGCAGCAGCAGTTGGGGATGCAGAAGCAAGTGGCACAGAGGCAGAGCATCCAGCAAGCAGCGAGATAGCAGCAGCAGATGTGCAACCAGCAGCACAGGAAGCAGCAGGCAGGGGCGCTAGCCCTGTCGCCAATGGCTTCGCGGCTGCGCATGCACACGCTGCTGCTGCTGGTGCTGACAGCAAGGTAGTGTACAGCTGCCGCACAGTGGTGATGAAGTTTAGGGACCCCACGCTGCCTCACCAGCTCAGCAAGATCCTCAAGGTGAACACAGAGCTGCTTCTTGCTTTCCTTGTTGTTATGCGGCATGCCGCGCATGCTGGCTATACCCACCTGCTGCACAAGTGTGCACCTGCCATATAGGCATGTGTTGTAGCTGTTTGCAGCGGTGTATTAGTAGCGGGCTGATCCTCACTCCGCAGTGCTCTGTTTGTTGACCCTAGGCGCCAGGAATACTCATCTCTGCATGTTGTATTTGGGACCCCACGCTGCCTCACCAGCTCAGCAAGATCCTCAAGGTGACACACATACCTTCTTTCTGTTTGGCGTGTCTTGTGTCCAAGTCGTAAGATAATGTGTTTGCATGCTGGTGCATGCCTAGCATTCAGCCCTCATGTGCCTTGAATGTACTTCACTCTATGCGTTGTGTGTGGGATTGATACAAGTGCTGCTGCACCTGTTACCACTTGCCCTTCCGCAATGCATGCAGCAACTACTGTATCATTGTTCAGCTGTCTTGCGTCTGCAGGACGAGAGCAAGACCAACGTCTGTCTGCTGAAGCTGTACGACCCAACTCTACTCCTCTCCCCTCGGCTGCTTGTTGTTTGACTTTCTGCTACCTGACATCGCCGCATTTCTTTCTCGTTTCTGCTGAAGCTGTATGCCCATGGATGCTGCTCCTGAACCAGGTGTACCACTATTCCCACCGCTGCCTGTTGTTTGCATCTGCAGAACGAGAGCAAGAGCAACGTGCGGCTGCTCAAGCTGTACGAGTCCGGCCTGCCTGGCTGGGCAATCTGGCTGCCATCATACGGCCTATGGTACCGCCCCTGGATGCGGCTGATGACCCAATTTTGCTGTTCTCCCCTCGGCTGCATGTTGTCTGACACACTGTCACCTTACAGTGCTGTACATCTGCTTTTGCGTCTGCAGAATGAGAGCAAGAGCAACGTGCGGCTGCTCAAGCTGTACGAGTCTGGCTGCCCTATGACGGCCTCTGGTACCCCCCCTAGATGTGAATGCTGACCCAACTCTGCTCTACTCCCCTCCACTGCTCGCTGTTTGACATATTGTGACCTGAAATGACCGTGTTTCTTTCTCTGCTTGTGCATCTGCAGAACGAGAGCAAGAGCAACGTGCGGCTGCTCAAGCTGTACGAGTCCGGCCTACCAGGCTGGGCAATCTGGCTGCCCTCTTACGGCCTCTGGTACCGCCCCTGGATGCGGCGTGTCACGTGGCTGCTGTTTGTGCTGCTGAGTGTGGTCAGCATGGCGATGGGCTTCTACGACCTTTACAAGAATGTACCGTACTTCAAGCAGGCGATCGTGGCGATGTTCAGCCCTGCTGCGGCTGTGTTTGAGTGGCTGGAGCACCACACGCAGGTAGGCTGTAGTATGCTATTCTGTATGCTATGCTAAGGCTGTGGGTTGAATCGCTATGTGAATTGAAGGGGAAACATGATGACGCATGTAGGCTTGACCCAGTGTTATTCAAGTACATGAGCATGGAGTGTTGTACATGTGCAAACCAAGCCCGGCTGCCGGGGCATGAGCATTGGGGAGGGTGCAGGCATTTGTAGTGGAGCAGCAGTAGTCAGTTACTACTGGCCGTATGCAATGCTCTCATGAAGTCTATTTGTTGCTGCAAGTCCACATATCTGTCTTGTACAGTTACTAAGTGTACAGTTACCAAAATGGCATGTTTGGGCAAGTGCCAGTCGCAACTAGCACTAACACTGCTGTCATGTTTCTTCTACCACTGCAGGTCCGCCTGTCAATTCTGCTGACCTACATGCTGGGCAAGTCTCAGCTGCTGATGCAGCTAGCAACACTCATCGCATCAACTTCCCTACAGCCCATCATAGGACCCATAGCAGCACTGCTAGCCCCCCTAGGCTCCGCAGCAACAGCAGCAGCAGCAGCACTCACCTGGCTAGCGCAGCCCTTTGTTGCTGCTGGCAGGCTGCTGCTGGGGCCCGTAGGACGTCTAGCTCTGCTGCTGCTGCAAGGTGTGTGGCAGCTGCTGTCGCTGCTTCTATGGAGTGGGCCTGCGCAAGCGCTTGCGGCAGTTGGGCGCGGTGTCTTTGCGCTGCTGCAGCTGCTGCTACTGCCGCTGCAGACGATACTGCCTGGCGCTGCGAGCATGCGCGCAGGGTGGTCAGCTGCAAAGGCGACTGGCCAGGTTGCGAAGAACGCAGCGCCTGTCGTAAAGGGTGCGGCGACGACAGCAGCGAAAGCAGCAAGCAGCAGCTGGTCAATTTACTGGTGGGGTTTGAGCTGGGGGATGTTTGAGCCGCTCGAGCTAATGCGCGTCAGCACAATGCGCATCATGCGTGCGCTGCAGGCAGTTGTGCGGTTCTTTGTGGCACTCGGTGTTACAATCAACCAGCACCGGCTGAGCCTAATGCTGCAGCTGCGGCAGAAGCTGCGAGGAGGGTTGCGAGCTGCTGCACATAGCCCTGCTGGCCGCGTTGCGAGTGCTGTAGCGGTGAAGATGGGGCAAGAGGAGCGGGTAGCGAGGCTGCAGCAGCGGCTACAGCGAGCTGACAGCGGGTTGATCAGCGTAGGGAGTGAGCTGTTAGGGCATGCTGATTTGGTGCTAGCTGGTAGTGCATTGAGTTTGGACGGAGAGTTGCCAGTGGGGCTGGCAGGCCTGGCTGACGAAGTTCTCAGCGGACTTCGCAGTGAGGGCAGCTTCAACCGGATAGTTCACGGTGAAGTTCAGGGTCGAGTTCAGAGTGGGGCTCAGAGTGACAGCGACGATGAAGTTACTAGCGGAGTGACACGTGCACCGTCTGTGTCATCGTTCCGAAGCAGCGGAGGGTTGCGGCAAAGGAGAGCCGTTGCTGCTGCTGCTGGTGGTAGCAGTGGCAGCAGCAGCTTGCGGACCGGCAGCGGCCGTAGCAAGCAGGTCACATTCGCCAGCCACAGCAGCAGCATTGTAGAGCAGCAGCAGCAGCAGATGTTGGGAGCAGGGTGGCTGCAGCGGCAGCAGAGCAGCAGCGGTGGCGTGCGGCTAAGCCTAGACGCTGCTACTGCTGCTGGGTGCCACGTCGGGTGGCAGGGGCAGCTAGCAGCAGCAACTGCAGAAGAGCGGCAGCTGCTGATGACGGCTGGTGCGGCTGGCTATAGGTCGCTGCAGTTTAGGCCTGGCAGCCGGTCTGGCAGCAACGTTGGTCACGCACTAGATAGCTGGCAACGTGCAGCAGCAGCAGCAGCCGGCGGCGAGGGGGCTTGGCAGCAGCAGCAGCAGCAGCAGCAGCAAGGTGTGCCTGCTAGCAGCAGCAGCGTGTGGCAGCAGCTGGAGCCAGTCGGCCAACTCAGCAGGAGTTACGATGCTGTTGGTGGTGGTGCCAAGATGTATGCTGGTGTGATGGATGCGCATCATGTTGCTGGTGTGATGGATGCACATCATGTTGCTGGTGTGATGGATGCGCATCATGTTGCTGGTGTGATGGATGCACATCATGTTGCTGGTGTGATGGATGCGCATCATGTTGCTGGTGTGATGGATGCACATCATGTTGCTGGTGTGATGGATGCGCATCATGTTGCTGGTGTGATGGATGCACATCATGTTGCTGGTGTGATGGATGCGCATCATGTTGCTGGTGTGATGGATGCGCATCATGTTGGTGGTGTGAGCATGCTAGGTGCTGGTGGTGTGAGCATGCTAGGTGCTGGTGGTGTGAGCATGCTAGGTGCTGGTGGTGTGAGCATGCTAGGTGCTGGTGGTGTGAGCATGCTAGGTGCTGGTGGCGGTCCTGCAGCTACGGCTGGTGGCTTTGCAGGGCTTGACGGCCCTGCTGTTGCTGCTGCTGTTGCTGTACGCCTGCACAGGCGCAACAGCTGGGGTTGAATGTCACACGCAGCTGAGCTTTGTGTATGCGTGTGGTGTTTGTGAAGGGGGGATATGCTCCTTCATGGCGTAAAAGCTGCAGTTGGACAGGCTGCTCTACTGCTGGGGCACGGTCGTATACTTACTGAGCAAGTATCGCTTTCAAGGCGATGCCATCGCCGGATAGTACTGGCAGTCAGAGTGTTGCAAACAACCTGCCTATATGACTGCTCCTTGTATATCTAGATGGAACTACGTTAGGACTTTGATCCACAGCTCAGTAATAAGACGATGCTCTGCAGGGTTCAGGGGTGTGTTTGGCTGTGGTACGTAGGCAGGGCGCCTCATACGCCGAGGCTGCTCCCAAGTCCACATCTTACATCCAGCCCAGCTTGTCGAGCGCAAGACTGGTAGCTGAGAGGTTTTGCTGTCCTATAAACAGCTCGTTTCATTTTTTTCCATTGCGCGGCTACGTGCGTGTGTCCAGGGTGACACTGAGTTTTGAGCCAGATGGCTATCAAAGTAAAAGATTTAGTTGCTATGTTCTCCATTTTGATGGTGAGCACCGCTGTCACGGAGGGTCGTTTGAGGAGGAGTACCTCGACTTCGAGGGGGAGCCAGAGGGCCCTGCTGAGGGAACTGAAGGTGGGAATAAGTCCAAGAAGGACCCGCAGCAGCGGTGGTGGCAACGCTAGTCAGTGAAGCTTGCCAGCCGAGCTCCTACTCTCTGGCTGAACTCCGTGGTCTTTCACGATCAGCAGTCACGGCAAAGCGTTTTGTAAACGAGTACGTTTCAAGACGCTCATCTGATATTGAGGCTGCCCCTGCTCCTGCAGACATGGATACGGATAGTGAGAGTGAGTCTCTTACTCCCAGAACTGTGCGCAAAGTTGTGCGTAAGAATCGCCATTTGGCATTAGAGAACGATATGCTTCGGGCTGAGGCCAAGGCAGCCAAGGCCGAGGCTGCGTTTGCTGTCAAGGATTACAACGAGGCTGTTGCTGGTCGCAGCGAGGCTGAAGAACAGCTTGCAGCGACCAACACCACTGTCACTGATCTCCAGAAAGAACTTGCAGAGGCACAGACGCGCGAGGAGTGCAATGTGTCCCGCATTTTCAGTCTGCAGCAGGAGCTGGCCGCTAGCACCAATGAAGGCAATGAGCTACGTTCAGAACTTGCAGTGCACAGAGGTAAGGTTCTTTCCTCTGCCCTGCAGAAGCCGCCTGTCTTTGATGGGAAGGGCATGCGTGGTAAGAATGGCCAGCAGAGCCAGCAGGTAGAGGACTGGCTGGCCATAGTGCAGCGCTATGCCAGGGAGTTGAAGTTTGATGATTCACAGACAGTGTCTGTGGCAGCAACTTATCTGAGGGAGGCTGCAGCTCGGGCATGGCTTGCACGGGAGGGTCTGTTGCAGGCAGAAAATAAAGAGATCACACTGGCAGACATGAGGGACTGCCTTGTGAAACGCTTTGCCCCCGCTGCTACAGTGCACACAGCTCGCAGGGACCTAGATGGCCTTAAACTGGAGGGTCGGTTTAAGAAGCTGTCCGCATATGTCACAGAGTTTGACAGACTGTGCAGCTTAGTGCCAGGCATGAACATGGAGGATAAGTGCCATAGGTTCATTGCCGGTCTACCTGCGCAGCTTGTGCTCAAGATTTGCATTGATCCCAGAACTCGTGAGCTGTATACCGAGTATGAGCCGATGCGTTCTGAGGCTCTGACTGCCGGTGTACATGATGCAGAGTTCGGCGAGAACATGCAGCAGCTGTTCACCAGCTACCTGCAGAAACTGGGCCCCAGCATGAAGCGCAAGCTTGACGGCTCATGGGCAGCGGTGGCCGGTTCAGGCTCCAAGTTTGGTGGCAACGGCAAGCCCAGCTCCAGCAGTGCGTCCCAGGGTCAGGGTGCCCAGGGTGGTACTAGCAGCAGTGCTGCAGGTGCAGCTGGAGGTGCTGGTGCTGCTCGCCGTCAGTTTGCACTGCCCCGCAGCAAGGAGGTGCGTGACTTTTGCATTTCCAAGAAGTTGTGCATCACATGCTTCAAGAGCGGGCACCCCGCTGCAATGTGCACAAACACTCCTGCTCCCAAGGATGCAAAGCCGCCTGGCTTTGGTGAGCAGCAGTGAAGGTGCTCGGGGTTGAGCAGCAGCAGTGGTGATGTTGAAGGTGCTAATGTTTGTGACATCCAGGTCAGAGAACCTGTGACTGTGGCTGCTGCAGAAGCAGTGCCAGCCAGTACTGTTGAAACTGACAGTATGTGTGTAACAGACATTGGCGGTATACACAGGCAGAGACCCCCTGTCCTGGTAGAGCAGCCAACTACCATGGATAATGCTGGTAGTGCACGTTGGACAGTGGCTGCTGCTGCATTTGATAAGTCAGGGTGTAGGTTTGATCCGGTCGTGTTTGCCAAGATGGTAAGCATGTCAGGCAAATCCGTTACACTAGATGCTTGTGCTTAATGGGTAACATGATGATGATGATGACTAGATGCTTGTGCATCGAGCAGAGCTCATGCACTTCAGATAATTGGTGCTCAGGCCCCAATGGCTTTCTGCAGTATGGTTGCAGTGGGCACCATGTTTGGCTTGATCCAGCTGAGAGCCAAACGGTGAAGTACTTGCAGCATTACATAGCATGCAAAGAAAAGCGTCCAGCCACGACCAGTGCGTTGTTGGTTCTGCCGAGAGATACGCAATTGCGAGCAAAGATTGCTCCGCTGTTGCTTGGCATGCGTTTGCTGCGATCATTCCGTAGAGGTACACGGCTGTATAATGCTGTTTCTGGCTGTAAGCCACAGCCAGGAGTGCCTCTTCCAGTCCAAGTCTGGTATGATCCTCCAGCTGCTTTGGCTGCTGGAAAGTTTGTAAGCTCAGATGCAAGTTCACCTACGGTGACTGTTCAGAGTGACAGTTCAAGTGTATTGCGCTTTACAGGCGATTTAGCTGGATGTGCTACACAGTTTCGAGTGGATACGGAGGCAACGCACAGTTTTGTCGCTGCACACTTTGTTGAGCGCGCTGGCTTGGCGGTGACTCCTGCTGCTCGCACTGTGGCTCTAGCAGATGGCCAGACTGTTCAGGTGCAGGGCATTTGCCGTGCACGCATCAAGATAGGTGGCGTGGTTGATACATGCACCTTTTTGGTCCTTCGTTTGGACCCTACATACAATATGCTGTTGGGTCAAGATTGGCTGCAGCGCAGGTCTGCTGTGCTTGACTTTGGCAAGGGCAGCATGACTGTTTCTGTTAAGGATTCCACTGTTGTACTGCCTGCTGGTGAGACACCACTAGGCACTACATCAGGTGGGGGAGAGGAATGTGCTCGCATTTCTGCTCTACAGTTAAAGAGACTTGCCAGAAAGCCAGGAACAGAGTTATTCTTGGTGATTGTACGGCCAGTCGCTGAGCCAGATGTACACTTGGCTTCAGTCACAGCGTCATCTGCTGCCCAGAATGATTCCCTGATTCCTAGGAAACGGCTTCAGAAAATCCTGGACAAGTACAAGAAAGTCTTTGCTGAGCTGCCTGGAGGTGTTATCCACTGGCCAGGTCTGCCAGAAATGACAATTGAGTTTGAAGACGGCAAGCAGCCGCCTGTCGGTTATCAATATAGGCTGTCTAAGCCTGAGAGAGACAAGTTGCAGAGACAACTCACAATGGCGTTGGATAAAGGCTGGATAGAGCCTTCTTCAGCCCCATATGGTGCTCCAGTGCTGTTTGCAAAGAAGAAAGGCGGTGGCCTTCGAATGTGCATTGACTACAGAGCAGCCAATGCCATTACTATCAAGAACAGGTACCCCTTGCCCCGTATTGATGATCTTCTTGATCAGCTGCAGGGTGCAACGGTGTTCACTGGTTTGGATCTGGCAGCAGGGTACTGGCAGATCCCTATTCAAGAGTCACATAAAGAACGTTCCACTATGCGGACCCCGCTGGGTGCATATCAGTGGAAAGTTATGCCGTTTGGTCTAACAAATGCACCTGCTGTGTTTGCTAGAACCATGCAGCAAGTTTTCCATGATATGGTTGGCAAGTTTGTGCTGATCTATCTGGATGACATTCTCATCTTCAGTAAGACTCCAGAGGAGCATGCAAAGCATCTAGATATGGTGCTTAAGCGACTGGAAGAGCATAAATTCTATGCCCAGTTGCATAAGTGTCACTTTGCACTGCCTGAGGTAGAATTCCTAGGGCACATGGTCAGCAAGGCAGGTATCCGGGTTGACCCCTGCAAAGTGCAGATTGTCAAAGATTGGCCAGTGCCTGCCAATCTTTCAGAGCTACGGTCCTTCTTGGGACTAGCAAATTATTTTAGACGGTTTATACATGCTTTCAGCACCATTGCCAGACCCCTGCACATGCTTACGCGAAAGGATGCAGTATGGCAGTGGGGTGCTGCATGTCAAACTGCATTTGAGTTGCTCAAGGAGAAGTTGACGGCTGCGCCAGTTCTGGCTGCGCCTGACTTTTCAAACCTTTTGAAGTCGTTGCAGATGCATCAGACTACACCTTGGGAGCAATTTTGCTGCAGGAGGGTCGTCCAGTGGCCTTTGAGTCAAGGAAGCTCACCCCAGCTGAGTGCAATTATCACACCCCAGAGAAGGAGCTCTTGGCTGTGATGCATGCATTAACTATTTGGAGATGCTATTTGGATGGCTCTCGCTTTACTATCTTCAGTGATCATGAGCCCTTGAAGTACCTGCGGACAAAAGCATCACTCCTGCCACGCGAAGTGCGTTGGTCTCAGTTTATTGAACGTTTCGATTACTCTTGGGAGTACAGAGAGGGACGCATTAATGCAGCTGATCCATTGAGCCGAGTACAGCATGCTCCAGTGGGTGGATCAGGTACAGGCAGTATCACTGGCTGTACTGCTGCCAGTGATGCTACTCTTGAGTATCTTGGGGCGATTGCTACAAGACGTAGTACACGTGGAAAGGTACCTAAACGGTCTTTTTCACCGCCTCCATCCCCTGCTAAGCAGCAGAAGAAAAGGAAACAGCATTCCCAGCCTGCCAGCAAGCAAGCTGCGCCTGCTGTCCCTACTGTAGAGACAATTCAGCCAGTTAGCAAACAAATTGCTGCAAGTTTGCGCGATGCGTTGTTGACTGCATATCAAGATAATAAAGATATCGTTTCAGCAGCTGTTGCTCGCCACTCCTTGACGCATACTGATGACGGGTTGTGGTGCCGTCAGCAGCAGGTGTACATACCAACACCTGAGCTGCAGCAGCAGTGTATCTCAGAATTGCATGACACACCGTACAGTGGTCACAAAGGTGTCACCAAAACACTTGCGGCTGTGCAGAGATTATACTGGTGGCCAGGGCTGCGTACAGCAGTGACTAGATTTGTCACAACCTGTGTGCCTCATGTCAGCGCAACAAAGTCCAGGGTAAGAAGCCCATTGGCAAGTTACAGCCACTTGAGGTGCCTGCTGCCCCTTGGTCAGAGGTATCCATGGACTTTATTACAGGTCTGCCCACTGCAGTGCAAGGGCACGACGCTATCATGGTGTTTTGTGACAGATTGAGCAAGATGGTTCATTTTGCTGCATGCACCAAGATTATTGATGCTCCAGGTGCAGCCAAGCTGTTCAGGGACAGAGTCTTTGCACTGCATGGTTTGCCTGTTAGCATTGTCAGTGACCGAGACACTCGTTTCAAGAATGATTTCTGGTCTGCTCTTATGTCTCTGCTGGGAGTGAAGCACAAGATGAGCACTGCTTTTCACCCCCAGACAGATGGTCAAACAGAGCGTCGCTCTCGCCGAGTTAACAGAGTGCTGGAGGAGTACCTCAGGCACTATGTTAATCCTAGTCAAGATGATTGGGATCAGTGGCTTCCTCTTGCTGAGTTTGCCTACAATAATTCAGTGCATGAAGCAGCTGGTGAGACCCCGTTCTTCTTGAACTACGGTCTGCATCCCAGACTGCCTGGTGCAGTACGAACTCAAGTTCAGCCCCCCACTCCAGCAACAGAGTTTGCTGCGAAGATGGCTGAAATCACCGAGAAAGCAAAACAGAGGCTTGAAGCTGCTCGAGGGCGTGCAGCGCGGATTGCAAATCCTTCTCGCCATGAGGCTGTTTTTGCTGTGGGTGATCAGGTGCTTCTCAGTGCAAGAAATATTGCGTTGAAAACACCAGGAGTTAATAAACTCCTCCCCAAGTACCTAGGTCCTTTTAGAGTAGCACAGGTTCTCAGTCCTGTCACGTACAGACTGGACCTGCCTGCTAATATGAAGTGTCACATCGTTTTCCACGTTGGGTTGCTGATTGAGTATAAGTCAGATGACAGAGAGCAGCCATCTCCACCCCCACTTGAATTTGATGATGGAGAGGGTGGGGAGTGGTATGAAATTGAGAGGGTGTTATCACACTGTACTGTCAAGGTCGGTAGACATCAAGTGACTCAGTATCTTGTCCAGTGGAGGAGCCTTGGACCTGAGTTTAATGAGTGGCGTGATGAAGTAGGTGTCACTGCTACTGCTACCGATGAATACTGGGCTAGAGTTGGTGGCCGTACTGCTACGCCACCTCACGTTAAGACAAGGGGGACCCGTGCTGGTAGGCGTCAGAGAGCGCGCCAGGGTGGTCAAAATGCCACTAGGGTTGCTACTAGGTCTAGGCACAGGGCTGCCGGGACGGCCAGCCAATAGGTGGGGGAGAGTGTTGCAAGCAACCTGCCTATATGACTGCTCCTTGTATATCTAGATGGAACTACGTTAGGACTTTGATCCACAGCTCAGTAATAAGACGATGCTCTGCAGGGTTCAGGGCTGTGTCTAGCTGTGGTACGTAGGCAGGGCGCCTCATAAGCCGAGGCTGCTCCCAAGTCCACATCTTACATCCAGCCCAGCTTGTCTAGCGTAAGATGATCCCTTGTCATTACTACTACTGTCACTCGAATGGTTCACTCTAAGGTTGCAATGTGCAGCAGCTTGAACAGACCATGCTGGATTATTCAATCTACGCGGATCGACTCATCATCTCGTGAGACTATATGCACATACGCGCATCAGCGACCTGAGTGACCTTTCGAAGCTTGCTGCTGCCTTCGGTTGCTGCTCATTTCGTACTCGCTGTCAAGATACTTGAAAGATGTCGCTGAGCGCGGTGCGTGGACTGCATGTGCTGCAACAGCAGCCGCAATACGAGCATGCAAGCCTGTTGTGTCTACCAGGACTCCTCTACGCCTGCAACATGAGCGCGGACAGCAACAAAAGTGCATTGCATTGCGTGACCTTAGACGCGGACAGACTCACAATCACAGGAGCCGTGCCATGTGCTTTGCCACACTGTGGCCACACTGTGACAGCTGCAAGCATGCATACCTTACTGTATTGCCTGCTGACCTGGTGACGTTGCATCATGCCCTTATGAAACACTGCCTGCAGGAAAACGAGCCCCGGCTGTCCAGCGATATTCTAAACAAGGTGCTGAGCTTTGTAGAGCGGCAGCAGCGTATAGGCAGCTGCAGCCTGGTCTGCCGCGCGTGGCGCAGCGCAGCAGCAGCAGCTACACCAGACATCAGCATCAACCTGCCAGTGCAAGACACAACCACACAGATGGATCTCAGGTGCAGCTCCCTTGAGGCATGGCTCACGCAGCATGGCAACCAAGTCCACAGCTTGCAGCTCAACTGCACCGACATCGCAGGTTGGTCGCTGGGAATGTGCGATCCAAGTTGCATGGGCCGCACCCCAATGCCAACAGTATACGTGCCATGCCAGCAGTTGGCGCAGCTGCAGCGTCTGTGTGTTGAAAACGCACAGCTACAGCCATCTATCACAGCAGCTGCTGGTGACTACAGCGGCAGCAGCAGCAGTGCCGCTCTCGGGCGGGTTACTCGCAGCAGCACCACCCGCAGCATCAAGCACGGGGTGCCATTACGCGCTGCCTTCCTCATAGGTCTGAGCAGCCTCACCATGCTGCAGCTTACTGAGTGCAGCCTTGCAGGGTGGGCGCCAGAGTTAGCTGCGCTGTCTGCGCTGACACAGCTGCAGCACCTGCAGTTGAAACATATGAGACGTGCCGACAGGCGTGACGAACTGGACGGACTGGACGGACTGGACGAACTGGACGGAAGCAACATCATCGACGAGCTGAAAAGTGTTGATAGGGCTGCCGCAGCTTGCGCAAGGGAATTCAGCGATCAGCTGCGTGCTGCCTTGCCGCATATGACAGCCCTGACATACCTCAATATCAAGCATTATGGCATGACAGCTGCAGTGCTGCAGGGGTTGAGCCGGCTGCAGCAGCTACGCGAGCTGCGTGTGAAGCATATAAAGAAAGACAGCCAGACCAGCAGGGTGTCCAACCAGGCAGTAGCGAGGCTTCCTGCAAGCCTTAGCTTGCTTCACATCTCAGTGTGGTGCGGGTTGAAGACGCAAGTCGTGCTGAACAGCAGGAGCATCAGCACGTTGCAGCAGCTGAGCAATCTGCAGCACTTGGCTCTCCCAGGGGTGCAGCTGCAGGATGTGACAGGGTTCATGGAAGCAGTCAGCCAGGTTACAAGCCTCAGCCTGGAATGGTGAGTGCTGCATGATGATGCGTCACAATGCCTAGGGCATGCTGACTACAAAATGTAGCCTTACAGTCCTACGGCAGAAGCGCTTGTTCATCAACAGTTTGCTGCTGGAACGTGCATATATCATGGCTGCTTACCGTGTGACTGCTGGTTCAGCATCGATGCCTTGCAGCAATGGCTGGGGCGTACATACCAGCTGTCAACAAGGTGACACCAATGTCAACGTGTAGCTCACCTGCCGCTTTCGTATGTTTGCTGCTTTTGTTGTTTATGCAAATGCAGGAAGGACAAGGAGGTCCCTGTTCCGTATGCGCCGTTGAGCGTGCTGCAGCAGCTGCAGGAGTTGAAGTGCCATGCAAGCAAGCTAGACCAGATTCAGGTGCGCAATTTCTGCATCATGCGCCGTACAGAAGCTGTCAGGTGCGAGCCTGCTTGCCCACTGCGCTGCAACATTGATTGGAGTTCATTGCTGAAAACAGTGCCGTCACTGAGTTACAGGGCAAGTTTGAAGCAGAAGTCTCCAGATCTAGCCAGCTCTGCGTCGTCTTTCGACACTGCTATTCATAGATTGCAGTGGGATGCCGGTGCTGCAGCATCACACATGAAGGGAGGAAGCCGTTTGAAGCAGGTGCCGTGCATGTTCAGCTGGGCAGTGCGGCGACTAGGGTAGCACTCGTGCAGGACAACTTGCCGGACAGCGCCTGGAGGTTGCAGCACTCTGTGGTGCATTAGCGTTGCGATGTTGATGCCACTGCTCTTGCTGCTGCTGCTGCTGCTGCTGCTGCAGGGGCTGCCAAGCAGCCTCACTCGCCTCAAGCTGGAGTGGCATGGTAACGAGGTTATCAGCAGCACCACAGCCCCCAGCCTTGCGCAGCTGACAGCGCTGCAACGCTTCGAGCTGCAGGGCGAGCACAGCAACGTGTGCCCAAGCATCCTGCTGCACATGCAGCAGCTGCGGCACTTGACGATTTGTGAGATAGCTTCAAATGGGCTGCAGACGCTGCTGGATGCGCTGCAGAGCATGCAGCAGCTGCAGTTCCTGCACGTGTATTCAGCATCTTGGGCAGCAGTAGAGCCTGCATTTGAGCAGATGGCTCTGCAAGGTGAAGCCATGCAGCAGTATGCACACCTGACAGCATCGACGCAGCTGACGCACCTTGACATGACATATGACGAGAACATTCTGGCAGACGGTGCTGCGCAGTACATGTTTGCAGAGGGCAAGCAGCTGCCGCACTTGAAGGCGCTGCACTTTGGGCTTGAAGATTATGACGGTAGTGAGCTGCCGCTGCCAATTGGCGAAGGGGATCTGGCACGGATAGCAGCTGCCTGCCCAGCTCTTGAGCAGCTCTGGGCTGCGCCTGGCATCCAGCCTAGCGCAGATCTAGCTGAGCTGGCGTTACTAACGTCAGTAACACAGCTGAGGGTGGCTGGCTGGGACTTGAACGCACGCAAACTTAGTGCAGCGCTTGTCAGAATGACTCAGCTGGTAGATTTGCAGTTGGAGGATGTGGATGAGTTTGGCACGTTGGAGTTAGCAACGCTGACTCAGCTGACGGTGCTGCAGGTGTTGTGCGTGCATATGGCGGACGACAACATGCTGCTTGCTGATGACAGCCACCCCAACCAGGTGTCATTGCACAGCAGGGTGAGGGGGCATCGCAATTAGACGCAGGCAGTTCTTTGCACATGCGGTGTGATTCGGATCAAGCTGGCCACCGCTGTAGGCGGTTGTTTTGCTTCCTGATCTGACCTCATATTAACTAACATGATACGAGATGCAGCATACACACAGTGCGCTCGAAGGGAACAGCTGTTGCATGACTGTAGTGTAGCGCCAAGTTGGGTGTAGTTGCTCGTTCACTGCTTACCCTTTGAAGAGAGTGCAGAATGTGTCACATGTACAGCAGGTGCTGTCTCTGACGCATGGTATGCTGCATGCTCCTGTCCTGTGTCTGCAGGTGGCGGGGGCCACATCTAGACATGTGAGCACAGCATTCTGCTGCTTGATGTTCACAATCTGGTGCCCTGCAATCCTTTATACTGTAGGCGTCCGCGCCAGATGTGTGGCGCCAGCTGCGAGAGCTGTGTTTGCAGGACAGCTGGGGTGCAGCTGCCATAGAGGAGCTGCGTGAGGCACAGCATGCTCACGACCTCAAATCGTTGATATTGGCGCGTATGGCTTTGCTGCTGCTGGTGCTGCTGCTACCGCTACTGTCTTTTGCAGGCGTCTCCACCAGACGTGTGGTGCCAGCTGCGCGAGCTGTGCTTGAACGACACATGGGGCGCAGCTGCCCTAGAAGAGCTGGACAGCACACAGCAGCAGGAGGATAGCTTTGTGAGCAGTGATGACTTCAGCAGTGAGGATTTTCAGTGAGACTATACAGTGAGGCGCGCGGCCTGTAGCTGCAGCAGCAGGACCCGCAGCTCGCACAGGAGCAGGAGGATAGCTGTTAAAGTAGTGATAAGTTCAGCAGTGAAGAACATTGGGGCTAAATGGTTCATCATGAGGCGAACGGCCAACAGCTGCCAGGCAGGAGGCCGCACATCGCTCTGCTATCCCAGGTAAGGGGTATTGGGATGAATCATCTGAGCCCAACACTCTGACTGGCTCATGCACCTACTTCATATGCTCAAGGGTTCAGACACTGCATACCTGTAGTGTGCAGTACAAGCAGCAGTTGATTGCTACATGTCGGGACGCAGTTTCTTGTTAAGGCATGACTCATTGCACGCATCTGCCTTGACTGGTGCCCGCCAACATGTGCTGAGTAGCTACACAGCATTGGTGCTAAGGATGTATCAGGAACAGCTGCAGCGTGCTTCATCAATTTGCATCATCATGAACTGGCACCAAGGGTTGCTGCTGTGTTGCTAGCACAGAAACAGTTGATTACAGCGTGTTTGGCTTTGCTGCTGCTAGCGCTGCTGGTGCTGCTGCCGGTGCTACTGTGTCTGCAGGTGTCTTCGGCAGATGTGTGGTGCCAGCTTCGCGAGCTGTGCTATAGGGGCCATGATGCTGTAGGCAGCATGCGCAGCGCTGCTGTGCAACGTGAGGGCTTGCAGTGACAGCAGAGCAGTAGCAGCAGCAGGCTGCAGCGGCGGTGAGTAGTGAGCAGTAGTAGGCAGCAGTTCCGTGGTTGTTTGAAGGCGTCATTGCTGCACCATGTTAGGTTGCAGGTTTTACAGATTTTGCAAGCGTTGTGCTTTCAACTCAAAGCTTCAGGCCTGGGTGCTGCTCAGCACACAACGGGCCGCCCTATGTCTCAAAGCTGTTGAGTCTCTTGTTGATCTGGTTATGTGCATGATTTAGGCAGCAACGTGCTCCTGATGCACACACCACGCTTGTGGGGGTTGTGCTGTACACGTCCTTTGAATTTGAATCTCACACCAACCGGACAGCTGCCCATCACCCAGCTGACGGCAGAACCCCACTACCTGCCTAAAATTATGCGTGTGATTTTCGTTTGACCCCTTTTTGCTTCTTACTGGCGTCGGCTTCGAACTCGGCAGAGTAGGTTTGTTGATGCCGCCGGTAACAGTTTCCTCGTCAAGATGGTGATAAGGCGTGTTCACCTGCTCGGACTGCTACGTACGCCTCAAGGCTGCTTTACATAATCTCGTGGGCTACCGATTTTTTTGGATGGCAGTCTGATTCCGTGCGTCCCCGCAATTGCGGAGTGCAGTTTGAACTGCTCGTTCAGTTTCTTGCTGTCTGCGATACCTTGCTAGCCACCTATATCTGCTTTGAGATGTTACGAGCTCCTGCATCACTTATGCTGTTGTGCCTAGGTGAGTGCACCGTCTTGCAACAGCACCAGTTGCAAAAGACCTGCCCCTGGGGCTGCCCAAGCAGCCTGCTAGCATACATGACCAATGCCATGCCTGAAACCCCGAAACAAACGGCACTATGCCGACCTATCCAGGTCATGTGCTGACAGTGTGACTCGTGCCCTTCCTGACTGCAGGCACTGCTGCTATGGCCATGGCCAGCGGCCAGCAGCTGCTGCGGCAGCAGCCCATAGCACTCATCCAAGCGACAAATCCCTCGCTTGAACAAGCCATTCCAATCAACGCAACACTTCCAGCAGGACCTGCCTCAGCAGCACCACCTAACGCAAGCCAGATTGCAACAACCGCCGCACCTACGACAGCAGCAGCAGGCTCCAACAGCAGCTCAACTGGTGATGCTGCTTCACCAATGTTGGCAACAGCTACGCCAGGCGCAGCTGCAGCTGTAACTCCTGGCACAGCTGTGCAGCTTGCAGCGCCTGCAGCGCCTGCTGCCGCAGCAGCTGCTGTGCCTGCAGCGGCAACAACTGCAGCAGCTGCACCAGCGACAGCAGTGCCCACAGTAGCTGCACCCGCGGCAACAACGCCAGTGGCAGTGCCAGCAGCAGCAGCAGCAGCAGCTGCTGCTGCTGTTCCATCAGCAGCAGCAGCGCCGGCGGCAGTGGTAGCACCTCCTACAGTTCCAGCTGCTGGAGCGGCAGTAGCAATGCCTGCAGGAACTCCGCCAGCTGCCACAGCACCAACAGCAGCACTGCCAGCAGCAACAGCTCCTGCTGCAGCACTACCAGCCGCAGTCCCAGCACAAAACGTCACACGGAAGGATGCTGCTGCAGCAGCTGCAGAAGCCCAAGCAGCAGCAGTGGCCAACATCCAACCGGTTGTATCAGTTGGACTTGCTGCGCAGCTTGGCACAGGAGTCCTCTCAGACAGCACAGCAGCATCAGGTGTAGCAGCACCATTGCCAGGTGCAGCAGCAGCTACCAACCTCACTGTTGCTCCATCAAGCCAAGCCCCGCTTGCAAAAACTCCTGCAGCTGTAGCGGGTGCTGCAGCTGCAGCTGCTGTTCCTGCAAGCACAGCAGCAGTCAACGGAGGTGCAGCTCCAGCACCAGTACCTGCGATTCCGCAAGGCAATGCCTCAGTATGGCAAAGTGACATGCATGCTCCAGCTGCTGCCAACCCTGCTGCTGCAGCAGTAGCGACGGCAACAGCAGCAGCGGCAGCGGCAGCTGCGGCAGCAACCAGCACACGCGCGTGGTGGTCAGGTGGCGGTGCTGCACGTGAACGTGGCAGGAGTGATGCACTGCCAAGCAATGTGCCAAGCAATGGCACGGTGCAGATCACACTGCTGCACTTCAATGACTGGCATGTGCGTGTGGAGTCAACAAAGGGAAGCTGGTGCGGACTGTGCACGTCATATGATGTGGAAAAGGGTGAGCAAGAGCACTGGTAGCTATGCGACTATCATGATCTGCCTGACTCTGAATGCAAACGACCAGACAACGGCATAAGCACGACACATGCTTGCAGGTGAGCATCACAGCATGACTGATTTGGGACGGCACGTGCTTGCAGGATGAGAGTACTACTCTGCAGTGCATGACGCATGCTGGTGTAGTTGACTGGTGCTGCGTGCATGTCAGAGAACGACACATGCTTGCAGGACACAAGTACTGCATGGCGCATGCTCGTGTGGTCGACTGCTGCTGCATGGCACCGCTATGATGGTGTAGCACCAGGTGCTGCACATGCCTGCTAGGCAGTGAATGCCTCGGCTTTTTTGCATATTGTCTGGCGTGCACTGCACAGGAGCGGCGCGTGTTGTACAGCTGCCAACTGCAATCTGCAGCAGTCGCCGCAGTTGGACCGTGACTCATCGCTCTGCAAAATGCACTCACTTAGCTTGTCCATCTTTGCCTTTTACATCGTGGGAATCGCTCCAACTGCCCTGCAGGCCGCTGCAGCGGTGGGCTTGCGCGCATGGCCACCTTTGTGAAGCAGCAGCGCCAGCTGGACCCTCAGCTGCTGCTGCTGAACGCCGGTGACGATTTCATAGGCACGGAGTGGGACAGGAAGGCGGGGCTGGACGCACCCGCTGCATTCATGAACCTGCTGGTACCAGATGCTATGGTGAGCTGCTCAGTAGGTGGTACTACCTACAGCTAGGCTAGCTGCTGTGTTGTGCTGTGAAGGGTGTCAAGCCAGGCATGGAACGAAACAGGAAGGCGGAGAAAGGCATCTCTGCTGCAGGTTTCTCCTGCACGGCCAGAGTCTGGCACACAACTGACTTCGCCCCCTTGACGGCCCGGCGCCGCCGGTCAGTTGTCTGTTCCTTGCTTCTGCCGTGTTCCTGTATTTTGCCCCTTTGGATCAACTAACACGTGTTACGCAACATCGTCTGTGGCTTTTGTGGGGTACTTTCCTGCAGGTGGTCAGGAACTTTTTGATCCGCCTATCACTTCAGAGCTGCGCCGCAAGTGGTTTGTGCAATCCAGCCAGTGCACAAGCGAAGACATGGCCACTCACAACTCTGCTGCTGCTGCTGCTGCTCCTGCTGCTGCTGCTGCTGCTGCCTTTCTTGTTGCTCCAGAGCTGCGCCGCAAGTGGTTTGTTCAGTCCAGCCAATGCACAAGCGAAGACATGGCCACCAACAACAACACTGCTGCTGCTGCTGCTGCTGCTGCTCTTGTCGCTCCAGAGCTGCGCCGCAAGTGGTTTGTGCAGTCCAGCCAGTGCACGAGGGAAGACATGGCCACTCACAACTCTGCTGCTGCTGCTGCTGCTGCTCCTGCTGCTGCTGCTGCTGCTGCCTTTCTTGTTGCTCCAGAGCTGCGCCGCAAGTGGTTTGTTCAGTCCAGCCAATGCACAAGCGAACACATGGCCACCAACAACAACACTGCTGCTGCTGCTGCTGCTCTTGTCGCTCCAGAGCTGCGCCGCAAGTGGTTTGTGCAGTCCAGCCAGTGCACAAGCGAAGACATGGCCACCAACAACAACAACACTGCTGCTGCTGCTGCTCTTGTCGCTCCAGAGCTGCGCCGCAAGTGGTTTGTGCAGTCCAGCCAGTGCACGAGGGAAGACATGGCAGTGGGACAAGGGCCTGCCTGCGCTGAAGCAGTACCAGTTGGTTGTCTGTTCCTTGCTGCTACCGTGCTTCGTCTTTTGCGCTCCCTGGCCCTACTACTCACCATCATCTGTCATATCTTCTTCATGCTGCAGACCGTGGGCAACCACGAGTGGGACAACGGCCTGCCTGCGCTGAAGCAGTACCTGGACCAGCAGGTCAACAAGGCGGTGCTGGGCGCCAACATCGACTTCCAGGGCCACGAGCTGCAGCACAAGATCAAGCCGTACGTGGTCAAGCAGGTCAAGGGAAAGAAGGTGAGTGCAGCGTGACTCATGCGCACGATGTTGCTCAGCACCAGCCTGGTGCTGATAGTATCGAGACTGTATTGCTGCAGCTGTTGCTAAAGTTGTCTGCACTGCTCCTGGCATGGCGTTTTGCTGGACGCCAACATCGACTTCCAGGGCCACGAGCTGCAGCACAAGATCAAGCCATACGTGGTCAAGCAGGTCAAGAGGAAGAAGGTGAGTTGTGCAATGTGCTGTGCAAAGTATTGTTGCTGTTGCTGATGTGATTGCTGCTGCTGTGGCTTCTGCCAGCAGTGTCGGGTGAGTTGACGGGGAAACGCTCAGCGGCAGGTGTTAGGGACTGGTGACAGCGGCGCTGCATTGCTGAAATCGCTGCTAGCAGCACAGCTGCTCCTGCCAGTACTGCTTTCTGAGGGTGCGTGAAGACTTTCACAAATTCAGATCCACTGCTGCTGCTGCTGGTGAGTGCAGGTGTGCATTGTCGGCCTGACGACCCTGTACGGCCTGCCTGGCAGCAGCCAGATGGCTGCTTGAGCTCCATGTTGCGAAGAGCTGCGCGCTTCTGCTGCTGTTGGCTGCAGGTGTACATTGTTGCCCTGACGACGATGTACGGCCTGCCAGGCAGCAGCCAGATGGGCCTCGCACCTCCCATGTAGAACATCAACTAACGAGTCAGTTTAATCAGACTTTCCTTACTTTCCTCGTGGCTGCTGTTGCAGGTGTGCATTGTCGGCCTGACAACCATGTACGGCCTGCCAGGCAGCAGCCAGATGGGCCCGCTCAAGATCCAGGAGCCATACAGCGCAGGCAGGCAGGTGCTGAAAGACCTAGAGGGAGAGGGCTGCCATGCAACAGTGCTGCTCAGCCACCTGGGGTGAGTGCGTTTTCAAGTTTATTCTTGCGAGTGTACACACATTGGCAGAGGCATGAGCTGGAGGTGTGAGTGGACCGCTGTTGCAACACAAACCAATTGGCGCCTGGTCTTCATGACCTTGACGTATTCATCGATGGTCACAGCAGTTTGTTGTTTGGCTATATCGAGGCAAAACCAAGCACTTTCCTCTTGCCATTCCAATCCTTTACTCCATCTGCTACTTCACTGTTGCTGCATCCTCTCACACTTCTGGTAAATGGCTGCTACACCTCGTGCATCGGTCTCGCACCAGCTGGTAAGAGATGGATGGAAGACGTGTGGCAGTCGTTTTGACGAGGGGCATTTTCCCCCCTGCAGTAACACGCGTACGTGTGACCTAGTGGCGGCTTCTGCCCTTGCTGGCATCAACATAGTCATTGGTGCCCGCGGCCACTCATTCCTGCGGCCAGAACCAATGCACGTTTGAAATCGCCCGCACCTGCCTTACCACCGTTTCGAACCTTCTTGAGCTCATGGCCCCCTGCCTCATTGCTGCTGCCTGTTATGTCACACTCACACTGCCAATGCTTGCTACACCTCTTACACCCTTCTCTTACCAGGTACACGTTTGACTTGGTGGCGGCCTCTGCCCTTCCTGGCCTTGACCTAGTCATGGGCGGGCACAGCCAGTCCTTCCTGTGGCAGACCCAATGCAAGTTGCCGCCTCACATCTTCTCGCGTTCACGGCTGCTGCTGCTGCTGCTGCTGCGTCTCTTCTCACACTCACACCGCCAAGATCTGCTGCACCTCTTCGATCTGTGTCTTACCAGGTACACGTCTGACCTAGTGGCGGTCTCTGCCCTGCCTGGCCTTGACCTAGACATCGGAGGGCACAGCCAGTCCTTCCTCGTGCCAGACCCCATACAAACATGCAGATCTGCAAACAGTGTACACCGTTCCACACGCTCTTACCAGTACATGCCATTTCACTGCTGCTGCTTCCCGCGCAGGTACACGTCTGACCTAGTGGTGGCGTCTGCCCTTCCTGGCCTCGACCTAGTGATTGGAGGGCACAGCCATTCGTTCCTGTGGCCAGACCCTGATGCGCCCCCAGCCTTTTACATGTTAGACGAACCAGACACGGGCAACCAACACGACTCAACGTGGGGCCCTTACCCAACGTATGTGCACACCAAGGGCCGAGACGTGCCTGTTGTTCAGGCCAGTTGGGGCAGCAGATACATGGGGAAGTTGGTGCTTGAATTTGAGCCTGAGAAGGATGGTGGGAAGCTGGCAGGGATAAAGAGTGAGATGCACTTGCTGGGTGGGCCAAAGAGTGAGGGGCATGTGCAGGAAGACGAAGAGACACTGCAGGAGATCAAAAAGTGGCGCAGCTGGTGATGACAGCGTTGGATGAAACGTGTGCGTAACTGCTGCGCCAGCTTGTTGTGTGCCTTTGACTTGCACAGAGTAGCAGCGTGCAGCAGCTTTGAATTTGAATGGTGTTGTTGTGAGCAAGTTTGCTACGTCAATGACGTGCCAATGCACACTCTGTGTGTGGTATGCATGCTTGTGATATCGCTTTTGACTAGAACAGTATCTTATGCCTGATGTGTGCCTGACAGACTAGGTTTGCGCTGCTTGACTAGGAGTATCCTCTTCACCAAGGCGCTTTACTGCAGCATATTGAACGTATGCTGAATGCACAATCAGTGTGCGAGGGCGAATGCATGTATGCGTTGCGGCCTGAAGCACAACCAGTGTGTGATGGCCAGCCACTGCGTGGCGTAGGTTTTTGATGCTGCTGCCTTGACCAAACGGCACAGCACACTGGTTGTGGGTCACCTCAAATACACTGTTTATTATGCCGTGCACAATCCGGTTACTGCTGACCAAGCAACGGAGGTGCCGTGGATCACTGCCAACACCTTGCTTCATTGCTTAGCCTCAGGCTAGTTGCCCTGTTTGACTAGTCCAGATCGCTGCACGTGGCCAGCGTGTTAGTAGAGTCCATCAACTGCTGCTGTGCAGTTGCATGTAATGCTGCGGTGTATGCCATCATGACGTGTGTCGCTGGGACCAACAGCAGTGCACAGCAGACCTGACGCATACTGCCAGTGCCACCAAGCGGCTTGATTTGCGTATTGTTTGGCAATGATACGTACCCTTGGCTCACGGGCTTGGTATTGTTGCACATGCACTAGCATACAGTGCTTGATGACGTCACATACAGTTTGACCAGTGCCCAGTGCACGTGGGCATGCTGGCGCCATTGTGCATTGCGCTGTGGTAGAACTTGCAGCACTGCCTGCACGCCTGCGCTTGCAATGCTGCTGTATGCTTGAACCCAGACCGCATAGCTATACTGGTGTACTCAATGTGCAGCAGCCGCTGCCAGTGGCTGGCAGCCAGTCCTGTTGGCTTCTGCAGCTGCTTTGCACCACTGCAGGTTTTGTATTACAGATCAGAGACCATCTTGACATTGTTTCAGTTGTAGTTTGATTGCAACCATACATATTCTTTACTTCAGCATTGCAGTGCAGCCGCTGCAGTGCGACCTTGGTGCATGCCAGGTACTATGTATTGTAGCTAATAGATGTGGACCAGTCGTAGACGGCAGGCATGTGCAATGCGTCGGCGTTGCTGCATCTTGTGCATGGTGCTGTGGTCCAGCCTGCCGTGGCATGCATCAGGATGCATGTCATGGCCATCAGGATGCATGGCCACTAACGGCGCTGCGCATGATACGCGTGTCCCCGCAGACACAACTCAGAAGACGCTTATGGCATCATGCTTGGTCGAATAACAGCAGCTTTTGTTTGGTGGTTGGATCATTGTCACACTGATGCAGTGATTGCAGCAGCAGTCAATGCATGGCACGCAGTCTTGTCATGTGTGTGCGGTATCAAGGGGTGTCATGTGTGTGCACGTTGGAAATTTGCTTACTACGCACTGCTGAATCAGGCGGCCTTTAGACGGCGCGTGGGAAGCCGCCTGTGTAAGACGGTGGGAAGGTGATGTCCTGTTCGAAGGAAGCCCTTCTGTAACAAGGTTGAACTGGCGTCTGAAACAGGCGGCCCTGGCAGTGTCGTGTCAAGGGTTTGAGTATGGCCTCGAGCAAACCTGCTGTTTCTTGGCTGAACCTGCTGCTGTTGGAGGTACAATGTGGTCCATCATTGCAGTGCTGCGCCCTTTTTGACATTCAACTTCTACATCACTTCTCGCAGTGGTTCATGCACCTTCACTACCAACCATTAGCAGCAGGCATGATTGTGGCATGGCATGCCGAGTATGTAACCTGACGATGCCATAATCAGTGATGATGGTGATGCTGAGTATGTACGCCTCAGCATGCTGGCATCTGCAAACAGCAGCGCTGCCATGCCACGTACGTCTCAACGGGTCAGCCGTCCAGCCACCTGTAAAGAAGTTAGCGTGACATGTAAGTTACAGCTTTCAAATCTACACCATCATGTTTACATGTGGCACGTGATCATACACATGTTGACGTGGCACTGCAACACACAGCTGGCTTGACAGTGAGCAGCGCATGCAGCTACTGCAGCGTCATGAAGACCATCAACTGCTAACAAAAGCACAGCAGCATCCCTGGCAGGCTCGCAGCTCCGCAGTGCACACTTCAATGAAGTGTGCATGGCATGCTGTAAGCTGTTGAGTTGCCAACAGAACCTGCGGCCAGATGCCGCATCCACAGCCGGTAAAAGTACTGCGTGCTCTGATCCAGATGCACCAATCACACTCAAGCTGACATGCAGCCGCCATAGAAAAGCACTGCTGTGCACGAGGGTTGTGTTCACACACAGGCTGTCACAGCTCAAAGCAAGAAGTGAAGCAGTTGCTTTCATCCCTCCTATAAAGCTGACCAACAAGTGCTGCTGGTTGTGGCCAAAACGAACTACCAATTCAAGCACAAGTAGTAATGTGTGCATGCTTACAGCTACTGACGTAGCTGTGCTGCTGCAGGCTACGTGTGGCAGCTTTTGCACTCTCACTCTTCCCTTGCAGTAATAGCAATACAGCAACAAAGGTGACACTCGCCAGCCACGCTGCCTTGAGCGCAAGCCCTTTGAGTTGTGTTGGTACCGGCAATGTTTCTGACAAGCCATGCGGCAAAAAGGTCTTTGCCGGCTGTTCTAATATTATTAGGATGCCGTTCCAAAACCTCCAGATCACGCAGCGACGTAATAATAGCAGCTGACAAGGGCCGCTGTATAAAATCACAGCAGCCGCGCAGGCTGCGCGCGATGCTGCTGCAGGGTGTATCTGCCACTGAAACAAGCAGCAACAGCAACAGCCGTGTATTGCGTGCAGCCAAGGAGCAGGGTGACAAGCACACATAGTATGCATTATGTGGTGTGTATCCTGCTCCTGAGGAGTGCTCCAACAACTCCTGAGCAATGCCTGTGGAATACAGATAACCTGTCCCAGCACCACATACCCAACTAGTCACGCGCGATCGCCTGGGTCGCACCAACACACAAAACTGAACAACAACGTCAGCACCAGCATCTCCGTGCTGCTCTTGTTCATACAGCTAATCAGCAGCAAGACTGCCACATCCAGTCCTGCTCTTGTCCTTGCTGTGATTAGCTGGCCCATAACACCACACCTGCTTGAAAAGGCAGGTGTGACAAGCAGCCGCACATGCAGAGCCAGCAAACGCACCTAGTCAGCGCATCACTGGCCAGTCCAAAGCTCTGGCGTGGCAGTACAATTGTCACGCCTTGACGGCGGGTCCTTTGGCAACTAAGGTCCTCTATAGCGATTCGACGTAGGCCGTAGTTGTATAGAAGGCTCAGTTAGTTACCAAGGGAAGGCTTCACACAATAGACGAGGCTACGAGGACTTGAGAGGTCTGATGGAAAGACTTCTTGAGTGAATACTTCTTGTTGAGTGAGGAGAGGCCCCCTCTATTTATAGCCTTGGCGAAAACCTACAACGCCTCCTCAACTGCCTACAATTGGAACATTCTGGACCAAGGAAGCTTCTAGACAATCCTAGAACATACTACTTCCGGAAACATCTACATCCTTCCGGAGACTTCTAGAACTTCTGGAACATCTGGAACCTTCTGGAAACATCCAGAACCTTCTAGAACCTTCTAGAAACTTCCGGTTCCTTCAACCTTACATCATGCCCCCTCCCCAAGGAGCAACGTCCTCGCTGCTTACCCATCAGCCACGACGACGCACCTGCCTGCGTGTGCTGCGGGTAGCCACCGCCTGCTCTGGGGTTGCATGATGAGAGGTTTCATACTCATCTATCAAGCTCTGCTCAATGTTGCTTGCTGGCTCCCATGAATCATCCTCTGGGCCACAATTGAGCCAACGGACCAAGTACTTGATAATCCAGCGCCGGCCGACTCGCTCACGCCGCTTGTCAAGGAGCTTGTCTACCAGCCACTGGTCGTCATCAGGGTAGACGAGCACGGGTGCAGAGTGTCCTTTGTGGTCAGGGAACTGCGCATCTTCCTTCCATGGCCGGAGTAAGCTGATGTGGAATACAGGGTGAATCTTGAGAGAAGCAGGAAGCTTCAGCTTGTAGGCCACCGGATTGATGACCTTCTCCACCGTGAAGGGGCCAATGAAGCGAGCTGCGAGCTTCTTGCTCATCGTGGATGGTAAATTGAGGTTGATTGTGGACAGCTTCACCTTGTCTCCGACTTGGAACAGGTAGTGCTGTCGCTCCTTGTTGGCTGCGCGCGCTTGGCGCTCATGGGACTCCCGAAGCTTGGCCTTGGCATGCTCAATTGCGTCCGTCATTTCCTGAGCACGCATCTGCGCTGCTGGCACGATCACATCTGCCAAATCAATAGGTGAGGACACATTCTGACCATACGCCAAATAGAAAGGCGTGTAGCCCGTAGAAGGACTGACTGAATCATTGATAGCAAACTCCGCCAAATCTAGGTAATCGTCCCAATCATCCTGGCGAGGTGAAACAAAGTGGCGTAACACCTCTTCCAAGGTGCGGTTCGCACGCTCACTCTGGCCATCAGTCTGCGGGTGAAAAGCTGTAGAAAACCGCAGCTCAGTGCCAAGAGCTTTGAACAATGCCTGCCAAAAGTGGCTCAGAAACCGCCGATCCCTGTCAGAGATAATGACACGAGGCAAACCATGGTGCTTATACCATGTACGCACAAATACGTTGGCGATCGCCTCCGCTCCTGCAGTCTTAGTGGTGGGTGCAAAGTGGACCATCTTTGTCAGGCGATCCACAAAGGTCACCACCGCATCATGCCCCTCCTTGGTAACAGGCAGATCTGTGATCAAATCCATGGTAATCTGCTCCCATTTTGCCGTAGGCACAGGTAAAGGCTGCAGAAGACCAAGAGGTCGCTGCATCACAGGCTTATTGCGCTGACATGAAGGACATGCCACAACATAAGAATAAACAGAACGGCTCATGTGCGGCCACCAAAATCTCCTGGCCACACGTTGCAGGGTCTTGGTGCGGCCAAGATGTCCTGCACTTGGACAGTCATGGCACTCGGCAATAATGCGCTTCCTGAGCTCGGGAATTGCTGGGATAGCCACGCGATCCTGGAAGTACCACAACCCATCATGCATCCACAGACGTGATGGCATCACGTCATCATAGTAGTGATCCTTCTCATATCCAGCCTGAATCTCCTCTTTCAAGTTGCTAGGCACAGATGCCATAGCCAGCTCAATTGAGGCGAGATCCGGGCGCCGTGACAGAGGATCTGACAAATTCTTAGCTCCCTCCTTGTAAGCAATCTCCGTACCACTGTAGTGCGACTCGATCCACTGAATCCACTTGGCCTGTCGTTGAGAAAGATCCTGCTTCTTGTTGAACCAAGTATGATTCAGGTGATCAGAGTTGACCTTGAAGGGAACTCCTTCCAGATAGCAACGCCACTGCTGTAGAGCGTAGTAGATTGCAAGCATCTCCCGATCTCCAGTGGGGTAGTTGCGCTCTGTTGGCGAGAGCTTCCGTGACAGATAAGCCATGGGTTGCAAGCCCTTGCCCTGATTTTGAAGTAGTACCGCTCCAAGCGCAAACTTGGAGGCGTCGGTGTAGACCTCATAAGGCAAGCTCGGATCAGGTGTCACCAGCACAGGTGCGGACACCAATGCCTTCTTGAGCTCGTCGAAGGCCCGACCTTCTATATCATCCCGCCAGTGCCACTTGATGCTCTCCTTGGTGAGCTCCGTCAACGGGTACGCCTTTTGAGCATAGTGCTGAATGAAGCGCCGGTAGTAACCAGTCAAACCGAGAAAACCTCGCACTTCACGCACAGTGCCAGGTGTCGGCCACTCCGTAACCGCTGCCACCTTCTTGGGATCTGGCTTAATGCCGTCGGCACTGACGACATGTCCCAAGAAGTCGATTTCGCTGAGCCCAAATGCACATTTGTCAAGCCCCACATAAAGCTGATTCTCCCTCAAAACCGCGAGTACCTTAGCCACGTGCTCCAAATGCTCCTCAGGTGTCTTGGAAAAGATCAAGATGTCATCCAAGTACACCACCACGAACTTATCAAGATATGGCTGCAAAATCTTATTCATCAAATGCTGAAAAGTTGCGGGTGCGTTGGTCAACCCAAAAGGCATAACCTTCCACTCAAAGTGACCATAACGCGTCCGAACGCGATTTTTGGCACATCCTGCTCAGCAATGCGGATCTGCCAATAGCCACTCTGAAGATCAAGCTTGCTGAACATCGTCGCCCCATGAAGCTGATCCATCAGCTCGTCAATGCGAGGCAAAGGATAGCGGTTTTTCACCGTTATCTTGTTCAGCGCCCGATAGTCAATGCACATACGAAGCTTACCATTCTTCTTAGGAACAAAAAGAATCGGTGCTCCATACGGCGACTTGGAAGGTTGGATGAACCCCATGTCAATCAGGTCCGTTCGTTGTCGCTGGACCTCCTCCAGCTCCAAAGGGCTCATGTGATAAATACGTAGGTAAGGGGGCTTGGCACCAGGCTCCAGCTCAATCTCATGTTCCACACCTCGGGATGGAGGTACACCTTTTGGCAGTTTGCCAAAGATGGCTGAGTACTTGTGAAGTACCCCCTTCATCCGTTCAACCCACTCGGGATCCCCCGAAGGGAGAGAGAGGTCATCTATCGCACGGATAGTTGGATCCTCCTCAACCTCCTTGAGGATGGCAAGGTAAGCAATTGCGCCCTTGCGTAACTCCCGCTTGAGTTGAAGTGCAGACAACAAACTGACACCGGGAGTTGTCCTCTCGATGTTAGAGGGTTGCTGCAAGGTGTATGTGACGTCCCTCTTTTCAATGGTGATGGTGTTAGACACCCAGTCGATGGCAGGGTTGTGAGCAGTCAACCAAGGCTTGCCAAGGATGATGTCGTATGGTGCCAGCTGAGTGACGGTAAAAGGCCTCCGGTCCTTGAATTGTCCAATACGGAAACGTAGGTCAGGCACGACTGTCCCCGCATCTTGCAGTGAACCGTTGGCGAGCCTCACTTGACGTCGATGGAGCTTGAGAGTAGGCAATCGGAACTTCATCACCACCCTCGGATCGATGTAGTCCTCACTCGCACCTGAGTCTACTAGCACATCAAGCACCTCGCCGCGGCACTTGGCCTTCAGACGAATGAGCTCATGGCTAGCAGGCTCAAGACCACCTAGCTCCATGGCGGTGCACGAGTCTTCGGCCTCGGGTGCAGTGAGTGTCTCCTGCTCCTGCTTCGCCGGCAACTCCTCCTCCCATGGCCTTGGCTTCACTCCTGTGTTCACGGGCGGATCCCACAGGATGATCACCGGCCATTGAGAAGCTTGCTCCACCCACCTGTCCCCGGATGGGATAGAGAACAAGCCCTCCGTTCCCGCAGGGTACTCGTGAATTACCCTCATCCCCTGCGTCAGCTTCCACCACGGCTTCCTGTCCCACTTGGGCAGGATAAACACGCCGCATGTCGTCTCCGGTGCGGTCTTCTTACAATCCAGGTAGTGCCTCAGATATTGGCCAGCATGCCGGAAAGGCACATTCAGCCATACTGACTCGCCGCTGACATTAGCCTTGCGGAAGTCAGTGAAGCCCTTGTAGAACTTGTCAGCCTGGGCAGTCTCCTCACGTGCGCAGGCGTCCACTGAGAATGGCCCGTAAGCATCGGCATACTTGACCTTCTCCAGGCGGTTGAACAGCCAGTAGGTACAGTCCCGCAGTCGTCCACAACGACGGGTACCCGCTTTTCCCTGGGCTGCACTGGATGCTCCAGGCTCACTAGGCCTTTGTGAGCCTTCTACCTGGCGTGAGTCTCTCACAGGCGCACGGGGCTGAGCCTGCTCAATGCGCACAGTACGACCCACACTACTGCACGCGCCCTTCGGTTTGGCCGTGCAGAGGTGTCCCCATCATGCTGCTTGTACGCTTGCAGCTTCTTGCAATCCCGCCGCTTGTGCCCTGGCTTGCCACAGTAGAAGCACTTGAGCGGCTGGTTCCTGGGCTTCTGCGGCTCCATTGCTCCGAGCTCCATGGGTGCCGGTCCGCCCCTTGCAACCGCTCCATGGTTGTTGCTGCCCATGTTGACAAAGCGGCTGTTGCCGTTTCGACCACGCTCCCACACCATCGAGTCTGCCTTAATGGCAAGCTCCACGGCGTCATGCAGCGTGGTTGGCTGCTGCAGCTTGACGTGAATGCGCACCTCCGGCTTCAGACCGCGGAGTGGGTTCAAGACTTAGGAACCTTCTTGGCTGGGTGCTTCTTGATGTTAGTGGAAGGCTTAAGGCAATGGTAGTCGGTCTTGGCAGGAAGGTTCCGGATAGGAGTAGAAGTGACGAACTCCACGCCGTTGAGCTCAAAGGTTGTCCGGAACTTGGCGGCGCTTGGGTGCGAGGGAGGCTCCAGAAACTTCACCTTGGGTGCAGGCTTCTCCGGATTGTACTTGCCTGGCATATGCCGGAAGCTTGTAGAATCTCCAGGACTCCACGGTGTTCGTAGACAATCTCAGCTACCACTTGTCACGCCTTGACGGCGGGTCCTTTGGCAACTAAGGTCTTCTATAGCGATTCGACGTAGGCCGTAGTTGTATAGAAGGCTCAGTTAGTTACCAAGGGAAGGCTTCACACAATAGACGAGGCTAGGAGGACTTGGGAGGTCTGATGGACTTGAGTGAATACTTCTTGTTGAGTGAGGAGAAGCCCCCTCTATTTATAGCCTTGGCGAAAACCTACAACGCCTCCTCAACTGCCTACAATTGGAACATTCTGGACCAAGGAAGCTTCTAGACAATCCTAGAACATACTACTTCCGGAAACATCTACATCCTACCGGAGACTTCTAGAACTTCTGGAAACATCTGGAATCTTCTGGAAACATCCAGAACCTTCTAGAACCTTCTAGAAACTTCCGGTTCCTTCAACCTTACACTGTGTATAAAGATTACTTATGTATGTGTATATATACAACAGCCTATTTGCGCTATGATATTGCAGCTTTGGTACATGCAGTTACTGAACACATGGGTGCTCCTGCATCAAGAGTTGGGGACATTGAGCAACATGATGATCAACACGACCATGGACCTCTGCTACTAATTGACAACACAAGGCGACAAGCAATCCCAGCACCACCAAGGCACTGCTGGGGTTTGCCACCCCAAAGGTGCGGCAAATGGACACCCACCCGACGGTGTGCATCCACCCAACACACCCACTGGCTGATAGATAGATAGATAGATAGATAGATAGATAGATAGATAGATAGAGATAGATAGATAGATAGATAGATAGATAGATAGATAGATAGATAGATAGATAGATAGATAGATAGATAGATAGATAGATAGATAGACAGATAGATAGATAGATAGATAGATAGATAGATAGATAGATAGATAGATAGATAGATAGATAGATAGATAGATAGATAGATAGAAAGATAGATAGATAGATAGATAGATAGATAGATAGATAGATAGATAGATAGATAGATAGATAGATAGATAGATAGATAGATAGATAGATAGATAGATAGATAGATAGATAGATAGATAGATAGATAGATAGATAGATAGATAGATAGATAGATAGATAGATAGATAGATAGATAGATAGATAGATAGATAGATAGATAGATAGATAGATAGATAGATAGATAGATAGATAGATAGATAGATAGATAGATAGATAGATAGATAGATAGATAGATAGATAGATAGATAGATAGATAGAGGGGTTACACGGTGTGTTCATGCGGCATACGCCACCACAGACACCTGGTAAAATAGGAAGCTGCAAGCAGCTCAGCTCGGGCTGTCACTCTGAGGTTTTAACCCCAGAAAAACCTCTGTGCGTAAGGTATGACATTGGTTATGCTAGCATAATCGTCTTCCTTACGACACGCAATTTGGCTGCACTCTGGGAATCTTCGGGCATGAATGCAGTATTCTAATCAGTGTTGGTGACAACAGTCTATACATCTTCCAGTGTGTTCACCCACTGGCTGAACACATGAGAGTGACCGTTATGAGAGTGACCGTTAATCGATGCTACCCACATACGAGATACATGTGCTGAGCAGCATCTGATCATGTGCTGTTTTGGCTAAGTGGGAACGTGCCAGCGTGGTGTCCGGGAGGTCGCTGGTTCAAGTCGGGGTGTGGTCAAATACAGTTCCGCGCGCGTGTGAATAGCCTTAGCCGCATGACGCATGACGCATGACGCATGACGCCAAAAAGCACTTGATTGGGCTCTGTTCTTGTTTTGCAGGGGTGCTGCTGTGCTGCCAGGGCTGTATTGTGGTCCGTGCATGCCCTGGCATGCCTTCCCGGTGCCTGCTGGTCAACAGATGCTGCCTGTATCACAGCAGTGCCTTCTGAAGCTGTTCATGTGTGCTGCTGTGGTCTGGTCTGACATGCAAAGCTACAGGTGTGGGCCTTGGTGTCATGGCATTGGGTTTTGCAGGCTGGCTGCACCTGGTGCTGGGCCAATGTGTGTGCTTTCTGGGATTTGCTGCACCCACTAAAAAGCAGTGAAAAGCAGCAGTTTTTTTCTAAGTCCACCTGGAGGCAAATTCTAGTGATGGCATGCTCCAAACCTGAGTTGCAGTGCCTGAAACTGCAGGGTTGAGGGCAGCAGTCATGTAACTGCCATTGTGTGGCTGCGCTGCTATGATTCCAAGAAACATTCATCTGTTTTAGTGTTGAAATGTCTAAAACTGCTGGCAGCAGTCAAAACTTTTGAGACATCCTGTAGGTGGCCCTGCAGGCGCACCTGCATATCAGCAAGGCTTGGAGGTGGCTTCGTCCAGCAGCCTGTCGCAACCTGCTAGGTGGCAGTGGGTTTTGTGTCATGGAATGCTGCCATGAGCAGTGTGCATCTGCCGCTGTCTCAGTATTTGACTTGTATCGCCGTGCAGTATAGTCGACTGTGCACATGGTCGCAAGCTTGCTTGTTCTTTTTTGCTTGATGGCTGTCAATTGGCTGTCTGTTATGCAGGAATTCCAATGGTCTTGCCAAGTGAGCTCATCTAAGTACACAAAGCGGATGACAACACAGAGATCGCTGGTTTCTATGCTCCAAAACGTGCAGAAGTGGTACTCCAGCAACTGCTCGTGGTGGACCAGCTGAAAACCGAAGATGGAGTGGTGTTGGCTGATGGCGACGTCTTGGAGGCAGGCACCTACAAGTTGTATGATGTTCCAGGTGTGCTGTGCAATCCGGTGGTTGGTGATGGTTGGTTTGCTGCATGCTCAGCATTACCAGCAGCGGCGGCGACCGCCGCATGGCTGCTGCAGCTTGTCACACAAGCTGCAGCAGCCAACAGGTGGGTGAATGTGTAGGTTCGCTTGTCAAGCACCCTTGAATCCATCATCCCACACCAGCAGCAGGCGATTCATGCATGGTCTTGTGCTGCAAGCCCGTATCACCCACCTCTGCACTCCCAAATGCCACATTACCATCCTGCATTGCTGAATGCTGCATGCATAATGCTGATTGCATTGGCCACTGATGTTTGACCTGTGTTGCACATGCTGCCTTGCCCTGCTCCCGTGCATGCGCCATCATCTGCCATTCCTTGGTGGCCCATGCTTCATCACAACAGCACCAGGTGAGCGTTGGGGTTGCATGCATTGATGGCATGTTAGCATGCAGCCGCCGCCTGTGGTGCAGGCCAGCAGTTGCTGCAAACCTTTCTGCAAGAATATTTGCTGGTCCCATGGAAGGGGTTTCTGCAGCTTGAGCTGCCACAGCAGCATGGATTAGTCTATGAATCTATTGAATATGCAAGCTGGGTTATCACATGCTGCGCGTGCCCACCAAGCAGCCCTTTGCTAGGGCGTAATTTACGATGTGCTTGTAAAGCCGTGTCATGAGGCATGCTTGAACACTTGTGAAATACCAGGCAGCCCTGCAACACCCTCCTGCATTCTCCTATGTGATGCGTGCCCCTGTGCTTTCATGCTGCAAGCTTCTTTGTTTGACATTTTGCTGAGCGCCCTGCCCGCGTGTCCTTGCATGTGCTCTTGATGGCTCCCTACCCGGCTTCTTCTCTCGTCCCCACAGCAGCAGCAGGTGAGTCATGCATATGCTTGCAATGGTGCTGTCGCAAACCTGCCAAACCTGCGATGCTTGCCGTTGTGTGTGGAGCAGCTGTGAAACCCCATGCAGCTGCAGTCCTGTTTCTCAGGCGCGCCGCCTGCACCACCATATGCAGCATGCTAGCTGTCATGAATGTCACTATGGTTAACATCAACGAGGCATCTAAGGTTCAGCACCATGCGATGGCTTATGCTGCCCTTTGTTGTATGTGCCTGCTGTAAGACTTAGCCCTCCCAAGTGCATTATGCACCACACACACTGCACACATTGATTGCTATTTATGTGCACTCTGCGCTGTCAAAGCATATTGCGGTGTCAACAAGACAAGAACAGAATACCGTCCTTCAGTGCTGGATGCTGCGCATGCGACGATACACTCATTGCACACAACACCATTGTCAGCCCGTGCTTGACACACGTGCTGCCTTGACCTGTTTCTGTGCTTGCGCATCATCTGCCGTTCCTTGGTGGCCCTTGCTACACCACAACAGCACCAGGTGAGCATTGGAGCTGCATGCATTGGTGGCATGTTAGCGGCCGTCTGTGACGCCTGCCAGCGGTTGCTGCAAGCTTTTCTGCATGACTACTTGCTGGTCCCATGGAAAGGGTTTCTGCAGCCTGAGCTGCCACAGCAGCACGGAGTAGTCTATGAACCTATTGATTATGCAAGCTTGGTTATTACATGCTGCACCTGAACACAATACCAGGCAGCCGTGCAACACCATCCTGCATGCTCCTGTGTGCTGCATGCCAATGTGCTTTCATGAGGCGATATTCTTAGACCGTTTGTTGTGCATCGCACTGCCCGCGTGTCCTTGCATGTGCCCTTCACCGCTCTCCGCCTGGCTTCTGTCTTGTCCCACAACAGCAGCAGCAGGTGAGTCATGCATGTGCTTGCAATGGTGCTTGTGGCAAGGCTGTCGAACCAGCATTGCTTGTTGTTGTATGCAAAGCAGCCGTGAGACCCCATGCAGGAGCACTCATGGCTATCAAGCACAACATGCACCACCATCTGCAGCATGCTAGTCATTGTTGTCATGAAAGTTGGCTAATGATCAGCATTAGCGAGGTTGCTGAGGATGCTGAGAAGGCAATTGGGCAGCAATTGCACGCGTGCAAGAAAAGCTGAGCAGCCGGTGTTTGCATTTCTGTTGCTGGGGACCATGAAAAAGCATGAGCTGCCATGTCCCACTGTTCTGCCATGCTGGGGGCCCTGCAGCCTACCCTCCTCTTTCCTTGCTAGCATTACACAGCCCTTCGCTTGCCCTCATTGTGATGTGCAGCCAAGGTTGAGCAGCAGTTGCAGCAGCTGTTGGATGCACAGAAGCAAGACAAGCAGCAGTTGCAGCAGCTGTTGGATGCACAAAAGGAGGAGTTGTTGAAGCAGCTGGAGCTGCAGCAGGCAGCCAAGGAGGACATGATGAGCAAGCTCATGCAGCTCGTTGTCACACAGCAGCTGAAGCCAACATCGTCCTCCCTCAAGTCAGAGCAGTACCGCACCCCTGCCATGGCAGCGTGCAATGTGGCTCGGGAGGTTAATGGGGTGCAGCAGGTGCTCTGCATGGTGTCTGACCGGTACTTTCTACACTCAGAAGTCATTGCAGGACACATGCTGAGGGTGGATTGGGCACCTATGGCGGTGGGTACACACATGAGGGCCTTGCATTTGCTGCAAGAGCTAAGATCGACTTCCTGTGTTGCCTACTTTGTTGGGTGTTTACTGACTTTGCCTTCCTTTTTGTGCTGACTTTGAGAACACTTGACCTCCCTATCTGCAGGGGTACCTGGGAGTCAGTGTCCACTCACCGCACAACATCATCTTCATGCACAAGAAGATTGAGAAGGCTTTTGATAGGCAGGAGTGGTGCCTGCTGACGCAGCCGGATGGGACTCTACAGGTATGCTAGATAAATGGTATGGTTATTGTATCTTTCCTTCCCTCTGTTTGCCTCTTGTTGCAAAGTGAATCTATCAATTATGCGGCTCTTTTTTGTATGCCGTGCAGATAGAGGTCCTCAACAGTAGCCTGCTGCAGCCTCGGGGAGGTGATATTCTTTGCCCCCAGGAGTGAAGGCTGGAACTGAGCAGGCAACTAGCATGGGTGAACCGAGGGATGCTGTTTGTGTGCGGGGCTCAACAGACAGGCTGTGCTGGAGCCATGTCCATGGTAAGCCCCTGGTTGTACCAAGTGATTCGAGTATGGCACCCTGCAAGCGGTGTGCTGCTCTGCATGCCTGGGCGGCTGTGCCCACGGCAGAGGGGCGCGGCTGGAAGAAGAGGGGGGAGGTGCAGCTGCCAGATGCAGGGTGGCAGTCATCAGGTGTGGATCAGGAGCTGCTGGCACGGCTGCTACGCGATGCGGAGGGCCTGGCAGGGGAAATTGATTTCAATCAGGGCAGTGGGAGCGAGTCCCCGGTAGTTACCCCGGAGGAGAGCTACGCAGAGGGCTGAACCTTCTGCTGGTTGTCCTGGCTATGCGTTGGCTTTTTTGCCATCTCCAATGATATTTTTGGTACACCTATATTATTGCCATCCCTAGGTATCACGCAGCTAGGCAGAGCAGGTACTTGCAATATAGGTGTACACACCACCGTGCAAGTAGTCTTGTGGCCGCCGCATGTACATCGATAGCCTCAGTACAGATGAATCACCACCAACAGCAACAACAATTACATCTGATACCGTGGTATCACCATGCTTAGCCTGCTTTACAAATTTTACACCAGCGTTCTCAACCAGCGCCTCATCAAGTTTGCAGAAGGCAAGTCAGTGGCGGAGGGCACGACACAGCAACGGCAGCAGCAGCAGGCGCAACAGTAGGCGCAACAGCAGCAGCAGCAGGCACGTCAGCAGCAACAGCAGCAGCAGCAGCAGCAGCAGCAGCAGCAGCAGCAGCAGCATGTAACTGCTGCTACAACAGCAGGAACGCCGCTGCTGCACGAGAGCCAGAACGGCTTTCGTCCCAAGCGCAGCTGTGCTGACCACCAGAGTGTGCTCAGTGAGGTGTTGGGTGGGAGGAAAGCTGAGGGGAAGGATTCTTATGTGCTGTTTGTTGACACCTATAAGGCTTTCCCAACAGTGTGGCTTGATGGGCTCTTTCAAAAGCCAGGGTTCATCAGTACGTAGTACGTAGTACGTAGTACGTAGTGCGTAGTACGCTAGAGTACGTGGCGGCTGAGACAGAGTACGCTGTAGTACGGTGCAAAGTACGCTGTACTGTGGGAACTCCCCTAAAAGCCAGGCTGGTGCTTGTGGTTACACAGCTACACGTTGCCCTCACCCCTCAACCTCACAGCTGCCCCCCTCCTCTCCCTCCTCTCCCTCACCCTCACCCCCTCGGCCTCACCCTCACCTTCACCCCCCTCCTCTCCCTCCTCACCCTCCTCTCCCTCACCCTCGCTGCCACTCCCCTCCATCTCCTCTTCCTCATCCCACCCAATGAACCCCTCCTCCCCGACAGCCATCTTCCGCACAAGCCTGCCATTAGTGAACACAAACACTAGGTCACGCGCACGTGCAGGTGTGAGCCTGTTGCGCCGCCTGTTGTGAATGAAATCATATGAGGACCAATTGCGCTCACATGAGCATGCACTTGACACCTGAGACAACAGGGTGATGGCCAGCTTCTGCAGCTGGGGTGGTCTGCACCATATATGCTCCACCACTGGTGCGCTGGCATCGCAGCAGCATCAGCATGCGCCTCTGCTTCGCCAAACAGCCCCTCCTTGCTGCGAAAGGCAGCATATGACAACCGCACAGCCTGCCTATCAGACACTGCCACCAGCTTGTTGATCATCTTCAGCAGGTCAGACACACATGCATCCCTGTTGTTGCCCAGGTCCATCCCCTCATCTGTCAGGAACTCAGGGTCGAGGCAGTAGGCTGCACCATGCAGCGGGCTGCTCATGTACTCCCACCGCTGCGTCCAAATGTCCTGCACCTCATCCATGACCTCATCATCCAGCTGCACCTCCTGCAGCCGCTGCTGCACCTTGTAGGCGTAGTAGTGGATCTTGCCGCTGCTTGGCACATCTCCATCAGCAAAGCGCAGCAGCCGCAGGATAGGCTCGCACACAGTAAACGCCTGCTCAGCTGCTGTCCAGTGCGCAGCGCTCAGGATGATGTCCTTGTAGGTGTTAGCGGTGTCCTGGAATGCAAAGGCAGTGGCACATGAGCATTGTTGCACCACAAATGCTGTCAGGTGTGGGGTCAACACTTCTCACAAGGGCACTTGTGCAGCCATGTGCAGGTGTGCTGCATCATCATCATCATGTTACCCATTAAGCCATAGCATCAGGTGTGCTGCATGCGGTATGCAACAATGTGCGGCAGCATAAGGCCAAGTCAGCAGCATCACGGCTGCCATGCACCAGGGTTCATCAGCGTCACCCTATATCCTGTGAGAAGGGGGCAGGCAATGTGCAGTTAACAGCTCTGCAAGATTTCCAACACTGCCGCACCTTGTCAGCGGCCTTCATGGTGGCGATGGCGTTGTTCCAGTTGTCGGACACCACAAACTGCTGCAGCTTGGCCTTGACCTTGATGGTGCGCTCAATCATCAGCAGTGCTGACGCAAACCTGGTCTCACCAGGCTTGATGAGCTGCAGCACACTGCCCTCTGCATTTGCCTGGTGCTGCCGCCATGCTGCCAGGGTGTGGTGGTGGTTGTTGATGAAGCCCACAAAGCCCTTGGTGTTGCTGTGCACCTCCTTGAAGTAGGACAGGGCAAAGATGCCCTCCAGCGCCAGGTCGCACACGTGTGCCACACAGGGCGACCACGTGATGTGAGGGTACTGTGCTTCAATAAGGGCACCAGCTGCACGGCAGGCCTGCGCGTTGTCAGTGACAACCTGTGCATGCACACAACAGCAGCAGCAGCAGCAAAATGACAGCAGTAGCAGCAGTGCAACAGCAGTAGCAGCAGCATTGAGTTGCCTTCGTACTGAAACCTGGTGCACAAGTTGTAGGTTGCCTGACAAGGGAACCAGTTTTGTCTGTGCACTGCCAGTTCCGCTTCTCCTGCCGCACCTGCACACTACATCTGCTGCTTGAGGCATGGCCCAGCTGCTTTGCATCTCACCTGCACCACATTGTCAGGGCCCAGCTCCTCAATAGCCTCCATGAGGCATGCAGCAATGAACTCAGCAGACTTGACAGTGCCGCTGGTGTTCACTGCTGTCAGGAACTTGGCGCCCTTGGGGTTCACCGCCAGCACGTTCAGCAGGGGCCTGTTTGCGGCATCACTCCAGCCATCAGAGCACAAGGTGCCGCCTGTCTCCTGCAGCCGCTGCTCCCAGGGCCGCAAGCTCTCTGTGACGCGCTTCTTGGCATCATCCAGCAGGCTGGTGCGCAGGGTGTTGTAGGCAGGTGGAGTGTAGGGGGCAGGCGCCTTCTGGACTGCCTGAATGAACTGGCGCAGGAAGGGGCTCTGCACTGTGCGAAGGGGCAGGCCTTCTGCAAAAATGAAGTCAGCCAGGGCCCTGTCAATAGCCTGTTTGACGTGCGCAATAAGGAACCCTGCCGTATAGGCAGCTGCTGACCACACTCTATTCACACATGCTGTGTGCGTGTCCAAGGTTGCACTGTGGGTGTAACTGTACCACACAAAGCATGTTGTAACAGCAACGATAGTGTTGGGAGCCACTAGGCCAGGGGAGGCCTGCTAGGTAGGTAGTAGGAAGTAGCTTTGACGCTGTGGGCTCTGAAATAGCAAGGCAGAAAGCAGGCCAAGCAACCGCGGACGCAGTGCTAATACTCCTAGTTGTTGGGGCAGGGTGATGTGCACGCAGCGCTACAATTTGGGCGGTAGGACACACGCTACGCAACAAGCGGCTAGAAATGCTCAATTAAGGTTGAGGGTTGCTTTAACTACGTTCATTTACGGGTTAGCAAATGGCGGCACTCGCACGGTCGTTAGTACTGTCACAGCTACTGCCAATGCACTTGCAGGAGCTTGCAGGAAAAAGGCTGCACTGCCAATTGCAAGCACGCTCGGGCTGTTCCTGGCCACAAGAATGCACTAGGTTAGAGATTCGTCTGCTAAGAAGCTAATTGGAGACGCGCACACCTTGAATTGGCTATGAAAACATTCACCAAAGGAGAGTTACACAGTGGGGAGGAGAACTACTGCTGTTCGACACAAGTGGCACTGAGACCACACACGCACTGAGGCGGATGACAAGCCAGAAAGGAGGACCAGAAGAACACTAACAACCAGACTATGAGGGTCGACACGAGAGAACGTATCAGAACAACCCTGCCCTGGCAGCAGGAAGCACCAGCTTAAATACCAGCCAGGCAGGGTGCAAGGGGTGGCCATTGCCGACCCCATGACATAACAAGGCAACGCCAAGAATGACTTGCTCAGCTTGGCCTCTAGCAAGTGCTCTCCAGCACGACAAGGGCAATTGAACCAACACAATCACAGCAAGCAATTGTCCTGCCTGGTTCGACCTTTTTTGGCTCTGCCCTTCCTCAAAACTGCACTGTTTCCTTTGGTAAAAATCCAACAGTAATAACATCACACAATACAAACATTCAGCTGTTCGAATAGCTGACTGGCGACCCAAAAGTGTATCGAAGTGCTTCCCGACGTGCTTGACACGTTGATTAGCACATGGCTCACAAAGCACGCGCAGTCACAGCACCAGCACGATGATAATATGACATAGACAACATCAACAACAATGCTGCACGGGCTGGCCTGCGAGCACTGTCATACCTTCACATGGTAACCATCCAATATTATCTCCGTCACACGCTGATGCTGCCTGTAGCAAACACAACGTATTTAACACTACAAATATAGCTAATCCACGTGCAGCAAACCCAGTCAACGTGGGGGTCAACTGCGGCTGTCACACTGTAATCTCTCATGACGCATTACAGTACTGCTAGGGCATGCTACCGCCGCCCGCCCAAGTGCCACACAGCATGACTGGCTGTGTGCTCGGCACAACTCCATGTACGGCATGACATGTTTGTCAGCGCGGGCAAAAGCCTTGCCAATCTGGTGGGCAGCAGCAATAGCAGCGGGCAAGAGCAGCAGCAGCGGCAGCAATGGTGGTCAGCAGCGGCAGCAATAATGGGCCATGCAGTCCAATTCCACGGCAACAGAACATAACAACCTGCTGTAACAGCAGACAGCAAATGCTGCAGTCCCAGGCTTGATTGCAAGCCTCACCTGGCTGGAGCGAACAGAGCCACCGCTGCCAGTTGGCACTGAGCTGCTGCCGCCTGGCACACTCTCACGTCGCTGGTGCTTGCTTTCTGCAGCAGCTTCTGAACCCTGACGCTTTCTGTTGCTGTCTGCCTGCTTCTTGGTCTTGGCGGCCTTGATGCAGGTGATCACGTTCTCTGGCACTGCTGTGCAGGCTGAAACACCGCTGCCTTCACCAGTCAGGTGCACATAACAGCGAGTGCCTGTGCCCTTGAATTGGAGGTTGCAGTAGTTGCACTTAAAGTGCTTTTGGCTGTGATTGAGCGTTTCTAGGACCTTGAAGTGGTCTGTTGGGTTGCTGCTGAGCTCATCAACCACAATTGGCGAGTCGGCGCTCACGCTGTGTCAATTGGTGTGCAACAGGGTTTCAAACTGCGTACATAATATATATAATGCCTACACTATGGCGTAGGCCCTCTAGGATGCCTCTTGGTGGTCTAACATGTGAGTGACAAGGCAGTACGTGTGACTGCAAGGCAGAGACCACGTACTAAAGCCACGTACTCCCCCAATCGCGTACTGGTACGTACTTTCACGTACTTTGGACAGTACGCTGCCCTGAAATCAACGTACTGATGAACCCTGTCAAAAGCTGTGGGGCAAGGGTGTGCGTGGAAAGATGTTCCGTGTAGTATGCGCTGAGGTTGGTCCGTGTAGTTAGTTAGTTAGTTAGTTAGTTAGTTAGTTAGTTAGTTACACAGCCTATAGTGTTGGTATCCTTGTCATACAAATTAGTGGTCATGAAGAGAGAAAGAAATTATATTTGTAATTGGGCATGCACTGGATTTCTGCTGCTATGGGGCCAAAACATAGGAGCCAGGTGAGTAGAGCTGGGGTATGGCTTTCTAAACGGGTGTTGAAAAACACCGACAATCCCAGACACTATTGGTCTCACCGAACTGACTATGGTTGGAGCCATAACACGGCCAGGTATGGGGGTGGAAACCAACCTAAAACCCACCATAACACCATATGTTATCCCGTTGGCACAGTCCTGGACATCAATGTTACTGACATTGTAACACGATGTGGTTGGCAGGACCTGGGAATGACATACAGCGGCCTCACAGGGTGTGACATTCTCTCGCCACACACAGTGCATTAAAATGCCCTTCTGACACATGATCACACACAAATAATTGACTCAAAATGACAAGGTTCACCAACAAGGGCCTTACACCATGAGGTTGCCCTCATTGGTCCCGCGTCCTGTGAGGACGGTACTCCGCAGCTTCCAAATCTCACACGCAAAATCAGCTACTGCTCTCATGGCTGTCACAGCACCCGCGTCTTCGCGCTCGGCTCCAGCTGGCCGGGCAGGTTCATCATTGCCTAGGACATCATCTGTCAGCAGCACCCTCCATGTATTGGCCGGTGGGCCTGCTTGAATAGCCGCCAGTGTGGCAGGCACAGTCTCTTGTTAAAAAGGGTGGTTCTACAGGCAGAATAAGCAGGGCACTCCAACAAAAAGTGAGCAAGTGTTTCAGGTGCACTGTGGCAGGCAGGGCATGATTCTCGCTGGGTACGCTGTACAGTGGTTTCATTGCGGCGCTGGCAACTATGAATAGCACACAGTGGCAGACACTCTAGACGCATTTTCATGCACAACTCAGCTGCAGGGCCACGGCGCATTTGGCTCAGTTTAGTCACATAAGCACGTGCTACTGGTTTGTTTTGTTTAATCACTCCTGGTCCAAAGGCAGCAGTATAATTTTGAAGGATGGCACTGGTGGCCCTGGGTCCTGTGCTCCAGATCTGTTGAACCCGGCGGGCAGCTTTGTTTTTCGTGTACTCTACAACCGTGTACTCTACAACTTGTATCAGGGTGCACGCCGTGTGGTGTCTCACGAAGGTCAATGACATGTCACTGAGAGCTTCACATGTGACCTTGGTTTGCATGAGGGCGATGTTATTTCCCCCACACTGTACATGTAGTTCATTGATGATCTGCTGCATGAGGTGCATGCAAAGCACCCTGGAATCACCCTTATGGGCCCTTGTGACGAACCTGCTGGTCAGGATGTGGCAGCCATGCAGGCTGATGACTTTGTTGCTGTGTGCGGATCTCTGGCTGAGGTTCAGGCTGTGGCTGCAACATTTTATGAATACAGTTGTAAGTGGCGGTTCAAGCTGAATAGCTTGAAGTCTGCTATCATGCATGTCTCACCAGCTAGACAGCCCAGCCAGTTGGCTGAATCTGGCATCGTTTGGAACGGTGTGCCTGTGCCTGTTGTATCAGAGTACTGCTACCTTGGCATGTAGTTCAACAATGCCTGCAACTGGAATACGCACTTTGAGAAGACGTTGGCAAAAAGTGCAACGTGTGAAGGGTGGGCTCATGCCAGTTTGGAAGAGCCGGCTCATCAGCGTGGAAGTAAAGCGTATCATTCTGCTGACATGCGTTCGCCCGATTGTTTAATATGGTAATGAGGTCTGGTTTCCGTCAACTGCAAGGCAACCGCAACAGATTGACAAAGTGCAGACTGACAGCATCAAGTGTTCAATGCGCTGTGGCAAGGAGCGCCCTTGCACTTCACTTGTTCTGGATGAATGGGGTGTGAAGCCATTGCACATGTGGCTTCATCAGAGGGCAATGGAGTATTACTTTAGGGTTCAGCGTATGCAGAACTGTCGGTTGCCACATCAGGTGTTTTCAGCTGAGTGGAAGCGCCCTAGTGATGCTGTTGCGGTGACACCTTGGCATAAGTATGTGCAGAGTTTGCTTTGCAAGTATGGTGTGGATGTTGAGGTGGCGGCTGATCGAGCTCATGCGTGCAAGAATCACATCAATCGTCAGGTCAGGAAGCTGCATGCAGACAGAATTGTTTGTGAATCACTGCAGCACTCTACTTTGAGCCGTTACATCACGCACGTGCACCCAACACATGCTGATGCCATGCGCTTTAAAAGGGCTAGGCCCTTTTTGAGTTTGGTGTGCCAACGCGTGGTATTGAGGTGCTGATGCGTGTTTGAATGGGCTGTCTTTGCGTGCATGTGCGTACCAGTCGTTATGGCGGCAGCAGAGCTGATTCTAACACAGCATGTCCTGCTTGTGGTCAGGGTGTTGAGTCTTTGTCACATCTGATGTTCGATTGTCCCGCTACTTCTGCTCAGAGGGATACTGTGCTTGATGAAATTCGGTCTGTTTTGCGTGATGTTGCTGGCGGCGCTGAAAAATTGCGCAATGTGTTGTCGTTGACTGATGCATCCACTAAATTGTTGCGTTTTGTTTCTGATGATATTTGGGGTAGTAGGGGGTGTGCCGAGCAATATCTAGGAGTATTGCTGAGTATCTTGTCCAAGCTTGGGATGTACGCAATAGTTGCAAACACAATGGAGCAGTGCTCCCTCCTTTTTCCGCTTGTAGCAGCACTGAGCATAAGACGCGTAGTGGAAGCGTATTCAAAAGGAGGTTTGTTAACCAATGATCAGCCTGAGGCCCAGCGTAAGCTGTTGTAGACCGCCTACGTCGCAAGGCCAGCAGGCAACGCAAGGCGGAGATGCAGAGAGTTGCAGTGCAACCGCCTAGCATGCACATGGTCTTGCTTCGATAGAAAGGCTGCCTCAGTATATTGACAGGTCCTCCTCGTCGCCTCCGCCTCCTTGCATGTCCAGCACGTCGTTGTCATCATCCTCTGTTCCTGCGGACATGAACTTGGCCTTCACCAACTCCATGCGCAAGCAGTCCCAGTCGATCTCCCAACCAGCTAGGCGCTCACGCCCAATGTTGATCACATTGCGCAGTGGTGGGCGACCCTGGCCAGGAGCCTTGTTGCTGCCGTACCTGTAGCGCAACTGCTGAATGAAAGCATTGTATGTGTGAGCAGATGCAGTCCCTTTTGTCCACGCCCGACTCTCTCCCCAATGCACGTAGTCTTGATAAAGCTCAGCGCTGGTCATCACCTTCACGGTGGCCGGGGGAGGCTGGTGTGCGTGTGCCGCGTTGTCACAAGCCGCCTGGTGCGCCTCCACCCTGTACACAGCCCACTGGGTGATGTCGTCTGCTGTCCGTAGCGCAGCCAAGCGCGCGGCGCTGGTGTTGTGGCTGTTGAAAAGTGCTTGTATGTTGTTCACGGCTGACAGGTCCAATGTCAGTAGGTGCTCAAACACTGCCTTGAGATTGCGTTTGTCCTCTTTCCACTGGAACACGCGGCTCCAGAATTCAGTGTCGCCCACGCGCTCCTGTGAAAACTGTGTTGCGAAAAAGCGCCGATTGGTCTCCACAAGGCCCGTGTCGTTGCCGGTGACAACCCGCCGCACCAAGTTCACCACCTTGATCTGGCGCACATACTTCTGATTCACCTCCACTTTCCTCGCTGTTAGTAGATGCCGCACTTGGCCGGCGTGTGCCCTCAAATCCTCGCTCTCGTTCACGTGGACAACCAGCTTGTGCATCAGCCCAATTGCGTGCGTGCCCAGCAGCTCCTGCGCTGGTGACGCTGTGCAGGTGAAGCACCTGCAACCGATGATGTCCTGCATCGTTTCCATCAGCGTATCCTTGCCAGAACCCCTGGCGTGCGAGCTCGGGGACCAACCTGCCTGACTAGGCTGCCCCGGCCGCTGGATGATGTCAGCAAAGAAAATCTCGATGATGCGGGCTGAAGTTGGATCGTTGTTGCTTGCCAACATCAGCAGCTCTTTCCAGACGGATATGTCGCCTGAGCTTTCCACATCCCACTTTTCAGCAGCAAACCCCTGGAAAAGGTTGTACACATCGGCTGAGCAGCGCACTGGAGGGGGGAGGAAATTCAGCTTGTTGTAGGTGCGGTGCTGGGGGTCCTTGAGCCACAAGTCAATAAACGCTTCGCTGACAAATTTGACACCTTTTTCTGTTTTCTTTAGGACGAGCAAGCGCACACACTGCTGGCTGTCCTTCAGCTCCCTTTGTGGCATCATGTGCATGTCATCCTCGTCAGCTGCACCGGTGTCATCACCAGACGTGTCCGCCAGCTTGACAAAGATGTGGGGCGTGCGCACCTCAAAGTATGACAGCTCGACAACTGCCTTGAGGGCAGCATAATCGGGTACAGAAAGGTCAGGGTCTTCAGCCATCGCCCTCGGGGCCATGTCCACAGCGCCAGTGTGTATAAGGCGGGGGGTGCGCTGCGCCAGTGTGGCGCGGTCGGACAAGTGGGTCGTCCAAGGACCCACCAGCTTGCGCTGCCTGCCACACCCCTCAGCCAGGCAGGTGTAGTACATCTTACCATCCATGTGGAGCGTACAGATCACGTTGTTGCTCTTGTGCCGTTTGCCAGGGCAGCCATAGCAGTCCCTACCGCTCTGTTTGTCTATGGCGCAGTACACCCGGTGCAAGTTTCCATGCTGCAAAGTGATTGGGGTTATATCTGTAATACCAGCCTTATTCAGCACTTGCTGCGCCAGCCACAGCGCCCCCTGTGGCGTCAAGAAGCTAAATCCCTTGCTGCCTTTCGATGCAACCTCGTTGTTGTCGCCTTGCATGGTGCTGCGCTTGCCACTGTTGGTGCAGACCGTGTTGCGCATTATGATTTTGCTGCCGATGCCACCACCTGCAATGGCATGGGGCGGGTCGCGAGGCATGAGCTCTGCTGGCAGGGGACGCGCGGGTTCGCCTGATGGCAGTCGGGACTGCAAATGCTGCACATCTGAGGGCAAGCTGTCCAGCAGGAAGGTCTGCACTGGTGCGTCCAGATGGGTGACGGGCAGCAGCGGACGCTCGCCACCCGGCTTGCTCTGGTATATCATGCGGAAGTCGTATTTTGTGCGGTAGACGCTTGGTTCTATGATGTGCTTGCCATGCGTGGGCGTCTCGAGGTCCCTCACTTTGTATTTGGGTTGCAGGCACACTTGGCAAGTGTGGCAATGCAGCAGTTCAGCCAGTTGTGGTTTTCCCAGTGCAATGGCTGGCCCAGCAGCAGGGCGTATGATCAAGTGGTAGCTGTGCTTGAACTCCCCCTTGCTGTTCATGCCACTTGCGTCAGCTACAAAAAATGAGCTGTTGTTAGGCTGACGCCGAACATGTGCCACATGGCTGTGCATATGTCCTGGATGATGCCGTCCCGTGACAGCCAGGGGTATGCCTCCTCCTCTGTGGACGTCCACTCCACATCAAAGTAAGGGGGTTATGGCTGGTCATCCATGGTGACATGGTACAAACCTTCTAGGTCATGCAGCGCGTGCGGGGTGCTGGGATCACTGCAGTGCTCGAGCATGTCGGTGGTGGCGAAGTAGCTGCCGTAGTACCGGGCACCTTGTGGATGTGTCCACCCCAGGATCACGCTGTTGACGCGGTGGATCATTGCACTGACCGATTGCTGCACCATTGCTCTATTGTGTTGGTTGCAAGTGTTTCTGTGTTGCTTTGCCCTTTCCTGTGTCTTGGCCTAACACGAGTGGTGTTTAGGGCATTGTCTGGCGATCTCGCCATCAAGGTATTTAATCCCTGCAACATCCTTGCCGGATGCCTTTGGGATTCGCTCACAATGTTGTATATCCACAGCAGATGACACAGGCATGGCTGCTCAGCAGGTGCTTGATTCTATGGGTGTGGTGGCTGGGCAAGTTGCCCCAGTGACGGTTCATGATAGGCGAAACACAGACCTGCGGCCTGTGTGCAGTTTCGGTCAGCAGCTCTTGGCATTGTGTGCAGCTACGAATAGCGTTATCCTCAACGGTAGAACTGCAGGTGACCCAACTGGTGCTGCAACCTTTGTCTCGTCACGGTCGGTGTCTAGTGATGGTGGCAGCGGCGGTGGTGACGGAGGCAGCAACAACAACAAGTAAGCGGCGGAAGAAGCGCAGGCCTACCACGGCGGTGTGCGGGAGTGTCATTGACTATGGTATTGTGTCACGTTCGTTGTTTTCGTGTGTGGACAACTTTGCTGTGGTTTCTTCCTGTGGCATCTCAGATCATAACATGCTAGTGTGTGTTTTGAGTGTGCCTGAACCGCATGTGGAAGAGCTGCAGCCTTTTGCTATCGTGCCACAGGCGCGCTGCATCAAGTGGGACCCTCGTAAGCGGTCACGTTATGTCAGTGCTTTGCAAGCAGACGAGTGTGCTTCTGCTAGAGCAGCAGCTGTGGAGCGTCTGCGCGACCCTGCTGCGTCAGCAAGTCAGGTTCTTGAGGCCTGTGAGGTGTGGTGTGGTGCAATCAAGGCGGCGGTGTAACGCCAAGCCTTACTGTACACTGGGAACGCAAGGGAGAACTGTCGGCATGCTCCTCCAATCCGTATCAAGCCCAGCACCGCTCCTCGACTGGGCTCCTAACGCCAGACCTGAACCCTTGCGGGTAAGCCCAGAGCCAGGATCGGAACCGCATGCCAGGGCCTTCGGCCCTGTCTGGGGCTGAACTGGGGTTTGCCTAGCCACATAGGCTTCGCCTGACATGGCTTTGGCCTGAACTGGGATTGTTGTTCCCTTGCTGCCTGTTACATACCTCCCCCTCTGGACCTTTGTCGGCCCGACAAAGGAGTACGGCATACAACTGTAACAAGCAAGGATCAAGGATCCTGTATACTGTCAGGCAAGGCCTGAGTGCTACAAGAGCGCATCTGTACAAATAGACACACACACACACTCTGTGCACCGGGTAAAATCCCAGTGTCTGACTGGTGGAAACGCGACTGTTGACTGGGGTGTGGGTGGACTAGCCTGGAACAGGGCCTGAGCCGCAGCGCAACGCTGGGCACTCACTGTGCACCAAAGTGCAGGGTGGGCAGAGCAGGATAACACAAAGTTAGTGCCTGCGTCGAGTATGCTCTGGTTGTTGCTGCTGTGAGGCACGTGCTTGCCTCTTCTGCTTAGCGCTACGTCGGCGTGTACCGACTGTTGGTGTTGTCTGAGTGCGATTGAAGTATGCAGTAAGCACATCTGGGCAGCTAGTCAAATTGCCGGAAGGCTCCCACGTATTATGCTCATGAGAATATCCCTTCCATTTAATCAAGTACTCCCTAACTGTTCTGGCTGAATTGGGAAGTGCCCTGTCCCTGTGAGACAAAATTGTCTCAACCTCATATTCCTCTGAACCATCCTCCAGAATAATTGGGGGTGGCGGTCTGTATGTACCGTCACTGCGGTACGGCTTAAGCAAAGACGCATGAAATACTGGGTGAATGCGAGCCATACTGGCTGGCAATTCAAGCTTATAAGCAACTGAACTGATGCGCTTTGCGACTCTGAAGGGCCCAAGCCAGCGAGGCAAAAGCTTGTAGCTGCCTGGATGCTTGAGTGGGATGTGCTTGCTAGACAGCAGCACTTCTGTTCCCACTGCATAATCTGGATCTGGTGACCGTCTCTGGTCAGCGTACGCTTTCTGTCTGTTCTGCGCTGCTTGCAGCATGCCACTTGCTTTGTGCACTGCAGCTTGCAAGTCAGCTTTGAGTTTAGTGACTGCCGGTGCACCTTAATCTGCAAATTCTGGGGTGTCATCTGTTGTTGGCACTTGCAGACTGAGAGGTGTCTTCGGGTGCCTACCGTAGTTTAAATAGAACGGTGTAAACCCCGTGGATGCGTGCTGTGCGTTGTTGATTGCAAACTCAACCATGGGCAGCAAAGCATCCCAGTTAGTCTGTTCTGCATTTGTAAAGTGCCTGAGTGTATCCTCGAGGATTCTGTTGACACGTTCTGTCTGGCCATCTGTTTGGGGGTGATATGCTGAACTTGGCAGCTGTTGAATCCCCCAACCCTGGCAAAGCTTTGCAAAAAACTGTGATATGAACTGTTGACCTCTGTCATGTAAGATTTGCTGTGGGAAACCGTGATAACGGCAAACTTCACGCAAGAACAACTGCGCGAGCTCTGGAGCATCACAGTTGCTGGTAGTCGGCGCGATGTGCACCATCTTGGTCAACTTGTCTACAAACACACAAACCGCGTCATGACCTAAAGTAGTCTTGGGCAAGTCTGTGATAAAATCCATTGAAACCACTTGCCACCTGTAACCTGGGATAGGCAACGGCATTAACTTACCAGCGTGTGGCCTGTTTAATGACTTGTTACGCTGGCAACAATCACATTGCCTGATCCTTGTGTGCACAAGCTCGTGCACACCTGGGAACCAAAAATGCCTGGTAATCAACTCCTCTGTTTTCTGTTCTCCAAAGTGCCCTGCATAAACATGCTCGTGGGCTCCCAAGAAAATTTGGGTTTTTAGACTGGGGTTGTCTGGGACAGCAACTTGAGTGGCTTTCCACCACAAGCCATCTGCAAAAGACAGCTTATGCCTCTTGATAAAAGAGACGTCCTGAAAGTTTGAGTCGCTCTCATAACTGGCCTGAATTAGCTTCACCAAGACAGTGTTCTCAGGAGCAGTTGCAGCTACTACTCCTGCAGGTGGTACTGCGGCTGCTCGGCTGCACAGCGCTGCAATTGTTGACTTCAATTGGGCATCTGTACTGGTGTCTGGTTCTGGGATGCGACTGAGTGGGTCAGCCACATTAGTTCTGCCTGGTCTGTAAGCCCAATCAAAATCAAACAGTTGCAGAGTTTCAGACCACCTTGCCTGCCTACGGTTTAGCTCTGGGAGTGTGGAGAAGAACGTGTTCGGGCAGTGGTCAGTGACAACAGTCACCTTAACTGCACCTTCTAAGTAACATCTCCACGTCTTGAGAGCGTGTACTGTAGCCAAGAGTTCCTGTTCTGTGGTGGTATAACGCACCTCTGCAGGCGTGAACTTTCGGCTTTCAAAAGCAATTGGGTGGCCGTTTTGTAACAAAACAGCGCCCAAGGCGCCCGAAAACTGGTCGCCTCTTGCATCTGCCACAACCTCAAAGGGCTGTGTGAAATCTGGCATCGCCAGTACTGGGGCGTGGGTTAGAGCGTACTTAACGTTTTGAAATGCCTGCTGGCACGCTCTATCCCACTTGTGTGTGATGTGCTGGAACTTGTTAGTTGCGTTCTTAGTTAGATCCGTAAGCGGCAGCACCATCTTACTGTAGCCTTGAATAAACTTACGGAAATAGTTTGAAAAACCTAAGAACGAACGCAACTGTCTGAGTGTTTTAGGTTCTGGCCAGTTCTCAACTGAAGCCGTCTTGGCTGGGTCGGGCTTAATGCCCTCCGCTGAAATGACGTGACCTAAATAGGTCACTTCTGATTTGAGAAACTGGCATTTGCTGGGTTTGAGGTACAGCTGGTGAGTGCGGAGGAGCTGGAACACCAACCGCAGGTGCTCATAATGTTCCTCCTCTGATTTACTGTATACTAAAATATCATCTAAATAAATTAGAACAAACTTTCCAATGTACGCCTGGAAAATTTTGTTCATCATCTGACTGAAAACAGCTGGCGCATTTGTTAAGCCAAAGCTGAGAACTTTGAACTCATATAAGCCGTAAGGCGTCTTAAACGAGGTGCGAGGCACGTCGGAATCGACTAGCCTCAACTGTGTAACGGATACTGATTGCGAATTGTTTTTGCATTGGTGGCGCGATAGTCAATGACCATTCGCAGACCACCGTCCTTTTTCTTGACGAATAAAACTGGGGTCCCAAAGGGACTACTACTGGGCTGTATTAAATCTTTTGAAAGCAAGGTCTGTATTTCATTGCGAATACATTCCTTCTCTTTCATAGAATAACGAGGCATAGGCCTGTACTTTATGTTTTCATCCTTTAATCTGATTGCTTCCACCTCCACCTGAGGCCTGTGGGGTGGTGGGCCTGATAATTCTGTTTTGAAAACATCACTGAATTCATCTTGCAACCGTTGCAGCTTGCTAGGATTTGCTGTGGGTGGTGGATCAGGAGCAGCTTCCTTTACCAACACTAAAAGTGCATAGCCACCCTTTTTGATCGCCCTTTTTGCCTGCTTATGTGTGATTGTGGCAATTCTAGGCAATTCTGTGCCTGGAGGAACATCCTCATCTGCTGCAGGATCCTCTAGAGGAGGTACCCTATAAGGGCCAAGGTTTGAAAGTGTGACTATCTTGCCCTTATATCTGACTGTTGCTGTGCCTGATGCCATGTACAACACAACATCATGCTGCTGTAGCCATGCCTGGCCTAGGATGAGTGTGAACTGCTCATCCAGGTCAACTATCAAGCATGACAGTTTTGCATGGTATTTTTGCAAGTGTACACTGAGGGTTACACGCCCGTGTACTGGTTTGGATGAACCATCAGCGTATTGTACGCCAGGTTCTGCTGTGTCAGTGTACTTGATATTGTTTACTTGCAAAAACGTACGGTTTACATAACAGAAACCTTGTGCACCTGTGTCAAGCAGTGCTGTAGCTTTACAGCCGTGCACATGGCACTTGTACTGCATGACCAACTTTTGCAATGAACTGTCTGGAAGGGTAGGAGACGGGGGGTCATAATAGACCAACACTGGGTCTGATAAACCTGAAACCCCCTTCTTACCACGTTGAAACAAGTGGTAGCCCTGTCTGTACTCCTTGATGATTTGCATGCCACTCAAAGCAGGGTGTGGTAACACACGCCACTTGGGCACAACAAAACACGCACTGGTATGTTGGGGGTCCTTCTGCTTTTGTTGAATGTAATGATCAACATGATCTTTCAAATCAGCAAAAGAAACACAAACCCAAATATGCTGACCTGCAAGGTCCTTGGTGATGAATGGCTCCTGGTCTGAGCAACATTGAGAAGCAACAGGACTGGAGATGCCAGCAGGAAATACTGCTGCATATAGGGTAAAATCCCTTCCTGTTAGTTGCTGGATTAGTTGCAGTTCACTGGGCACTACTGAGAAAAGTGAGTCACCGTGTTGCTGGGTTTCAGCAGTGTGAACTGCTGCTGACTGGTCAGCTATAGGGGAAACACCCTGAACTGTTGCTGCTATTACAGTAGCAGGCTGTAAGCTGGGAGGGTCAAACCAACCCTCAGCTCTGAGCTGCGCAGTGTGGGCTGCACAACGCTGGTCCTGTTGACTGAGCAACATTGCAGCATACTGAGCTTCAGCATCCGCAATTGCAACATCTATCAGCTCAGCGTCAGAAACGCCTTGCTGTGTGAGTGCAAGCAAACTTGCCCCACCTGCAGGACTAAGGTTTACTGCTGGAGAAGGGGAAAGCAGATTAGGCCGCAAGAGCAAGCCACTGCTGTTACTGTTCTCACATACAGCTCCCCCTCCTAATTCCAAGCCACTTACGGCAACCTTGTCCTTGCTGAGCTTCCGCTTGGGGCAGGAAGGCTTATGGTCCTTGGCAGGTGCCCTCCAGTCCACCTTGCCGCAGAAGAAGCAGAGGTTAGCATCCTTGCGACGCTTAGCCTCTGCTGGACTAATAGCTGCATTGAAGCACGACTTGCCAGCATGAGGCGAGAAGCCCTGCTGGCGCGGCGAGGCACCATAAGGCGCATAGCGCGGTGCACTGCTGCTACCACGCTGCTGCTTGCCGCCGCTGCCGCCGCTACCAGCAGCAGGTACACCGCTGCTGTACGGCGCAGCTGCGCCAGGCTTACTGCTGCTGGGACCACCCCCACTGCCAGCCTGCTTGCCAGCAGCAGCTGCATAGCCATGCTGCTGCTGCTGCTTGCCTGCAGGCTGCCCCTGCTGCTGCTGCTGCTGATTAAGCTCCCTGTCCAATGCTGCGCCCACTTCACGCAGCGCCGTGCAAAAGGCTGGGAAGCTAGACCAGGGTTTGTTGTCTGGTGTCAGCTGCATCCTCTCCCGCAGCGCTGGGTGCAATGAGCCCTTGACAAACAAGATCAAGGACTTGTCATCCGGCCTGGTGGGCGCCTGCTGAATGATAGCCAGCATCTTGCTGAGATGGCGAGGAGTATTCCATTGACCTGCCACCTTGCGCTGCTTGAAGCTAGCCAACTTATCCCTAACGCTGTCATCTGTTGGTGGGCTGCCAAAGTTGCCGCTAGTCATGTACTGATCCAGCTGCTGCCACGTCAGCAGCTCTGGGTTGCTGACCACCTGCAGGTAAGGCATGTTGTCCTCCTGCAGCTGCTGATGCAGGTAGTCGCTGGCCTCACCAGAAAGGCACACCAGCGCGCGCACACCCCACAGTGCAGGAGGTGTGTTGCACGCCACCAGCCACTGCTGCACTGTCTGCGCATACCTGCCCCAATAACCTGTGCCATCATACTTGGGGTCTGGAGGTGGCAGGTTCTTCTCAGGTAGCCGTGGGGCTGCTGCAGCAGAGGGCTGCAGGTCGCCATCCACCAGCATGGGTGTGGGTTGCTGACTAGGCTGCTGACATGGTTGCTGCTGACTAGGATCCTGAGGGAGCAGGGTCTGCATGAACAGCTCGCGGTCCTCGTGGGACAGCGCCTGAAAACGCGTACACATGTCTAATACATCAACTGACTGATGGTGCTGCGGCTGCTGCTGCTCGAGAGCCTGCTGCGGAGTGCCTGCCTGTTCATGCTGCGAAAGGGCAGCATCGTCAGCAGCAGCGCCGTCTGCACCATACTGCTCTATAGGATTACCGTGCTGGTCTGCTGCCATAAACTGACCCGACTGAGCCTGATCGGCACCTGGAACTGGCTGCATGGCTGAAAGTGATGACTGGCATTTTTATCGAGAACCTGTCGGAGGCTACCAAATTGTAGCGCCAAGCATTACTGTACACTGGGAACGCAAGGGAGAACTGTCGGCATGCTCCTCCAATCCGTATTAAGCCCAGCACCGCTCCTCGACTGGGCTCCTGACGCCAGACCTGACCCCTTGCGGGTAAGCCCAGAGCCAGGATCGGAACCGCATGCCAGGGCCTTCGGCCCTGTCTGGGGCTGAACTGGGGTTTGCCTAGCCACATAGGCTTCGCATGACATGGCTTTGGCCTGAACTGGGATTGTTGTTCCCTTGCTGCCTGTTACAACATCTGCCAAATCAATAGGTGAGGACACATTCTGACCATACGCCAAATAGAAAGGCGTGTAGCCCGTAGAAGGACTGACTGAATCATTGATAGCAAACTCCGCCAAATCTAGGTAATCGTCCCAATCATCCTGGCGAGGTGAAACAAAGTGGCGTAACACCTCTTCCAAGGTGCGATTCGCACGCTCACTCTGGCCATCAGTCTGCGGGTGAAAAGCTGTAGAAAACCGCAGCTCAGTGCCAAGAGCTTTGAACAATGCCTGCCAAAAGTGGCTCAGAAACCGCCGATCCCTGTCAGAGATAATGACACGAGGCAAACCATGGTGCTTATACCATGTACGCACAAATACGTTGGCGATCGCCTCCGCTCCTGCAGTCTTAGTTGTGGGTTCAAAGTGGACCATCTTTGTCAGGCGATCCACAAAGGTCACCACCACATCATGCCCCTCCTTGGTAACAGGCAGATCTGTGTTCAAATCCTTGGTAATCTGCTCCCATTTTGCCGTAGGCACAGGTAAAAGCTGCAGAAGACCAAGAGGTTGCTGCATCACAGGCTTATTGCGCTGACATGAAGGACATGCCACAACATAAGAATAGACAGAACGGCTCATGTGCGGCCACCAAAATCTCCTGGCCACACGTTGCAGGGTCTTGGTGTGGCCAAGATGTCCTGCACTTGGACAGTCATGGCACTCGGCAATAATGCGCTTCCAGAGCTCGGGAATTGCTGGGATAGCCACGCGATCCTGGAAGTACCACAACCCATCATGCATCCACAGACCTGGCATCACGTCATCATAGTAGTGATCCTTCTCATATCCAGCCTGAATCTCCTCTTTCAAGTTGCTAGGCACAGATGCCGTAGCAAGCTCAATTGAGGCGAGATCCGGGCGCCGTGACAGAGGATCTGACAAATTCTTAGCTCCCTCCTTGTAAGCAATCTCCGTACCACTGTAGTACGACTCGATCCACTGACTCCACTTGGCCTGTCGTCGAGAAAGATCATGCTTCTTGTTGAACCAAGTATGATTCAGGTGATCAGAGTTGACCTTGAAGGGAACTCCTTCCAGATAGCAACGCCACTGCTGTAGAGCGTAGTAGATTGCAAGCATCTCCCGATCTCCAGTGGGGTAGTTGCGCTCTGTTGGCGAGAGCTTCCGTGACAGATAAGCCACGGGTTGCAAGCCCTTGCCCTGATTTTGAAGTAGTACCGCTCCAAGCGCAAACTTGGAGGCGTCGGTGTAGACCTCATAAGGCAAGCTCGGATCAGGCGTCACCAGTACAGGTGCGGACACCAATGCCTTCTTGAGCTCGTCGAAGGCCCGACCTTCTACATCATCCCGCCAGTGCCACTTGATGCTCTCCTTGGTGAGCTCCGTCAACGGGTACGCCTTTTGAGCATAGTGCTGAATGAAGCGCCGGTAGTAACCAGTCAAACCGAGAAAACCTCGCACTTCACGCACAGTGCCAGGTGTCGGCCACTCCGTAACCGCTGCCACCTTCTTGGGATCTGGCTTAATGCCGTCGGCACTGACGACATGTCCCAAGAAATCGATTTCGCTGAGCCCAAATGCACATTTGTCAAGCCCCACATAAAGCTGATTCTCCCTCAAAACCGCGAGTACCTTAGCCACGTGCTCCAAATGCTCCTCAGGTGTCTTGGAAAAGATCAAGATGTCATCCAAGTACACCACCACGAACTTATCAAGATATGGCTGCAAAATCTTATTCATCAAATGCTGAAAAGTTGCGGGTGCGTTGGTCAACCCAAAAGGCATAACCTTCCACTCAAAGTGACCATAACGCGTCCGGAACGCGGTTTTTGGCACATCTTGCTCAGCAATGCGGATCTGCCAATAGCCACTCTGAAGATCAAGCTTGCTGAATATCGTCGCCCCATGAAGCTGATCCATCAGCTCGTCAATGCGAGGCAAAGGATAGCGGTTTTTCACCGTTATCTTGTTCAGCGCCCGATAGTCAATGCACATACGAAGCTTACCATTCTTCTTAGGAACAAAAAGAATGGGTGCTCCATACGGCGACTTGGAAGGTTGGATGAACCCCATGTCAATCAGGTCCGTTAGTTGTCGCTTGACCTCCGCCAGCTCCAAAGGGCTCATGTGATAAATACGTAGGTAAGGGGGCTTGGCACCAGGCTCCAGCTCAATCTCATGTTCCACACCTCGGGATGGAGGTACACCTTTTGGCAGTTTGCCAAAGATGGCTGAGTACTTGTGAAGTACCCCCTTCATCCGTTCAACCCACTCGGGATCCCCCGAAGGAAGGAGAGGTCATCTATCGCACGGATAGTTGGGTCCTCCTCAACCTCCTTGAGGATGGCAAGGTAAGCAATTGCGCCCTTGCGTAACTCCCGCTTGAGTTGAAGTGCAGACAACAAACTGACACCGGGAGTTGTCCTCTCGATGTTAGAGGGTTGCTGCAAGGTGTATGTGACGTCCCTCTTTTCAATGGTGATGGTGTTAGACACCCAGTCGATGGCAGGGTTGTGAGCAGTCAACCAAGGCTTGCCAAGGATGATGTCGTATGGTGCCAGCTGAGTGACGGTAAAAGGCCTCCGGTCCTTGAATTGTCCAATACGGAAACGTAGGTCAGGCACGACCGTCCCCGCATCTTGCAGTGAACCGTTGGCGAGCCTCACTTGACGTCGATGGAGCTTGAGAGTAGGCAATCGGAACTTCATCACCACCCTCGGATCGATGTAGTCCTCACTCGCACCTGAGTCTACTAGCACATCAAGCACCTCGCCGCGGCACTTGGCCTTCAGACGAATGAGCTCATGGCTAGCAGGCTCAAGACCACCTAGCTCCATGGCGGTGCACGAGTCTTCGGCCTCGGGTGCAGTGAGTGTCTCCAGCTCCTGCTTCGCCGGCAACTCCTCCTCCCATGGCCTTGGCTTCACTCCTGTGTTCACGGGCGGATCCCACAGGATGATCACCGGCCATTGAGAAGCTTGCTCCACCCACCTGTCCCCGGATGGGATAGAGAACAAGCCCTCCGTTCCCGCAGGGTACTCGTGAATTACCCTCATCCCCTGCGTCAGCTTCCACCACGGCTTCCTGTCCCACTTGGGCAGGATAAACACGCCGCATGTCGTCTCCGGTGCGGTCTTCTTACAATCCAGGTAGTGCCTCAGATATTGGCCAGCATGCCGGAAAGGCACATTCAGCCATACTGACTCGCCGCTGACATTAGCCTTGCGGAAGTCAGTGAAGCCCTTGTAGAACTTGTCAGCCTGGGCAGTCTCCTCACGTGCGCAGGCGTCCACTGAGAATGGCCCGTAAGCATCGGCATACTTGACCTTCTCCAGGCGGTTGAACAGCCAGTAGGTACAGTCCCGCAGTCGTCCACAACGACGGGTACCCGCTTTTCCCTGGGCTGCACTGGATGCTCCAGGCTCACTAGGCCTTTGTGAGCCTTCTACCTGGCGTGAGTCTCTCACAGGCGCACGGGGCTGAGCCTGCTCAATGCGCACAGTACGACCCACACTACTGCACGCGCCCTTCAGTTTGACCGTGCAGAGGTGTCCCCATCACGCTGCTTGTACGCTTGCAGCTTCTTGCAATCCCGCCGCTTGTGCCCTGGCTTGCCACAGTAGAAGCACTTGAGCGGCTGGTTCCTGGGTTTCTGCGGCTCCATTGCTCCGAGCTCCATGGGTGCCGGTCCGCCCCTTGCAACCGCTCCACGGTTGTTGCTGCTCATGTTGACGAAGCGGCTGTTGCCGTTTCGACCACGCTCCCACACCATCGAGTCTGCCTTAATGGCAAGCTCCACGGCGTCATGCAGTGTGGTTGGCTGCTGCAGCTTGACGTGAATGCGCACCTCCGGCTTCAGACCGCGGATGAAGCGATGAATGCGGTCGTTCTCGTCCATGTGCGGCAGCTCCAGCATGTAGGTGTTGAACTCCTGGGCATAGGCGAACACGCTACGCGTTTGGGTGAGCCGGTCAAGCCTCTCCCGCGCGTCCACCTCTGGGTCAACAGGGGTGAAACGGGCGATAAAGGCCTTCTTGAACTCATCCCAAGAAGCGTAGGGCTGAGCCTTGCCCACCGCCACAGCCTGCTCATGCTGGCGGTACCAGTTGAGGGCTGAGTCCTTGAGGTAGGCCGCTGCCACCGTCACAATGGAAGAGCTGCTGAGGTTGGCGCCCTCGGCCGCAAGGTACGTCTCCATCTTGTGGCACCAATTGACAGGGGTAGGCTGCCTGCCATTGGTCTCTGGTGGCTTGGGGAGCTTCAGCTTGCTTGTAGGCACAGCACTGGTCTGCTGCTGCAGCATCTGCTGAAGCGCGTGCTGAAGCTGAGCCACCTGCTGCTGTAAGGCCAACATCTCCGGCGACACTCCAGATCCCTCCATGGCTGCTTAGCAAGCGGACTCACAATCAGAGACGCCCTTGGCCTTGGCCTCCTTAGTGATGTGCTCCTCTATTGCCGTGTGAAGAAGATTCCGGAGCTTCTCCTGGTGTGCGCGGAGCTCTGCCGCCTGGGCTGCCCGAATGCGCGCACAAACGTCTTTTAAAAGGGATTAGCTTGCGCACCTCCTTCTTGAAGCACTGGGGCTTCACGGGCGTGGCTGAGGTTTGGTGAGGATGTTGAGAATCTTCCGGATGCGCGGAGAGTAGGTTGAAGACTTGGGAATTTTCTTGGCTGGATGCTTCTTGATGTTAGTGGAAGGCTTAAGGCAATGATAGTCGGTCTTGGCAGGAAGGTTCCGGATAGGAGTAGAAGTGACGAACTCCACGCCGTTGAGCTCAAAGGTTGTCCGGAACTTGGCGACGCTTGGGTGCGAGGGAGGCTCCAGAAACTTCACCTTGGGTGCAGGCTTCTCCGGATTATACTTGCCTGGCATATGCCGGACGCTTGTAGAATCTCCAGGACTCCTCGGTGTTCGTAGACAATCTCAGCTACCACTTGTCACGCCTTGTCGGCGGATCCTTTGGCAACTAAGGTCTTCTATAGCGATTCGACGTAGGCCGTAGTTGTATAGAAGGCTCAGTTAGTTACCAAGGGAAGGCTTCACACAATAGACGAGGCTACGAGGACTTGAGAGAGGAGGTCTGAAGAAGACTTCTTGAGTGAATACTTCTTGTTGAGTGAGGAGAGGCCCCCTCTATTTATAGCCTTGGCGAAAACCTACAACGCCTCCTCAACTGCCTACAATTGGAACATTCTGGACCAAGGAAGCTTCTAGACAATCCTAGAACATACTACTTCCGGAAACATCTACATCCTTCCGGAGACTTCTAGAACTTCGGGAACATCTGGAACCTTCTGGAAACATCCAGAACCTTCTAGAGCCTTCCAGAAACTTCCGGTTCCTTCAACCTTACAAGTACAGTGAGACAGCGCGCGTGCTGCACGCGTTGACTGGCAATGAAGCTGTATGGAAATGGACCCCTCAATGCCAAGAAGCATTTGAGAAAGTGAAAGTAAAGTTGACGGCTGCTCCGGTGCTGCGAGCGCCTGACTTTACATGGATGCATCAGACTTTGCCTTGAGCACTGTTCTGCTGCGGGACAGCCTGTAGCGTATGAGTCGCGCAAACTCAAGTTCGCTGGTTGTGATCACTACACTGGCGCAACGAAACTACTGGCTGTAATACACGCCTATACTTTGTGGCGCGGTTATCTGGACTGGGCATTGTTCAGGATCCACAGTGATCATGGGCCATTGTCCCATTTATGGACTAAACGTGCACTTACGCCGCGTTCAGTAAGGTTGCAGTAGTCCTTGCAGCGGTTTGATTATGGTTGGGTGTACAAGCCCAACGTCACAAACTCAGCTGCGGACTCCCTTGGGTTGTGTTTGCCTCGCCAGCGAGCAAGCCTCTGGGCCTGGCGGCCTGACTGGCTTGGAACCTAGGCAGGAATAATTTTCTTGACCTACTGGCTGCTATGCCATTTGCATTAGCAAGCCGTGACAATCCATCAGGAGGGGGAGAAATGTCAAAGGGACGCCTTTGCAATCCCCTGTGATTCTGTCACTATATGGAGGGCACTAACGCGTTGTGCCGAGGATAACTGCTGTGGCAGCAGTACCAGTCAGTGAGCAAGTTGCTGCAGAAATGCGCGACGCGCTTTTAGCTGCCTATGGAAAACATGGAAAGGAGTTATCGGAGGTAGTAGCCCGTTACTCTTTAAGACAATCAGTGGACGGCCTTTGGTGCAGGCACCAACAGGTCTGGGTGCCTACTGCTGAATTACAGCGGAGGTGCTTAAAGGAACTGCATGATACACCGTTTAGTGGGCACAAGGGTGTCACAAAAACACTAGCGGCTGTGCAGAGACATTACTGGTGGCCTGGCATGAGGGCAGCGGTGACAAACTATGTCACTACTTGCGCCTCCTGTCAGCGCAGTAAAGTGCAAGGAAAGAAGCCGATTGGTCTGCTGCAGCCTCTAGAGGTGCCTGCAGAGCCATGGGCTGAGGTTACAATGGACTTCATCACTGGACTCCCCTGCACTACTACAGGGTTTGACGCCGTGATGGTCTTTTGTGACAGACTGACGAAGATGGTACACTTCGCAGCTTGCACAAAAACAACCGATGCTGTGAAAGCAGCTAGGCTGTTTGTGGACCGTGTGGTCGCGGCACACGGGTTGCCGGTCAGTATCATCTCTGACAGGGACACACGCTTCAAAAGCGAATTCTGGTCTGCACTGATGAGCTATGTGGGCATTACTCACAAGATGAGTACTGCTTTTCACCCGCAGACAGATGGCCAAACGGAACGTGTGAACCGGGTACTGGAAGAGTACCTGCGGCACTATGTGAATCCAAGTCAGGATGACTGGGATCAGTGGCTGTCAATGGCTGAGTTTGCTTACAACAACTCAGTGCATGAGGCAGTGAGGGAGACCCCTTTCTTCCTCAACTATGGGATGCATCCCAGGGTGCCAGGAGCAGTACGAACACAGTTGGCTACTGTGCCGGCTGCTACTGAGGAATTTGCAACAAGGATGCGCGACATTGTTGTAAAAGCGAAAGAGCGGTTGGAGCTGGCTCGCCACAGGGCGATGCAGACCGCCAATCCTGCTCGGAGACAGGCATTGTTCAATGTGGGCGATCGTGTGCTGCTGAGCAGCCGTAATATCGCCATGAAAACGCCTGGGACCAATAAGTTACTGCCTAAGTACTTGGGACCCTTCCCGGTCTCTGAAGTGCTTAGCCCGGTCACTTACCGGTTGGAGCTGCCTACCAGCATGCGTTGCCACAACGTGTTTCATGCTGGATTGCTGCTTGAGTATAAAACGGATGGCAGGGAGCAGGATCCTCCTGCTGTTCTGGAATTCGATGATGGTGAAGGCGGTCAATGGTATGAAATTGATCGTGTGCTCAAGCACAGGCAGGTACGCGTCAACAGACGTGCTGTTACCCAGTTTCTTGTCAAATGGAAAGGGTACGGCGACGAGTGGAATGAGTGGCGTGACGAAGTGGGCGTCACTGCTGCTGCTGTTGGTGCGTACTGGACACGGGTAGGAAAGCGGCCTGCACCCGTCGCTGCTACCAGGAAGCGAGGTTCTAGAGCTGGGAAGACGGCTCAAAAGCGAAAGGCTCGCTCGATGGCTGCTTAACGCGCCTGGGCTTGCCTCAGCTGGCGGGGGTCTTTGCTGGTTCTTGGATACTGCTTAACAGGATGCTGTGGTACGCATCCCGCTAAGTGGGGGAGAGTGTTGCGTTCTCCATGGACCTCTTGGGACAGGGCTACGGCCTATGGGAAGAACTACGTCGGACTTTGATCTGCATGTGTGTAACCTGTCAGTGCCTGCGGCACTGGACAGTTAGTGACACATGTCAGTACGTAGGCGGGCTGAGCTACATAGCTCCGAGAGGTCCTCAAGTCCATATTCGGGAACGTGTCCACTTGTATAGTGGCTAAGCACGTATCACCTGTGCTTTAAGCACCCTGCTGCTTTTCGTGCTGCACTTCGCACATGCTGCACTGCATGTACTTGTTGGTTTATGGGGAGGTAGGGGCTGCACGATGCCTCTGGAGTTTTACTTTGGTTGAATCTTGTGGCTTGCTATCGGGTTCTCATGATATGTGAGCTGAAAGAGGGGCAAGTGACTCGCTCTAGGGCGATAGCTTGCCCACCCCTGTAACAAACCTCTTCATTGCAGCAGCTGGCTTGTCCTCTGCTCTCTCTCCCTAGTTTGTCGCCTCAGACCGCCGCCTGCCAGGCTGTGTTGCTGCTGGTGGGTGATGTTCTGTGGATTCAGCCCGCCCGCTACACTGCATAAAGTGCAGCTTGCTGTCACCGACACTGTTTACACTAGTCCTTTGTTGCCTTTGTTTAGCATCAACACTGCGTGTGCTGTGACTGACGGCTTTGCCTGCAAGGCCATATGTCAAGTTACACACACAGAGAGACTTTCTGGGGTGAGTCTCCTTGAGTGACAGCCTGTTTTGCTGAGTCATCTGCGACGTTCCAGATTTTCGGGTGTTCGTTGCAACGTAGTTGCCTGTGCACACCGTGTAACCCCTCTTCTTCTTCATCATTACACATGGAAGCTTTGCTGGATACGAGGAGTGGCGTCCTGCAGGCCGATACTGCCTGCCTACGCAGCTACGCCGGGTCACCGAAGAGACAGCACAGTTGACAGCCGTGCAGCGCGCAGTGGAAGCCCAGACAGTCGGCTACAACTTCAGGAAGACGTGCTCAGCAATAGTTTAGTTTTTGAGCGCTCGCTGGTACCCAAGCTGGCGCCTGTAGTTGTGTCATGGTCACAGCAGTAGGACTACAACAGAATCGAGCAAGGTGCTGGTAATGCTTGCGGTGCTGCGGTGCCCTTGCAATCGCCGTTCACCATTTATGAGTGATCGGCTAGGCAACCCCTTGTGACTGTTGAGTGTGCTGGACTGCTGGTTCAGTGTCTGGAGTGTCCTTAAAGTCCTTCTGCAGGCTGCTGCAGTTGGTGGCCTCTAGTCGGCAGCAACATGTTGCAGATGATGACCCCTGCGACTGCTGCTATGGGTCAGTGGATTGCCTGCCAGTAGTGTTGTCTGGGCAGTGTATTTTATTTGGTTTGTGTCTGCTGCGCGTAGGGAGCAGCAATGTGCTTGCATTCATATTGCTGCTCTCACATCAGCCGTTGTCAAATGCATTACGTGTCTGGGCAGCTGCCTATGGCTGTGGTGGTGCCCTTTGCTTGTGGTGACAGCGTAGCTTTCTGGTGGAGTTGCTGCATGTAGTCAGCGGTAGGAGTGTTTTTTTGTTTTTGTAGGTCATCTTAGCTAGCCGCAGCGGTAGGAGTGGTTTTTTTTTTGCTTTTTGCTTGCGTGTAGTGCAGCCTAGTGCTTGTCATGCAGCAACAGCAGTGTGGTGTTGCAGCCAGGTCTCTGTGGGTGTATACTTGCATGCCCTATCGTGCAGTGCGCTTACATGCTTGCTTGCCATGCCATGCTGTTCCTTGGAGGAGACCACTCCGTTTTGCTGCAGCAGTGTGGTCACAATTGCTAGGCGGGCAGTAAGGCTGCAGACTTTCTGTTCGTCGTGATGGTGGTGGGGGACGGAGTTGGACTTGAAACCCTACCTGGCCGGTATGATATGCCGGTTCAAGAGGCTTGAATTGCCAGGCCCCCATGTGTAACAAACCCTACCCCCTACATGCCGCATGAACACACCATGTAACCCCTCTATCTATCTATCCATCATTACACATGCCGCGGATTCATGCCTGCCTTCAGCGTTGCGTGCGCTGGCACTGGGGCTGCGGGCCCTGCCCCCCCTCCGCCATGTTGGCGCCAATGCATTGGATGTGGATGATCTGTGTTGGCACGCACCGCTGTGGGCAAATCCTATTTTCACTGTGCCACAAGATTGGCAGTGGTTTGATCAACAGCGGAGGGTTGTTGTTGGTCTTGAGAGTGTGGCTGCTTGTGGTCTGTTACAGCTGCCAAAGCTGCAGTCTCTTGGTCAGGCAGTGCTGCTCTCATCAGAGCTGGCACGAGTGTGTACCCTGCCTGGGCTGTTAGCTCAGCGGACAGCGTACGAGCGTGATATTTGGGGCCCCTGGCTTAACAGCAGGGCACAATATGCTGATAGGCAGCTGGATGTTCAGCATGTGCAAGCGCTGTTGCAGCTGGTTCCTCAACTGTGGGTGGCTGCTGCGCGTGTTCACCTAATATCAGCTCGTGCTGCTGGTATGAGCATTGCGCAACTCTCTTCTATTACCCCTGATGACCTTTTATTGGCGCGTGAATCGTTGTGTGCTGATTTGGGCTGGCAGCGACCAGGCGGCGATGCCAATGCCGTTATTCGGTTGGCTGACCTGACTGTTGCCTTAGCTACGAAGCTACAACGTTTGCGTGCACTTGATGCTATTGCTCCCCGTCATGCGGCTTATTTGGATAGTGTTAGGACTCTGGATAGCCTCCCAGCGGGCACCCAGCTGCCAGCTGTGCGGTTGGTGCTGTCTCGTTGGTGGGGTGTTAGGGTGGCTAACACATACAAAGAGGCTGCGTGGCGCCTGGCCTTGAATGCCTTCCCTACAGCGCAGCGGATGCAGCTGGCTACGGGTTGTGCAGCTTGTTCAGTGGTTGGGCCGGGTGTGGAGCATCATTTCTGGACATGTCCTGTTGCGGTCGCGGTACGCACAGAGGTGGAAAGTCAGCTGCATGCATTCAACTTGTTGGCGGCAGGTGCAAGCCTGCCGTGCAGCGCCTTGTGGTTGGCATGTGCCCCTCACCGTGACATGCATCGGCTAGTGTGGGATATGGTCTGTTTGGCAGTTATACATGCGTTTGAGCATGGCCGCAAGGTGGCTTGGGCGGTGTCTCATCAGTTGACTATCCCCGTGCTGGTAGAACAAGTAGCAGTGCGAGCGGCTGTTGGGTGTTTCTGGGATGCACTTGCTGACTTTGCTGCTACGGCCCGGGTACCTCGTCGGCATAGGATTCAACTGCTCACGTGTCAGCCGTTCATTGCTTGGCACACAGTGTTGTGCGGCAATGGCTTACGTGTGGTTCGCAGATGACAGCCTGTGTATGCATGTATTTGCTTGCTTTGATTCATGCTCAACAACCATCTCCGCCAGAGGCGGCCAGTCCTTTTTTTGGGTGGATGTTGTGGGTCACTGCATAACTGCTGGAATGCAGAGATGTCACACCCTCAGCAGCTGGTCGGCCCTCTGCTTGCATATTCCATCAGCTGCCTTGAGTCCGACCTGCTTTTCTTGAGCTAGTGTTAGACGCCCGAGCTCAGCCCGCCGCCTGTACTGCAAAATGTATAGATTGCTGTCACTGACACTGCTTAGACTACTGCTTTCATGATCAGATACCCTCTGATACACCAACATTGCGTGTGATGAGAAAGACGGTTGTGCTTGCACACCAAATGTCATGCCTCTCACACAGGGGCTGTTTTTCTGGGGTTCAGCCTCCTTTTGAGTGACAGTCTGAGCTGAGCTGTTCGCAGCATCCTTTTTCTAGCTGGTGTCCGTTGCGGCGTAGCCGCTTGAACACACCCTGTAACCCCTCTTCTTCTTACATGCCGCATGAACACATCTTGTAACCCCTCTATCTCATCATTACATTACTCACCCCGCAGCTGGCATATTATAGCATGATGCTATAATATGCCAGCTGCCGGGTGGGTGACGGGCGGGGAGGAGGCCCGTACTTTCACAACATCATGATACATTCTTTACAACATGCATGCTGATGAGCCAAATGGCAGCTGATCCACATGATGCCAAGTAATGACTGCTGCAGTATGACTCACATGTGTGTCGTACTGCTGTACAGCAGCAGGCGTGACGGCCTGCTGGTAAGACCCCTGCTGTGCATACGCGCAAACCGTAACGTTCATGGCTGCTGCTCATGATACTGAATGCAGCGCGCTTGCCAGCGTCGGAAATTTGCGTAGTGCTGAGGCCTGAGGCCACAAACAGCAGTCACTGCCAAAGAATGAACACCCCGTCATGACCTTTACCATGCGCATGCAGTTCACGACACCAGCAGCATCACCATGTGCACGAAAGAGCAGAAGCAAAGCCTCAGCACTGGAGCAGGCATGGCAAGCACATGCAAAGGTTCTCCCTGCTGATGCGCATTGTGCATCTTCCGCCACACCTTGCGGCTCAAAGATGCAGAACTAACACATGCACGTGTTCCTAAAACTGTTTCTGTATAGCACGTGCTTTGAGCACAGCCCAGTTGGTGTGCTGCAGCAAGTGCTGCAAAACGCATCATACATGTACATGTAAGTATCATACGTACATTCCTGCAGGCGCAAATGCCAACGTCACGGTAAGTTAACCTGCCTATGCTGCCAATTGATCAACGGTAAACTTGGCGGTACAACGCCCTGCCAATGCGAGCATGACAGCTCAGTATAAGCACCCCTGCATCTCCTGCCTATGCTGAGTCGCTTGTGCTGCACCCTTGACAATTCAGTGCACATCACCTGCGATATTGTCTGCTTTCAGACACCCCTGCATGAGCATACATAAAGCTGCCCCTGCTGCCAGGCAGTTATCCAACTTAGTGAACTGATGCTGCAGCCATGATGATGCTACAGTGCAGTCCTTGCGTGCATAGTGCACAGCAGCAAGTGATGCATTGCAACAACAACATGCGTGCCAAGTGCTGCAAATGTCAAACGACTCCACACGCTACCTAAACACAGTGCAGTTGGCGCTAGCCGACGGTCCTAAGTAACCCAAAACTGCGGAGTGCCTGTGCACTACAATCACCTGCAACACCAACACACTACAATAGGTCTAGCGCCTAACAGTGTTCGGCTTCTTGAGCTAATTGACAACCCCAGTCATGCGCAATGCTGCAGCTCTACAATGTAGGTACGTAACGAAGACAAAGAACATGCATCACGGAAGACCCCGGAAACAACAGGTCCTTCAAACCACCCAAGCATCCGCATCACGCAATGCTGTATGCATACAATAACATAAATTTCCAAGCTACAATGGCATATGACAGACGTGTAGATGCGGCTGTACATGTGAATCCAACACCGTGCACAGGCATGCTGCGCGCCTGCCAATGCACAACCAGCCATCTACTATACAACGTCGCATGCATCTGTATCCTAATGCAGTCCTACCTCACCCGCCAACGCGACTTTCTGTCTGTGCATTATCGTCCGCGAAATAGATCTGCTTCAGCATCATAGGACCCCGGCCCGACACAAGCCGCGCCGCGTTCGCCGCTGCTGCTGTTGCTGCTGCTGCCGCCTGCGCCCCTGCAGCACGCTCCTCCCGCTGTCCAACTTCAAGCACCAGTTTGCTGGCCTGTCGTGCGCTGTCCTGTTGTGCGCTGGCCTGTTGTGCAGCAGCAGCTTCCGCACCCAACAACGTGCGTATGCTGGGTACCGTGCAACGCCATTTTGGTGTGCTTGGCATGCTCCAGCCTGTGTATGCGCCTTTGTTTGTGAGGCGCAGCCGCAGCCCTTCGCAGTCCTTCTGGTTATCCACGTCGACACACTCGCCCTGCAGCAACAGCAGGGGCAATAGCATGAGCAGACTCGACACACGCCTAGGACTGACACGCAGTAGCAGGGTGGGTGGTGAGGGCATGCTTATAACTACGGCACCTGTGCATGGTATTTGCAATCTGGTGTGCTGCAATCCTATAACACTGTGCATGCAGCGTGCTGCGCTGCATCCCGGTCACGGAGCCATCACGTCGCGCTGCTTGAGCCGTGACTGCCTTGGATGGACTGAATGATGGTTGAGCTACGTGCGGCGTTAACTGAAGGGCATGTGTGACGATGAGGAAACTTCATGGGCTCCTAGACCTCCTACCATGACTGCCTTAGTGGACTCATACCAACTCAGCCACGCACCATGTGATCAGCCATGGTGGCGAGGGTCCCATTTAGCCATGTGAATGCTGCGTCTGCTGCATTATGTTTGCAATAACATAGAATGCAACCACTTACACTCACCATGTACTCCTGCACGCTTGAGCCAAAGTTGTCCTGTGCGTACAGCCGCGGAGTGCACAAGCCACTGGATGAGCGCCGGCAGAACGACAGCGCGGAGCAAGCCTCTGCAGACGTGGTGCGGTTGCACAGCATGGCCTGCAGCAGCATCCATGAAAACAGCATCAGCCTTGTCAACGTGTTCAAAACTTTGAAACATATGGCAGATGTACAGTACTGCTTCAGGATGCCGCAGCATTACGTCACTCAAGCAAACACGCTGCACTCAGAACCTCGGGACACATCAAGCGCCACACACACACTGTGTGCGCATGCAACATATGCACCATTAGGTTTGCCGAGACGAGATCAGCAACATCTCCCCATCAAACTGCACTCTCACAGTACTATTGAACAATCTTAACACAGCTGAGCACACCTGCCGCATCCAGCATGCTCCATCGCAGGAACCGACAGCGGATGGCTCTGCCAGTGCCGTCTCAAAGGTGAACTTGTTAATTGCAGCCTTGTCCAGGCCGTGCACATGCCGTGAGACGCACATGTCTGCAATGGTGCTGCCTGGCTTGGCGGGAATGACGACGCAGTCCTTGGACGCACGGCAGGCGGCTGCAGGTGTGAAATAGCAGGCAAGGTGTGAGATAGCAGGCAACGTCAGCAGCAAGCAAAAGAGACGCACATGTCCGCAATGGTGCCGCCTGGCTTGGCGAGAATGACAACGCAGTCCTTGGACGCACGGCAGGCGGCTGCAGCATGCATAAAGGTGTGAGACAGCAGACGAGGTCAGTGGCAAGCAAGCGAGAGATGCAGGCGTCTGGGCTGCAATGCTGCTGCCTGGCTTGGCGGGAATGACGACGCAGTCCTTGGACGCACGGCAGGCGGCTGCATGCACGGAGGTGTAAGAGAGACGTCAGGCAAGGTCAGTGGCAAGCAGGAGAGATGCAGGCGTCTGGGCTGCAATGCTGCTGCCTGGCTTGGCGGGAATGACGACGCAGTCCTTGGACGCACGGCAGGCGGCTGCATGCACGGAGGTGTGAGAGACACAGCAGGCAACGTCAGTGCCAAGCAAGAGAGATGCAGTGTTGCCGTCTTGGTAGGCAGGGTTTTCCATGCAAGTCTTGAGCGCAAAGCAGGCGGCTGCAGCATGCAGGTGTAAGGCAGCAGGCAAGGTCAGTGGCACGCAAGAGAGTTGCATGCGTCTGGGCTGCGGTGGCGCCGTCTGTACATGCGCATAACACTATAACATAACACCCACATGCCGCAGCACTGCTGCTCACCTAGGCTGGGCATGCGCATGCAGGAGATCATGCTACGCATTGCCCGCAGCTGCTCACTTTGCTCGTTCAGCTGCTCACTTTGCTCACTGCTGCTCCCTTTGCTCAATCAGCTGCTCACTTTGCTTACTGCTGCTCACCTAGGCTGGGCATGCGCATGCAGGGGATGGTGCTACACATTGCCCGCAGCTGCTCCATTGGCTCAATCAGCTACTCCCTTTGCTTACTGCTGCTCACCTAGGCTGGGCATGCGCATGCAGGAGATGGTGCTACACATTGCCCGCAGCTGCTCCATTGGCTCAATCAGCTGCTCACTTTGCTCAATGCTGCTCACCAAGGCTGGGCATGCGCATGCAGGAGATGAGCTGGTGTGCCTTGCTGCCATAACATAACCCCAACATCAAACACGCAACCATGTAGACCAACACATGTTATAACACTGCACATAACACCCACATGCTGCACTATAACATAACACTATCACATACCTAGGCTGGGCATGTGCATGCAGGAGATGAGCTGGTGGGCCTTGCTGCCTGGGCAGTGCAGCGCCAGCGGTGCCTGCAGCAACCATATAGACCATAACACTGTAACATAACACCCACATGCTGCAGCTGATGCTCACCTAGGCTGGGCATGCGCATGCAGGATATGAGCTGGTGGGCCTTGCTGCCGGGGCAGTGCAGCGCCAGCGGTGCCTGCAGCGGGTTGCTATATGCGCTGCGCGTGAAAATGTAGTTCTCCAGCAGGTCGGCACTGGTGCACACCACACGCGGCTTGCGCGGCGCTGCTGCTGCTGCTGGCGCAGCTGGCTTGGCAGGCGCAGCCTTGGTGGAACTGCTGCTGCTGCTGGTGGTGGTGCTACTACTTGGCTTCTTGCTGCTACTGCTAGCTGCAGCAGGCGCACGAGTAGCTACTGCTGCTGGTGTTGCTGCTGTTGCTGCTGCTGCAGTGGGCGCATCCAGTGACAGCAGTGCTCTCTGTGATAGTCTCCGAGGTGACAGATCATCCAACGACAGCTGCTCCCGCAGCTGCTGCTGCAGCTGCTGCTGCAGCTGCTGCTGCAGCTGCTCACTTTGCAGGAGCAGCTGGTTGGTCAATGCCTCTGCTCCAAACCCTGCCTGCAACTGTTCAGCAGCCCAGGTATCTAGCAGGGGCGTGGCTGCAGGTATCTGCTGCTGCTGCTGCTCAGCGTCCTGCTGCTGATCTGGTGTATTGCCTGCTGTAGCTCCTGCTGCCATGTTTGATTTGCTGCTGCTGCTGCTGTTGCTACTGCTGCTACTGCTACCTGCCCTGCCTGCAATAATGTCATCGAAGATGTCATCGAAGTAAACACATCTGTGTGTGGTGTCACCGCGGCAAGCGCCGGCTGTGGTGTGCTGACCGCACACTGCCTCCCTGTCATATGTCATCAGCAGAAACCTGTTGCAGGCACAGCAGAAGCAGCAGCAGCCAATCATACGCATCACATTCCACGATACTGCTGGATGAGCAAGAGACTGACCACCAATGACTACAACACGTGGCAAAGACCCGCCACAGCTTGCAGGAGAACAGCTTACGAGGACATGATGCCTGGCTTGAAGTGGCCGTTTGTCCTCGTGTGATGCGTTGGTGCTGTCATTGTTGGCGCTGTACGCAGATGCACCCATGTGAAACCCTACCTGCTGCTGCAAGCACTGGCAGCACCTCAGACAGCAGCAGACAGCGGCTGCAGCGATTTTCAAACGACCAGCAATCACTCACCACAAGTACGCCGAGCCTGGCCTGGCGTTGATGGCGTACATGATGTTGACAGCGTCCTCTGCATCACAGGCCTGCTGCCGGGGGTCCCAGAAGCACTGAGGAACCACCTGAACACGCTTGCTGGCTGCACCGCTTGCTGCATCAGTGGAAGCATCCAAACGATGCGCACTCAGCAGCGATCGCGGCTGTGTTGGCTTCGCATCATATGCGTCAGGCCCTCCCACCGGATTCCCTGCATTGACATCATGGATGAAGCGGGCAGGATGTCGCATCATGGTTGTAAGGGTTGAAACTCAAAATGTTCGCGTGACTCTCGCCCTGTGATGGAGAAATTGCAGACGACGAGCACACGCTCACCTGCCGCTTGTGCAGCAGCTGAAATTGAGGCGAACGCGAGCGCAACAACAAGCAGGTTCATGGTCTGAGGGATGCTGCTGGGGCAGCATCGAGGCTGCCGGGCAGGCAAGCAGGCTGAGGGCATCCCAGCAGCACCCGTGGCCCTAGCAAGTATCCATCCCACAAGCTCCGCTGATGCAAAACAGACACGCCGGGTGATCGTTTGCCAACAAGTATGCGTCGCGATGGAGCGGTGGCGAAGCTACTTCCGGGCCGCGGCCTGTTATGAGGGGTGAGGGCGTGATGTACGTTGTGTATGTACCTGTGCCTCGGTATGTACCCGTCAACTGACCAATCTCACGGTTTTTGTTCATTTTTCATGTCCGATACCGTGACAAGCACGTGTCACTGGAAGTTTGTCGGGTGCGGCTTCTGCTGTGCACAAGCCAAAGTGACTCCTGCTACGAGAGCACGGCCGCGAACAACTGACGCACCAGTAACATCCACGTGAACAGCCCTGTTTGTTGCAACACCTGGGTTGAAACTCGCACCATCACTCCAGCTCAACTGACCAACCACCAGCATGTCCAAGGATGCCATCCTGTGGCACACAAACCGCCAGTTGTAAACCAGTCACTGTTCAAGACCCATCCCTGACTACCAGAAGAAAGAACAGCAACGGCAAGGAACTGATCGCTACTTTGTTGCACATTTGGCAGGGTCGGGGTGGGTGCAATAGCAAGATGCAAGGCCCTTGCTGGCTGGGGCCGCGGCGGCCAGCCACAACGCACTCTGCACACCCTCTGCAGGACGCCAGCACACACCAGCAATCGCACCACTGGGATCACCAACCACATCAACCAAAAAACTGCTTGCATCCATGGAGGCCTGCCACCCACACTACTAGTAGAGCGCTGCGCACTGACATACTCAGCAGCAGCGGCAGCAACCCGCCTACTTCTTGCGACGTGCTGATGGCATTAGCAAGTTGCTGCCACCAGCCGAACCAGGGCCGTGCTGCTGCTGCTGCTGTGACTGCTGCTGTGACAGCTGGGCCAGCAGGGAGGGGCGCTGCTGCTGCTGCTGCTGTGACTGCTGCTGTGACTGCTGCTGTGACTGTTGCTGCGATAGCTGGGCCAGCTGGGCCAGCAGGGAGGGGCGCTGCTGCTGCTGCTGCTGCTGTGACTGCTGCACAAGCAGCAATGATGGTCGCTGCGGTGGCGCCTGCTGCTGAGATTGCCGCTGTGATAACTGGGCGAGCAGCGACGAGCGCTGTTGCTGCCGCTGCTGCAACTGCTGCTGCTGGGACGGCTGCTGCTGCGATAGCTGTGCGAGCAGCGTATATCCAGACTGTTGCTGCAGCTGCTGCTGCTGCTGTAGTGGCTGGCTTGCAGGGCCATGTGTGGCCCGCTGCTGTGACAGCTGAGCAAGCAGCGACGAGCGCGGCTGCTGCTGCTGCTGCTGCTGGCTTGCAGGCTGCTGCGACAGTTGCGACAGCAGCGACCCACCAGGAAGCTGCCGCTGCTGCCCTGGCTGCTGACTGTCCGTGTGCTTGTTTTTGTGTTTCTTGTGCTGCTTCTCCTTGTGCAGCCGCTGCTGCTGCTGCTGCCTGTCAGCCACTGCTGTGCCGCCGTGTGCACTTAGCAACTGTCCAGTTGCAGCAGTACCCACTGCAGCTGCAGCATCACTTGCTGCTGCAGGCCACTCATCTGCCAATGCTAGCCAGCGCTGCTGTGCCTCTGCTGACATGGACAGTGCTAGCAAGCCAGGCGGTACGCGCATCGTACCGGCAGTACGGTTGGCACTACGATTCGCGCTAGGCAGTACACCACCCATGTCAGCACTACCACCCACTGCTGCTGCTGCTCTGTTGACAGTACGTGAACCAGCAACGGTGCCAGCAGCAGCAGGTGCTGTGGTGTAGCCAGATCCTGCTGCTGGTGTTTGAGGTTTAGGTACCACCCTCGGCTGCACATCTAACACCTGCCTGCCCGGCTGCTCCACTACTATTCCCCGCAGGGTATAGGAGCTTGGCAAAACCTTGCAGGAGGGCGGCACATGCCCTAAACCCTCCTGCTGCTGCTGTTGTGGTGTTTCATTAGGCTGTTGAAGGTGCTGCTGTGTGTCTGGTGTCAGCGTAACTGGAGTTCCAGGGGGCGCCGTGTAACCCTGCTGCTGCTGTTGCTGCTGTTGGTTTAGCCCTGCAACCTCATTGCCTCCTGCTGCTGCTGCTGCTGCTGCTGCTGCTTGGGCAGAGCCAGCCTGCACTACGCTACGCTCCCTTGCTCCACCAGCACCAGCAGCAGCAGCAGCAGCACCAGCTGGAGCCAGGCCCTGCAGGCTCTGCGGGTCCCACGCCCCTGGGCCTGCAGGCTGCACTAGGTACTGCAGCACACCCCCACCTGCTGCTGAACCCGGCAATGCAGCAGCACCACGAGCAGTAGCACTCTGGCCAGCAGGTTGCAGCACACGGTCACCTGCTGTGGCACCTTGGGCTTCGCTAGCAACAGCAGCAGCAGCAGCTGCTGCTGCATTGCTGCTACCTGGTGTGACTGCTGCTGCTGCTGCAAAGGCTGTGTCAGCGTGTGGCGTCTGCCAGAGGTCCTGGCAGACGAGCGTCAAGGGGCGCAGCTGCAGCGACGGCAGCTGCTGCTGCTGCTGCTGTTGTCTGCGCCCTCGCTGCTGCTGCTGCTGCTGCTGATCAGCCTGACCAGCTGCTGCTGGTGTTGCTGTATCCTGCTGCTGCAGCGCCTGCACTGCAGCCAACAACGGCTGCAACCCACCAGCAGAGATGATACCAGCAGCAGTACAACTGCCCAATTGCGGACTCGAATGCTCTTGCTGTTGCTGCTGCAATCTTGACGCTCCTGCTGCCTCCCTACCATCCTCACTACCGCTACTGCTGCTACCATCCAGCTGCATGTCATCTGCATCCCCTGCTGTTGCTGCTGTATGGCCTGGTGCTGCTGCCTCCTGTTGCTGCTGCTGCTGCTGTGCTGCCAGCAGCAGCTGAGCAGCCAGCCGCAAGTTTTGACCCCCAAGCTGCTGCTGCAGCAGCTTTTCAAGTTCAACAGCACTCAAGCAATCACCTTCAGCAGCAGCAGCAGCACCCGCTACGCCAGGGACATGCTGCAAGTCCTGTAGCGGACCAGCTGTAGTCTCACCCAGCTGCTGCTGCTGCTGCTGCTGTGCTGCGCGCATCTGCCGCAGGCGTGCCAGTCGGTTCTCAGCTGCAGTGCCACTGCCGCCACTCCTCACCCCACGCCCTACACATCGTCTTGCTGCTGCTGCTGTTGCTGCTGCGCCAGGTCCCAATTGCTGCAGTTCTGCTACTGTGTCTGTACCATCATCATTTGCCTGTCCCTCTTGTTCTTCTGAGGCTGCTTCAGAACCCTGCAGCTGCCTTTTCCGGCCCCTGCCAGCAGCAGCAGCAGCAGCGCGGGCACTGCTCGGCCTGCTGCCGCGTTTCCGCTGCTGCTGCCGTCTCAGCAGCAGCAGCTGGTGCTGCAGCTCTAGCAGCGTCAGGGGAGCACCTTCGCTGCGCAGCAGCAGTTGCCGCACCTCATCCAGCAGGCCAGCAGCAGCAGCAGTGGACTGCTGTATGGCTGCGCCAGCTGCTGTACTGTGAGGAGGTGCATTCACACCTGCTGCTGCTGCTGGTTGTGACATATGCGGAGCGCGCAACAGGCTCAATGCAGGCAACAAAGTGGTTCGAGCAGATGCAGCAGCACCAGCACTGGACGGCTGTTGCCCTTCTGCTGCTGCTGCTGCTGCTGCTTTGCTGACTGGCACAGGCCAACTGCACCTGTCAGCTGAGGGCAGCTGCACACTGTGCACCTGCACTCCATCTTCTTGCTGCTGCTGCTGCCAGCTAGCCTCAGATCCCAGCAGCTGCAGCACTGCTGCTGTGTGGGCCTCCAGCTGTACAATCTGCTTCTCAAGCTGCTGCTTCTCTTTCTGAGTGACGGCCCACGCAGGCATGCTCTTAGCTGCTGCTGCTGCTGCTGGTGGCTCTAGCTCTTCATCTAGCCAGGCCTCTAATTCAGCAAAACCCCGATCAAGGGGAGCTACCACCTGCAGCTGGGGCAGCTGGCTATCAGCAGGTGCCACCGCTGCTGCTGCTGCTAGGGTGTGCCCGTCAGCATGCATCTCCTGCTCTGGCTGCTGCTGCTGCTGCTTGGCTATAGCTGTGTGGGATCCTACAGCCGTCAGCAGCTGCAGCACTGGCTTGGGCACATAAGGCTTCACACGAGCTGCTGCATGAGCACTACGGCCAGCAGCAGCAGCAGCAGCAGCAGCAGCACTGCTGCCAGCCTGGGATGCTACTGCTGCCTTCCCTTGTGTAGCTAGCTTCACCTGCTGCGACGTACACAGCTGCAGCAGCACGTCTCCATCCATGTTACAGCGAAGTAACAAGGATCGCGCTAAACCGCCAGTCCAGCACCAGGGTATAGGGCACAGCCCTAAGCCCTGGGTGTCTGGCGCTGCTGCCATGAGGGTGAGGGCTTGGCTGGCTGCTGCTGCTTTGGCGGCGTCCAGAGCAGCACCTGACTGAACTGCAGACTCTGCGGCTGACCTGCAGGCACGATGAGCAGTGGTGCGTCGTGCGACACTTCAGGCAAGGTGAGCAGCGATGCGCCGTGCAACATATCAGGCATGACGAAGTAATGCATTGCGCAACACATCAGACCCTGACGCTAAACAAAACGGTCAGCAGCAGCAGTGCTGCCTGCACATGACAGGCCAGATTACTTGGCTTTTCCACAATGCCAAAACACAGATAACACATGCAAAGCAGTCCACGCACTACATCCCACCAAACCACAACAAACAACAGACAGCACGCCAACTTGACTGGCAGCCACTGCCAAGTATCACACACGCTCTCACCTCCCCACTCCACGCACAGCAGCAGCAGCAGCACGTGCCTCCTGTAGCGCCTGCAGCTGCCCACCACCAGCAGCAGCACCAGCACCAGCAGTACCAGCAACAGCACTAGCAGCCCTCAAGGGCCCAGCTAGCAGCTTCCCAGGTCCTGCCGTTGTGACCTGAACCACAGCCGGCAACTGCCAGCGCCCCAGCGGGGACTGCAAGCTTGCAGCAGCAGGGCGTGGAACACCCACAAACTGCTGCTCATGCTGCTGGGCCTGCATGCTGCTGCCAGCTGCTGCTGCTGCTGCTGCTGTTGATGCACCCAGAGCCAGCTGCCTCATGCTGCTCGTGATGAAACCCAGGGCAGCTGTACCAGGCACTTGACCAGCGGTTGTACTGCCCGTGCTGGCACTACTGCTGCCACCAGCACCAGCACCAGCAGCAGCAGCAGCAGCAGCAGCAGCAGCACTACTCGTAACAGCAGCAGCAGCAGCACTAGTTGTGGCGGCACTAGCTGTAGCTGTTCTTCTGGCGGCTAGTGCCGCTTTCAGGCGGCCTGACCGTACTGTAAGTGCTGCTGCTGTCCTTGCATCTAACGCCAGCGGGTTTGGCTGTAGCGCGTCCAGAGTTCGCAGCCTGAAGTTCACGCTGTGAACTTCTCCAGTGTTCACAGTACCGTACACGATTGTGCCACATATATCACCTGGTCCCTGAAGATCTGCTTCCTCCTCAGCGACTAATGCTGCTGCTGCTGCCGCCGTAGCCGCCGCTGCTGCTGCTGCAGCTGTCTGGCCTGTACCACTGGCAGTCTGCTGCCGTACCTGCGGTGTGGGTGCTTGCTCTTGCTGCTGCTGCTGCTGCTGCCTCTCATCCTGCTGCTGCTGGTGGTCATCTTGCTCCATTGCATCTAACATAGCTTGCGCCCCTGGATCTGCAACTTGGCTGGCCTCAGTTCCTGCAAGCAGCGCAACATTTCCTGCAAGGCCCCACAGCGAGCCTGCTGCGCTGCCTGGAGCAGCCTGACTGCCAAACCCTAGTTGACTATCTGGCGCAAACATCTGGCTAGGGTATAAGCCTCTGGCATCTGTGCTAAGACCTAGGCTGGATCTAGGACGTGCGGTACCGGCTGCTGCTGCTGTTGTGTTGGGTGTAGGGCCAGTAGCAGGTAGGAAACCTTCTGTGCTAACTCTAGGATCACTAGGAAGTTCAGCAGTACCAGGGGTTGCACCTGGCACCCCTTCCCTGGCAGCAGCAGCAGCAGCAGCAGGGGCTGTAAAGGCAGCACCATCTGCATTTGCAGGGGCTGCAACAGATGCAGCACGCCTGCTGCAGAAACAGCCAATGCTGCAGCTGACTGCTGACGTGGCAGCTTGCTGCGGCGTCGGCAGCATCAGGAGCAATCCTGGAGCCTCATTACTCATGCTGTGCTGCCAGATCAGCAGGGGCTCGTCACCAGGCTTACGCAAGTCCAGCAGCAGCAGGCGCTTGTTGGTTGCGACAGCACACAAGTGCCGCACGTGCACACAGCCAGGGCAGTGCGGTTGTGGCGGTTTGCTAGATGGTGGTAGCTGCTGAGTGGCTGCAGTGGCTGCAGCTGGTTGGGCGGGAAGGTCCAATCCCTGCTGCTGCTGCTGCTGTTGCTGCTGCTGCCGGCTGTCCTGCCATGTTGTCATGCTGCTGATGGCTTCCCCAGGTGGCAGCTGCAGCAGCAGCTTCCCTGGCCAGACCCCTGCTGCTGCTGCTGCTGCTGCACCACCTGCTACTGCCTGTGTGCCAGCACTGCTGCCCCCTGCTCTACCACCAACGACAACTCCGCAGCTGCTGCTGCTGCTGCTGTCTTGTTGTATGGTGTGGCTGACCAGAGTGCCTCCACAAGCAGCGAGCAGCTGCCGCGGGTGCGCACCAATCTGCAGCAACGCCTTCGCTCCAGCCCCTACTGCTGCTATCACATCCTCATCTCCCACTGCTGCTGCTGCTGTGTTTGGCCAGCATTGCAGCCTCCCAAGCTGCCTAGCTGCCAACCGCAGCAGCTGATTATCTGGATGCGCAGCTTCCCCCTCACCCTCACTTCTTTCACCACCACCTATGCTGCACACATCACCTCCACCTACCCCTGCTGCTGCTGGTAGCCCTGCTGCTGCCGCCGCCCTTAGCAAAGCAGGTGGTTGCAGCGCATCCCCCACATCCACCAGCCATGCAGCGCCATCAGCAGTGCCTGCGATCACCTGCTGCAGCTGCGGGTGCCACACTGCGGTCAGCAGCGGCGGGAAACCTGCATAGCCAAGCAATAACAAGTGCAAGCTGCTGCCACTGCTGCTGCTGCTGCTGTTTACAGCCGCTCCTGTGGCTTGCTGTGCTCCTCCTGATGCTGCAGCAGTGTTATTTGCTGCTGGGATGGCAGTTGAACTGGCAGCAGCATGTGGTTGCGGAGTGTGGACAACAGCCGCAATGTACACCTTGTACATGCAGCGCACAAGCACCAGAGCAAGCGGTTGAAACGGCAGCGGAGGCTGATTGCAGCGTTGCAGCGCTTTCTGCAGCTTCTGCAGCTGCAATAGCCAGTGCTGCTGCCACAGCTGCCACATCATCTGCTGCTGCTGCTGCTGGTCCAGAGCTTGGGCTTGCGGAAGCCGCTGTAGCTGCTGCAGCAGCCGTTGCTGCTGCTCATTTGCTGCAGCAGCTGCAGCTGACCTGCTGTCGGCAGTGCTGGGCACGCTATTTCGATCATGGCTGCTGCTGCTGCTGCTGCTCCAAGGCTTCACAGCCACCTCGTGTATGGCTGCTCCGATATCTAATACCCCGGCCCTTTCAGCAGCAAGCTGAACCAGCACTGCTGCTGCTGCTGAGCTGTTCTCCAGTCGCCTTGCTGCAGAAGCACTGCTCGCAGCAGCACCTGCAATGCCATCAGAGCCGCCACTACTGCCGTTGCTGTCACTGATGTGCGTTGGGATATTCCCTGGCTGTATGGCAGTTAGGCATAGCAGCTGCCCGATGCTGCCTGCTGCGCTTACAATCAAGAGCATCTGGTCTGCATGGCCAGATGGACTGCTGCTGCTGCTGCCGTTGTTCGTTCCAGCAGCTGCTGCTGCTGCAGCCTCGTCGCGGGTGCGCTGCTGCTGCTGCCGCCGCTGCTGCAAGCGCTGCCGCAACAGGGACGCTCTGTCACCAGCACCACCATCATCGGTGTTCTGCGGTTGCTGCTGCTGCTGCTGGTCATCCTGCTGCTGCTGCGTTTGCTGCTGAGGAAGCTGCCGACTGGCACGTTGCCTGCTTTTGCCGACAGCGTTGCTTGCAGGAAGCTGCCGCAGCTGCACCATCAGTGCTGCTAAGCTGTTGCCACGTGCTGCTGCTGCCGCTGCTGCGCAGTGCTTGCCCACCCCCTCAAGCAGCAGTTGCTGCAGCAGCTCTGCAGGCACTGAGCCCTCATGGGCCAAGTGCTGTGCAAAGTATGACATACCCTGCTTGACCAGGGGGCCAGGCCTACAGCAGCGGCGGCAAAAGCAACAGGAGACAAGAAGTGTGGGGTGTTGGGCAGAGTGCGTGGTATGCACAATGTTGGCAATGCACACGACCCAGGCACAGCTGCAAGCTGGCATGAAGCCCTGGGCAATAGCAGGTGACATTTACTTGGTTTAATAGCACACTGCTGATGCACATTGTGTGCTTGCTGTTCACACAAGTACCAGGATATTGTTACAACAGACTGCCCCAGCTGAATCACCCTGCTGCTGCAATGCGCAACGTTCACTGTCACCTGCAGGCAGGCTGACTGCTGCTGCATGTGCTACACACGGTGTTCTACATGGCTTTGTCAAGCTGCTGTCCCTGTAATCTGGCGGGCTCTCACATGAATGGTGTTGTGACGTCATGCTGTGACAGCAGGCTGTAGTCGCGCTCATGTTGCGACGGCAGCAGTAGGCCAGGGCTGACGGCAGCCAGCAGCTGTCCTGCTGAGGAGCGGTCAACAACTGTTGCTGCATGGCCCCTGGAAGCACAGCGTTATGTTCGTTATGAAGATTATGCTTGAAGTAGTGTTAATACTATGGTGCTGAGCTGCACACAAGCAAGTGCACAAAGCAGCCAGCAGACGAGCAGACAGGCTGGCTGAGGTGTGCTGTGCTGTCAGGCCACAGTTACCCTGCTTGCTGGCCAGCTGCGCTTCTGAGGATACGGGCATAGATTAGCTATGGCAACATCATGACGGATGGTAGAGCAAGCCCATGGTCAGGCAGCATACCCTTCACAGATGGGCCAGGTGACTCCTCCTGATGTCCCAGCTTTGATTGGCAGCACGCTGGACATAGCTATGGATAAAACAATATGGACACGTATAGCATGTCATCTTGATCTATTCAGTTGAAAGTGCGACCCATTGGCTCTGTTGCGGTAGCAAGTGCAGGCTGTGCAGCAGCAAGCTGCTGAAAACCAGCATCAACGGTCTCGCCGCCCAACTCGTCACCCTAACATTCAAACCTACAAAGGTTCGCGGCCGGTTGTATGGCCGATCGACGGCTCAATGCAAAGCACCAATGACTGTCAAAGTCAATAACACAGTGTGGTTGATTGTTGAGTGCGAGTCACATACAGGCTCTCTACCATCCGCAGATCGAAATATCTTGCCCGGCTGCAGTGTGGCAGCAGCGTACGTTAGTGCCTTTCGCTTCCGCTGCACCAGTTGGAACTCTCGTGGCAATGCTCGCACAGGACAGGATGCTGGCCCGATGCAGCAGCAGGCGCGCACCTGCCTTTAGGCCTGCACGAGGATCACCGACGTTGAGCAGCAGGACGCGTCAGCGTCCGAGACTCCTGCCAGCCCGGGCACTGCCTACTCCCAAAGGCGATGTCATCAACGAAGACGACAGCGCTGTGCTCGTGGACCTTGAGCAGCGTTTTAAGATGGCAGATATTGACGGGTTAGTGCTACAAGCTGCTGCATTGCTCTGAGAGCCCAGCAGAGCCGGTGTACAGGAAACCCTCCAAATCGCAACAGCACCAACACCCTACAGATGCTGATTAGCAGCAATTCAGCATCGATATACTCTTTGATTATAGCACTGTGCCAAATGGGGCGAGTGGCAATCACATCATGCAGCAGCATAGCCCAAGCTCGCTCTCATTCAGCAGCTGACTCATGGGCACTGCTGCTGCTTTTGTTGTTGCTTGCAGGAGTGGACGCATCGACAGGCAAGAGCTCAAAGTGCTGCTGGAGTCTGTTGAGGGAGGCCTGGCGTACCCACTGATGGTGGCCGAGGTGTGTGTTGCTGACAGCTGCACTTCAAGGATGTCCTGCAAAGTATGGCCAGCAAAGCGCAGTCTGAATGACCCCTGTCAACATTGCGTGATACGCCTACGTGTATATTACATGCAAGGCCAAGCCATTGAGTTTGGTGTTGCTTAGATGCGTGTTGCATGGCTATGGGCACAGGTTTCCCGGGCATGCCTGTATCCTTGCACCCAAGCTCTAGTTGTAAGAAGTCACTGACACGCCCTCTTTTGCTGCACAGATGACCAATTACCTACACTGCACCTTTCACACAGCATCACATGCGCGAAGCACCGCGTATGTAGCAAGCTAGCGGCATTGCAGCACCACCATGCATCACCCACTTGTGAGTTGCCTCCTGACACTTGTGCCCTGCTGTGCTGCTCCTGCTGCTGCGCTGCTGCCATGTCCTGCTTTTCCTGCAGGGCTGGCTGCCTGAAGAAGCTTTGAACAGGGCCATGGAGAAGTATGATGTAGACAAGAGCGGTGCGTAGCAGTGCGTAGCATGCGACGCCATTGTGTAGTTGATATACTGTGTGCTAGGGGACTGTGCTGGGGGGAGGGGGGCTACCAGGTTCATATCCTGCAGAGGTTTTGGCTCTGCGTATGCTTGTACTGCGTGCTGTTGCTCTTTGTATGTGTCGGCAGATTCCAAGGGACGCCAGGTGGCCAGCGATGGCCGCATGTGGCAGTCTGCAGGATTGCGACAACAGCGGGTGTAAGCTGCAGGCTGCATGCAAGTTTTCAGCACACTTCATAAACCAGCTATTGTGGCACAGGGTACCTGCTGATCACCTGGGGTTCTTCCTTTTGACCTGTCACCCGCAGGCGACATTGACTTTGGAGGAGTGGCAGTGCAGGCTGCATGCAAGATTTGTGCACTTCATACACTTGCTGTTGCGGCACTGCGTACTTGCCATTATAGTAGTACACCTGGGAATCATTCCTGGCACGCGCAGGCGACATTGACTTTGAGGAGTTCAAGCAGCTGGTGTATGACGGCATGCTGCTGGAGGGCGCCATCCAGGAGTACGAGGACGCGTTCAACGCAGTCGATGACAGCGGCAACGGCTCAATCGGTGAGGGGGCGCATACAGCATGTGGGCGCATGTGTTGGAAAACCCTTTAGATGGCAGGGACAGCAGCTGATTGTGTTGATCAGGCAAGGCCCTGGTTGGGTTTGCTGCAGGCGCACAGCATGCGCCAGGAGCTCTGTGGTAAGCAGCGGCATGCCTTGGCGGCTCTAAATATTGTTGGCAAAGCAGCAGCAGCATGAGCAGCTAGTCTAGCCAGAGTTGTTGCTGCTGACAGCTAGATGAACTGACCATGCGCTGCTCTTGTTGGAAGTGCGCAGTCGACATGTGTGCAATCAACCTGCACAGCTGAACATATTGTAAGTGAATCGTGCTGCCGTGCCTGCTATCCATGCAACACCAACTTTGACTCTCTTCTCACGCCACTGCGCTGTGGCGTTGTCCTGGGCTGCGCAAGTGCCACGGGGCTTGCGCAGCTGTTCAGTAACACCAACAATTGACCCTCTTCTCACTCACCAGTGTGCTGTGGCGTTGCCCTGGGCTGCGCAGGTGCCACTGAGCTTGCGCAGCTGTTCAAGAACTTGGGCACGCCGCTGTCCATGGAGAAGGTGGCAGAGGTGTTCATGCGCTACGATAAGGACGAGTCAGGCCAGATAGAGTTTGGTGAGTGAGACGCAGCACCTGCTGCTGCTCTGGAGTTGTGTCCGTGTATCGGCTGTATGCAGCTGAGCATCTGTGTGTGGTCGCTCTGCCTAGAAACATGGTAGAGGTGATGATAATGATGATGAGTTTATGCCTGCCTTCTGGCGTGGGTGCTGGGCAGGGGCTTGCTGGCTGGCTTACACAGCAACTGGACGCCAGGCAGCAGCTGCTGTCCAACAAGCTGTCTCTCGCCACTTGCTTGCGTGCTGCTCCTCTACTGGTTGTGCTTTCTGTGTCAACCTCTCCCCCCAGGCACGGCTGCTGTTGCCAGCACCTTTGCTGTCACAAGCTGTGTGGTCGCAATGCTGTTGATGTTGACCTTCGACTCTGCTGTAGACCCTCCTGATGGTGAATGCCGGGGCCTGCAAAATTGCTACGCCGCCAGCAGCTGTACACCAGTCGTAACATCTAATAGCTTTGTCCAATGTATGCTGCTGCAGGCGAGTTCCTGGCCATGTTCCAGGACCAGCTGCTTGACCTGAAGAAGGTGCAGGGCTGGCTGGCCAGCAGGGGAGACGAGGCCTGGGAGTGGTCGGGGGCAGCGTCAAGCCTGCTGCAGGTGAGGGCTGGAGGATATTTCAGGCAGTGAGGCACATGTGTTTTGGGGGCACAAGGCCTGGGAGTGGTCGGGAGCAGCGTCAAGCCTGCTGCAGGTGAGACGCACTGCTGAACGTCACCTAGTAGGCAGAGCGGGGAAGTGACGTAAGCAATGACACACAGATGTTCTGGGGGACGACAACTGGGAGTGGTCAGGAGCAGCGTCAAGCCTGCTGCAGGTGAGACAGCAGGCACGGCAACACAACTGGTTGTTGATCTGCGTGTCAGCTGGGCTTGGGCTGTATTCAATTGCAGCAGCAGCAGCAGCAGCTAGGTCGGCTGGTGCCGCAGGGCAGGTAGTTGTAGCAGTCAAAGGTTTGCTAGCGAGGTGCGTTCAAGCCTGCTGCAGGTGAGACGGCCTGTTGATGTTTAGGCAGGGCTGGAAAATGACACAGGCAACGACTGCAAACCAACTGGTGGCAGCAACTTACACAGGTGTTATAGGGGCTGTGGCATGCGAGCGGTCAGGAGCAGCATCCAGCCTGCTGCGGGGAAGACGGTGTGCTAGCTGGGCCTGCGCTGCGGGTACGCGTAAGCAGCAGCAGCGCCAGCTGGTGCCCCAGAACAGGTGGTTGCGACAGGCATTGACATGCAACTAGCCAGGCATGCGAGTCGGCTTTGCAAGCGCTGGCTGGCAGGAGGCACGATTGGCAATCCGCACTTGTGGTGTCAGCCTGGTGCAGAGCGCCCTGGACTGCCTGTGGCCGCAGCTGCTCCGCGGCACTGCCTGGCTGCCACTGACCATCAAGTTACGGTCCATGTGTCGCTGCACATACCAGGCTGTACGTCTGACTGTAGCTATGCACACTAGGCTAGATGTCTGGCTGTAGCTATGCCTACCACGGGTTGCCCGCTCGCACCTGCTGCTGCTGCCGCAGACTGTGGAGGGCAACGTGTCTGTCATCTTTGCAGCCGAGGAGCTGGAGGAGGCACTGGCCAAGAACCCAGACAAGCTGCTGGTGCTGTTCTGCGGCCTGACCTGGTGCAGGTGCGGCCTGCAAGCCTGTTGACTGCAGCACATGATACAGGCCAGCTGATCTAGGCCAGCTGTGCTTGCAGCATGTGAACTGGAAACGCTGCAGATGCACCTGACCTGGTGCAGGTGCGGCCTGCAAGCCTGTTCACTGCAGCATATTGCATAGGCCAGCTTTTCTTGCAGCAGGTGTGTACTCAAGACGCTGCAGATGCACCTGACGTGGTGCAGGTGGGGCCTGCAAGCTTGTTCACTGCAGCATACGGTATGGTGTTAAATAGGCCAGCTGAGCTTGCGACAGGTGTGTACTCAAGATGCTGCAGATGCACCAGCAAACTGATGTGATGCAAGTGGGGCTGCAGCATGAAAAGCAGCAGAGCCGTCGGCGGATGTCTGGTACGATAAAGGCAGCGCCACTTGCTGTGCAGGGTCGTCAAAAGCTCCGTACATCCTCCCCGGCATCTTTGGGCCACCTGCAATGGTGCTGCTGCCACTGCTGCAACACGGAATGCAACTATTACATAGCTTTGTAAGCAATGGTTACCGTGTTTGCTGCTGTCCTGCAGGCCCTGCAAGGGTGTGGGCAAGCCCTATGAGAAGCTAGCTGCCAAGTACGCCAAGAGCGCAGTCTTCCTCAAGCTGTTCGGCAACGCCAACGCAGGCTGCAAGCGGCTGTTCAAGTCCTTCAAGATCCGCAGCACACCTAGCTTCCTGTACTTCAGGGCAGGTGGGCATTTGACTTTGACTGCCAGCTGCTGCTTGCGTGCATTGTATGGTGTGTGGTGTGTTGTTTGTGCTGGCACGTGCTGTTGGAGTGCATGGTTTCACGGCAGGTCAGCGCCTCACTAGCGGCGGCTTCTCGCGTTGTTCTCACATTGTATGTTTGCGTCGCCTGTTGGTGGTGGTGCTTTTTGAGTGGCAGGGGTTGTGTCTGGTGCGTTCCTTTTGCTGTTATGCAGCCTGTACAGCGCATTCGTCTTGTTGCTTGCAGCACTGCTGGTTTTGTTGCTGCCGCGCATTGGTACCGTGCTGCTGCTCGCACTATATCATTAACTGCCTGCTGCGCATGCCTGCCTGCTGCGCATGCCTGCCTGCTGCCTGGCCTGCTTCTTGTGTTTTTTGCAGGCGAGCTGGTTGGCTGCAGCACGGGCGCCAACAAGATCAGGCCTGAGACCAACCTGCACAGCCGGCTAGATGTGTGCAGCTGCTGCTTACACCACCCTACTCACTAACTGCTGTGCTTGCCTGCCTGCTATGTTGTTTCCATGCAGGGGAGCTGGTTGGCAGCAGCACGGGCGCCAACAAGATCACATGCGACTGTCACATAACCAGCAGCAGCTTGTTCACGGCCCTGCCTGCTGCCTGCTTTTCTTTTCCATGCAGGGGAGCTGGTTGGCAGCAGCACGGGCGCCAACAAGATCAGGCTGGAGACCAACCTGCACAGCCGGCTAGATGTGTGCAGCTGCTACTCACACCACCCTACTCACCAACTGCTGTGCTTGCCTGCCGCCTGCTTCATTCCATGCAGGGGAGCTGGTTGGCAGCAGCACGGGCGCCAACAAGATCAGGCTTGAAACCAACCTGCGCAGCCACCTGCCACAGGACGGCCTGCCAGAGCCGCTCTACGAGCTTGAGCCAGCAGCAGAGGCGGCGCCTGCTACAGCCACAGCCACCGTATAGGCTGGGTCACACTGTTACAGCTGGAGCTGCAGCCACAGCACAAGGTGGCTTGTTTGGGGTGGAGCCAGCAGCAGAGGCGGCTCCTGCTACAGCCGCAGCCACGGTATAGGGCTGGGCCACACTGTCACAGCTGGAGCTACAGCCACAGCACATTGTGGCTTGTTTGGGGGTGGAGCCAGCAGCAGAGGCGGCGCCTGCTACCAGCCACAGCCACCGTATAGGGATGGGCCGCACTGCTACAGCTGGAGCTACAGCCACAGCGCAAGGTGGCTAGTCTGGGGGGGGAGCCAGCAGCAGAGGTGGCTCCTGCTACAGCCACAGCCACCGTATAGGGCTGGGCCACACTGTCACAGCTGGAGCTACAGCCACAGCGCAAGGTGGCTTGATTGGGGGGCAGGGGCGGAGCCTGCTACAGCTACAGGCACCGCCACGGTACAGGGCAGACGCAGCACGTGCTGTGCAGCTGGAGCTACAGCCAGTGCATGTTATCAGCCAGCAGCAGAACCTGCTGCAGCCTTTGCTACTGTACAGGGCTGCTGCAGGGGCAGCTGTGCACACCGTTGAGGCGATGTTGCCACATGTGTCTCCAGGGTGTGTGCTTTCACCTTAGGCTAGCAGACACAGGGTTGTCATGCCACCCACCGCTGTGGTTGGCACATGTACTGCAGATCGACTTGTTGCCTGACTGCACTTGGCTCTAAGGGGATGTGGTTACACCCATAGCTCTGGTCGGCTTTCAGGAATGATTCGGTGACAGCTTTTGTTCACTGTCTGCAACTTGCGTATGGTGTTGCTGCAAACTGTGTATGAGGGAACACAGAGTGTGTACAGCTGGTTCATGTATGAAGCAGCAGGGTTTTCACTGTGAAAAGCAGGCGAGAGTGCACGGCCTTGTATCACCCAAACTCGCATTGTATCGCACTGTGCATTCACCAAACTATGCTAGCCTGCTGCTACTTGTATCACTGAATGTGCCTGAGGGACGCCACCCTTGGCCAGCACATGTATTCCAAATATGTGAAGGTCTGGGCTACTGTCTGAAAAGTTTTGTGTATCGTCGTGAGCATTGTGACACGAGAGGTTGAGCAACAGGAGTCGTACGTTTTGTGACTGCATTTGGAGTGTTGCTGTGTCGTATGTGTTGGCGCATATGGTGGCACTGCCGTGGCACACAGATCACTGCAACCTGAAATGGCAGCAGGTCTCCTTGGCTCCGCAGACCATGAAGTGCAAGTGGCAACATAGTGAGTTTCAAGGATTGGTATGCAGCACAGCTACAAATGGCTGTGTGTGTAATAATAATCAATCCTTGTAAGCCATACCTTTCGGCATCGGCAACCGCGCCTCACCCACTGGGGAGGCGGAAAGCAGACTGATTATTCTCTCTATTTTTGGTGTAAGGTAGACCACCCAGACCCTTACACCCCTTACTAGGCAGCATGTGGGAATCACCCCATACAGTGGACTGCATACCTAGCAGGGCCGGTGTGTATATAGCCAGCAATCGACGGAGTCCTGCGGAGAGTCGCGAGGACATTAGCAGCATCCTTCCTTCGGCTTTCGCCGACTGTATCCCTGAGTCCAGGGACATACTGCTTAGGCTCAGAATCGAACCTGCAACCTTTCGGCCACTGTTCGTCCGTCATCACCACTGCGCCACGTGTTTAACGTCCCGCCGGACCCACAAATGGCTGTGTGTGTGAGTGTTACGTTTTCAGAAAGTGGTGCAGGGGCCAGTGTGAAGGCATCCACTCACTCGTCTGTGGAAACGCCTCACAGCTGCAGCCTGCAGGCAGCTGCCTGCTGCGTGCACAGCCAGCAGTGCAGCAGCCAGCAGTCTTCGTGGGTTGGCGGCAACTTGTGCGGTGGCAAAGCATAATGTTGTGCCACAATTGCGGCAACTTCAGGCTACTCGCCATGAAGCCATGCAACAAACTTTGGACTTGCCCACGTGCTGCACCGCACCATCTGATGCTACTGCCAGTGGTGCGTGTTTCGGCCGTGGCTGTGTCATACAGCGCAGTGTGCTGCAGCGTGCTTTGAAGACTGAAATCTCCTCTTCAACACAGGTTTGCCCCATGAGTGGCGGGCAGGTTTGTTGGTGTGTTACTTCCTATGACAGGCCCATGGCATGCTGCATGCGCTGTTGGTGCTGCGCAGTGTGAAGTGGGAGCGTTCTATGTATAGCGCTTCTGGACCTGCCAGATCTGGCATCCTGCGCCTAAGAGCAGTTTTATTGGTGTCCGTCATGATCAGTCACTGAGCGTTACCTTGAGCTCGGCCAACAGGCAGCATGCCTTGGTAACACCATGCACCATCATATTCTGGCACACAAACGAAAAAGGATGTAGGCTGGTCGAGTGTCGCTGCTTGCCGCATTGGTTTCTTGCCGCAAGAGTGACGGTCACTCGCAGGCTGCTGCTTCCATCTTGCGAGTCACAAGCTGGGCAGTGCTGCAGGGCCCTGTGGCCAACTACTGCTGTTAAACATGCTGTTCCAGTATAAGCACAACATGAGCATTCATTTGCACATCTGTGAAGCAGATCTGCAGCGTTAGTCTGTTGTGGGCACGAGCGGCATTGATTGAGACGCACGACAGGAGCGACTCGCGGTTGGTTAAGCAGCTGTTTGAAATTTAGTTTGGTACCGCAAATAAACAGTGACAGTGGGATAGGAGAACGATGCAGGGCCGCTCAGCCAAACCTGAACCCGCCATAACAAGACAGAGTCCCGCTCAAAGGGACTCGCTTGATAGCACTCGACCACTCGACCATACTGTTTTGCAAAGCAGCTCCCTTCTACCATTGCTCTAATTGGTTTTCTTCCGAAGACACAAAAGCATGCATTCAACATTAGAGACGGCTTTCACCATTCGCGGCTACAGGTGAAGCCTCCTCCACCTGCCACTCAACAACGATGCAACGGCGGCGAGTTTCGACTGCTAATTGCGCGTTTAATTCTTGCATGCAGTTACTGGAGAGGATGCAGCCACAGCTAGCCTGCACTACTGGCCAGTACTTGCCCATGGGGTGACGGGACCCCATGCAGCTGCTGCTACGGAAAGGTAAGTAAGAGCTCGCCTACTTTGAGCTCCAAGCCAGTCGCGATGACTATTCGCGTGAATTTGGAAGTGTCTTGGTAGTATTGGTGTGCGGGATGGGTTGCAGCAGTGATGATGTATGCAAGAGAGCAGCAGCTACTGTTCAGCTAGGTAGCAGCCAGTATACTGGCAATGGCAAGCACAAGCAGCACATGCTTGCTCATTGCCAGAAGCTGAACAATACCGAGTAGCATGCCACAGGGAAAGGGCAAGTATGGCAACAAGGTGGCACAGCAATGCATGCAGAACATTCAAAAAACTTGACAGCAACTGGAAACTGCTCTACTGCCTTGACGGCATGTGCAACACAACAGAAGGTCAAGAATCACAACTTGGCAACAGAGGCACTACGTGGCACAACCGGCATCAACTGCACATGCCCTACCACAGTCCACCCTTGTGGCGATGCGTGGTGGGCAACAAGACACAAGAGACAACCGGCAACAGTGACACTACGTGGCACAACCGGCATCATCTGCACATGCCCTACCACAGTCCACCCTTGTGGCGATGCGTGGTGGGCAACAAGGCACAAGAGACAACCGGCAGCAGAGACACTACGTGGCACAATTTGCATCGTCTGCACATGCCCTACCACAGTCCACCCTTGTGGCGATGCGTGGTGGGCAACAAGGCACAAGAGACAACCGACAACAGAGACACTACGCGGCACAACTTGCATCGTCTGCACATGCCCTACCACAGTCCACCCTTGTGGCGATGCGTGGTGGGCAACAAGACACAAGAGACTACCGGCAACAGTAACACTACGTGACAACAGCGACACTACGTGGCACAACCGGCATCAACTGCACATGCCCTACCACAGTCCACCCTTGTGGCGATGCGTGGTGGGCAACAAGACACAAGAGGCTACAGGCAACAGCGACGCTACGCAGCACAACCGGCATCGTCTGCACATGCCCTACCACAGTCCACCCTTGTGGCGATGCGTGGTGGGCAACAAGACACAAGAGACTACCGGCAACAGTAACACTACGTGGCACAACTTGCATCGTCTGCACATGCCCTACCACAGTCCACCCTTGTGGCGATGCGTGGTGGGCAACAAGAGTCAACGCACTACCGACAACAGAGACACTACGCAGCACAACCGGCATCGTCTGCACATGCCCTACCACAGTCCACCCTTGTGGCGATGCGTGGTGGGCAACAAGACACAAGAGACAACCGGCAGCAGAGACACCAGTCGCACAACCGGTGTCATGTACACATTCTATGGAGTAACTCCATCAACTGTTGATCCTGGTGGACATCAATGCACAAACATATCTGGTCTGCCGGCATCTGTACAGTCAGCATGTTTTTGTAGCTGAATATGCCATGTTGTGAAGGACGTTTTGGCTGCCGTTCGCACGCATAACTTACTGGTAAGTACAGTAATTGTGTCAGCAGCACAGCATCAATCGTGTGTTCCTGCATCGCTTTTGCGCAAAGGGATGTAGCTGAGCCGACATTGATGTCATATATGCATGTTTGTGCGTATGCAGATTCACACTTGCTACATGCTGCCTCAGTGACTGCTTTTTTTGCATTACATGGCTGACCTACGACAGGACTGATGTGTGCAGCTGCACGCCGCGTGAAACAGTAACAACCTGTTTCAAGCCCTTGGCGTTGTTTGGGTAGCATGATGACTACGATGATGCTGGTGCATGGGTTGGGGGGGCTGGGTTTGTTGGCTGTAGGATGATGAAGCCCTTCTGGCATGCTTCTCCTCACCATGTGATAGCCGCATGGGCATGATGCATACAGCTGGCTCATGGCAGCACCGGTGCTGCCTCACGCTCAGGCTTTGTATGATACAAACTCAGGCACAGACTTTTCACGGGGTACTGAGCAATTTGAATCTTGCCCTTGGTTGGTTGGTTGGTTGGTTGGTTGGTTGGTTGGTTGGTTGGTAAACTAAGTATCACGTACTCGTGTCAGCCTAAGGCTGCCTTGCTGTTTCGCTTCGTGTGTGACATGTTTTTGGACCACTTGATGCCCGGGTTGAGGGGGTTTGGGGTTGGGGGGGCTGCGTGTAACATCGCGTTGCTGCGTGTAACATCGTGGCGCGGGGACGATCAAGCTCAGCTGATGCTTACTGCCAGTAAGTGCACGGTGCACCATTGGCCTTACTTTTTGATGGAGTGATGTAATTGGAAGTCCTTATGCACTTGGAAGAGCGGCCCACTTGGGTTTTAGGGGGGGGCAGGGGGGGGGGCAAAAAATATACTGAAATCTCCCAACTTGCACTGCGATCTTCATCATCATCATCATGTTACCCAACTTGCACTGCGATCTTGTGACATGATTTACGGATGGTGGGCCAGAGCTTCCAGATACTGCAGAGGGTGTGCTTTGTTTTGCAAGCAGTGCTGGGTGTATGACAGCTGGACAGCTGTACAATTGCATCGTTTGAAAGCAGAAGCAAACCCTAAGCAAACCCTAAGCAAACCCTACGTAACAGGACGGCCCAGGAAATTGTTTGACTGTTCATGGACCGGTTGATCAACTGAATGTTAGACTCAACGTGCACAGATGAATGCGGTCAAGAGGCACTGGCGGATGAACATAGAGGTACAGCTGTGCATAAACCCAACGTGCTCTCAACAGTGACATGCTGACTGCATTCACCTCAGCAATCAGCTCAGGCATCTCTAAACTTTGAAATGGTTTTGATGACCTCCCTGGCGCAATGCTTCAAGACTCGGCTCGTAAACCGTGACGTACTACTGTTCTGCGTTCTTGACCCCGCCCCGTATCTAGCGCGATTCGCCTTTCGTACTCAGCACCAATGATAGAAGAAGTAACAGGATGGGCTTCGCTAGCTTCAGCAGGATCAGGAGAACTGAGTCAAGCAGGGCAGCAGCAGCAGCAGCAGGTGTGTGGGTTGCCTGCTCTGCTCGCCGTGCACAGCAGTGACGCATGTGCAGTGCGCCACTAGTTTTGCATGCTACGGGCTTGATTCCTGGCCGCTCATGATGCAGATGCAGTGCAGTGCCACGGGAAAACGCTTACAAAGCCATTCATCCACTACATTGCTGCTGCTGCAGGCAATTCCTGCAGAGGTAGCGCTGCTACTGGTCTGCAGCTTGCTCTCCTCTCAAGAGCTGCTATGTGTAACCCCCTTGGTCAGCAAGGCATTTGGTGCTGCTGCAGCAGCAGCTCTCGGCAGCAGGTCTTTCTCAGTCACTTCTTTCCAAGTCGGCAGCAGCAAGGCAGCATCCCTGGCACTGTGGATGCAGCGCCACAGTGCAGTGCTGGCGCATGTGCAGTTGTGTGGCTTCAAGAGTGGCGTGTCATCAGCCTGGTGGGACAGCATCTGCTCAGCGCCATTCAGCTCACTGCAGGTAAGCCGTAACGCTACGCTGCACTGCCTGCGATTTGCAGTGCCGCACGACTGCCGTGCTGTATGTGTGCACGTCCGGTCTGTGCAGAGCACACAGCAACCGCAGCTACCGTCAGCTGTGCAGCAAGCACACACCACCTGTCGATAGCAGCACCGCCAGCATCCTTACCACATGCAGCAGCATATGCTATAGAAAAATATGGCAACGGACGGCCAGTTGATGTGTCAGTGCAGCTGCATTGCTCACTCAATCTGCTTGCATTGTAACCCCGCTATCGCTCGCCTGTTGTGTGCTGTGCTGTAGAGCCTGTGCCTTCGCTCATGCGGCTCCCCAAACATACCCCTGCACCTCATCGCCAGCTCAGCACCCCGCTTGCACAGCCTCAAGCTTGAGCACAGCCCAGCAGCGCCAGCAGCAGCAGCACTGCCAGGCCTTACGCAGTTGACCAGCCTTACACTGCGCAGCTGCCAGCTGGGGTTGCAGCACTTGGCGGCAGTTGGAAAGCTGACTGGGCTGCTGCAGCTGGAGTTGCCTGGTAATAGCTTTGTGGCTGAGAAGCAGCAACTGCAAGAGCTGGCAGCAGCAGCAGCAGTTGCCAGGAAACCACCACCGACACCAGCAGGAGCAGCAACAGCAGCAGCAGTAACAAGCTGTGAGGCAGGTGCGGAGGCGTGTACAGCAGGTGCAGACGAACGCAGCATGGGGGACAATAGTCATGATGGCTTTGCAGCGACCAGCAGTAGCACAGATAACAGCAGCACGTCCGTAACCCACCAGCGGCTGCTTGCGCAACATGATACAATCGGCGGTCATCAAAAGGAGCAGCAACGGCTACAGCAGAGCACAGGCCAGCAGAGGCAACAGCAACAGCCAGACAGCTGCAATGCCAGGCAGCTCAGTAGCTGGCTGCTTGGCCTGCAGGAGCTGCAATCCTTGGTCCTGTCAGAGTGCAGGCTGCAGCAAGGCCTGCTGAATCAACTGCCAGATCTAACAGCCCTAACACGGCTGCAGCTGCGCAGGGCATGCTTAGATGTAGCAGATCCTAGTGCGGCCAGTGCAGCTGGCGCCACTACGCACCTGCAGCGACTGGACCTTGGATCAGGGGATGAGCAGCAGCAGAGAGCTGGATACAGTCAGCATGTGCTGGCACTTGGAGCAGAAGCGGCTGTCAGCTGCGCTGTTGTTGGCCGCATGCGGCAGCTGATAGAGTTAGATGTAAGCCATGTTGCGAATGCATGTGAGCAGCTGTGTGCTGGCGCACGCGCTGCTGCTGGGTTGCGTGATCTGCGCAGCATCAATATCTCATACACGGGGTGTACGCAGCAGGCGCTGCAGCAGTTGATGGTGTGCTGCCCCAACCTTCGGACGTTGAATGCTAGTGGCAACGAAGACTTGAGCAGTGCTGGTGCCTGTGATATCTGACATTGGCGGCGGCGAGCATGCACAGAGACATGAAAGTGTTGCACGGTTAGCGTTAGTGGTCTTGACGCTAACCGTGTTCCCTCAATCGAATGAGGCGCGCAGCAGCGGTGAGCATAGAAGTAGACGCGACGTGTGTTGACTGTTGTTGGTCTTCATGACGGTAATGACTCTTGTGGTAGTCACTCAGATAGGCCCCCGCGGCAGCCTATCTGGTCTAGACGCTGGCCGCATTCCCTCAACATGAGAGGCGCGTACCAGCGGAGAGCACAGCAGCAGTAGACGTGTGTTGTGTTGTCTGTTGTTGGTCTTCATGACGGTAATGACTCTTGTGGTAGTCGCTCAGATAGGCCCCCGCGGCAGCCTATCTAGTCTTGACGCTGGCCGCATTCCCTCAACTCAAGAGGCGCATACCAGCGGAGAGCACAGCAGCAGTACACGTGTGTTGTGTTGACTGTTGTTGGTCTTCATGACGGTGGTGACTCTTGTGGTAGTCACTCAGATAGGCCCCCGCGGCAGCCTATCTAGTCTTGACGCTGGCCGCATTCCCTCAACTCAAGAGGCGCGTACCAGCGGAGAGCACAGCAGCAGTAGACGTGTGTTGTGTTGTCTGTTGTTGGTCTTCATGACGGTAATGACTCTTGTGGTAGTCACTTGGATAGGCCCCCGCGGCAGCCTATCTGGTCTAGACGCTGGCCGCATTCCCTAAATCTAAGAGGCACGTACCAGCGGAGAGCACAGCAGCAGTAGACGTGTGTTGTGTTGCCTGTTGTTGGCCTCCATGAAGGTGACTGGTTAGCTGCTGCTTGCTGTCTTTGTCCACTGCTTGTCCATTGTGCCTTGAAACTGCTGAGCACGCGCTTGAAACAGCTTAATTGCCACTCTTATGTCTGCGCTCTGTTTCCAGGCAACAGCTCGTGGCCGTAGTCATTCGGAGTGTTGTGGGTGACGGGTGCAGGCGGGCAGTGCCTGCATGCAGCAAGAGGTTTCACTGACGAGTTGCCCATGCCTGGCCGCAGCGCATGTCCTGAGACGACAAATATAGGAAGCTTATCACTTTAGTGAGTGATTTGGGTATGCAGCTCGTGGCACACTGCCCTAGTGTCCAGCAGTACTTGGCGGGAGACACCGACCAAAAGTAGCCCGAGTGTAGAGAAGGCATAGACTACCGAATACTCACTCAACACATCACTTTGTTGCTATATATGAGTTAGACCACTCGTGTTTAGGCATTTGGGTGTTAACCTCTCGTAACCACGCTGTCATCACCCGGGGCAGCTCACCGGCCGGCAAGCCGTGAGGTGTCGGGTGAACGTACAAAAGTACATTCTGGGCTTGCTCTGCGATAGTCGGCCTTCAGCGAACGTCACATGGTTGCTGCCAGAGATGAATGCTGTCTGGTTGCATACTGGTCACCAGAGGATCGGATCCTCCAGCACACCAGCTGCACTGTAGACTGACCAACTTGCCTGACTGCTGGGCTGCACGCAGTGCACTGGAAGCTGGTGCAACTTTGCAGCTGTATTCCTCTGCGATGGTGCCTTTTGATTACAGATGCTGCAGATGAGTGGTGTGCTGCTTGCCGTGGCATACAATTCCCAAATCTCTCAGCAATCAAGCATATAACATATGAACCAAGGCAGCATTGTATGTTAAGGATACAGTTCAGGCACAACCTCAAGAGTAGATCAGAGCAAACAGGATGTAGCACACGAACAATTGCACGAGAGCAGGGTGAGCTGCTTACGTGCCAGTACTGTGTGCATTTGCTGTTGCAGCCATTTTTCTTACAGCCGTCCACAGGTGAGGAGCGGTTGTCGGACTTGTGCTGCGTGCTCAAACATAATACAGTAAGGCAACAGAACGAAACGATGATGACGAAGCAACAGATCCTCTAGAGGGAGCTAGGGCTAGATGCAACTGCTGCTGTGGACATGAAGAACCGCACACTTCATTGTTATGCACACGTGCCTGCAACAATAATGCCCAGCTGTCAAGCTGATGCCACTGCTGCTGGAGCCAGTGCAAGGGTCCTGCCTCCTCCTGCTGCTGCTGCTGTTGCTGCTGCGGTCAAAGTTGCTTTGCATAAGTGCAAGGCACAGCCTAGGACGGCCTGCCGACTCCGGATTGACTGCATGCACGATCAATGAACGCCAGCAGTCACAGCCGCACCCAACCTGCAAATGCAAGCAAGGTGAGGGCTGGCAGCACGCTTGATCCAGTTTGGCGGCTGCAGCTTCACGCAAGACAGTAGCGGCTCAACTATCAAGCATGTGCAGCTTTCTGTAGGGCATTGGTACTTGAAGGCGCTGTCAGGGCAGTCCGGCAGGCTGCTGCCGTGGCTAACAAGCTGTAGCATGTTACGCAGGCACCCACGTGCAGCTTCTTCAGACTCGCTGATTTCAACGACTTTCGGAGGTTTTCTGAGGCGTGTTCAGTGGTTACGCGTAGGCAACACGTAGACAGGCGCTGGTGTGCTGGTCAAACATTACCTTCTGCGTTGCTTCAACTCGATACGCATAGCAGTGGCCCCTGATCACTGCTTCAAATCTTCGTTACATACAGTTATTTCACTTTTCTGCAAAGAAGTACCATCAAGGGTGAGCTTTGAGGCCCCAGGTACCTACTTGCAGTTGCTGCTGGTCATGCATGTCTCTGTGTTCCCGCAGCTACCATGCTAAGCTATACATCAGTTCAAATCAATCAACGATGCTCTATAAATGTGCACGTACGGTGCCCAAGCTTTATATACCCTGCAACATTTGGTGTGTGGTTGCTGCCTGCAGAGTGCTGTTCCCATGGCGCACAGGTCGCTGGGCCTGTTGCTGCTGCTTGTGCTCTGCTACGGTCAGCACTGGGCAGTCACAGCCAGCACAGCAAAGGCTGCTGCCGTTCCAGCACAGCAGCAGGCAGAGAAAGCAACAGCTGACACCCCGCTAGGCCAGGATGTGGACAGTGCCAACTCAGCAACAGTTGCTGCTGCGACTAATGAATATGAAGGTGACATAGTCACGCCAGAGGCACCGCCTGAAGTTGCTTACACAATTACAGACGCAACAGGCACTCCTGTGGCTGACACGGCTGTGGACGCCGTGCCAACAGCTACCACCACCAGCAGCAGCAACAGCAGGCGAAGGGGCTTCTTCAGTTGGTGGGAGTCTGGGACATACAAGCAGCAGCAGCAGCAAGGGAAGCAGCATGAGGTGACATCTGAGTGCTCTTCCCATGTTGGTTGTGGTGCCGGCAGCAATGTCTACGAAGGAGAGACTGTCTCAGAGGCCGCAGAACAGCCCGTCAAAGAAGCAGCGTCGAAGGGAGTTGCTGCTGCAGCGGCAGGAGCACCAGCAGCAGAAGCAGCAACAGTAACAGATGCTGCGCTAGGGGCCACCAATGCTTACGAAGGTGAGATGGTGGCAGAGGCAGCACAGATGCCGATTGCAGAAGCAGCACCAAAATTAGAGGTGGGCGCAGTACCAGCAGCAGCAGCAGCAGCAACGGAAGGTGTACCAGAAGGCAGTGGCGACGCTGCAGCACCCAACACATATGAGGGCGACAGAGTCAGCGAGACAGCGCAATCTGTCACGGCAGAAGCTGAAAGCTCACCAGCAGCAACAGGTGCTGCACTTGCGGACAGCAACGCTTACGAAGGCGAGATTGTCGCCGTTTCAGAGGCAGCAGCAAAGCCAGTTGTGGAAGCAGCACTCAAAGCAGCAGCGGCTGCACCAGTAGAGTCATCAAGAGCTGCGCATGAACAGCCTGCAGCAAATAGCAACAAATTATCAGCGGCAAATGGCGCTGCAGTCAACTCAGCAAGCAGTAGTGCCGCAGCGGCAGTGAAGGAAGCCGCAACCAACATCGTTATTGGTGCAGCCGACGTAGCCGCGGGTGATTTTGCAGATGCTGCACTGCAGCTGGCAACCACAAATGCATACGAGGGGCAAACCGTGACAGAAAAGGCAGCACAGCGCACCAAGACAGCTGCAGAAGCAGCACCAACGCCCACAGCAGCAGCAGCTGCGACAGTGGACCCTGCTGCGGCAAGCAGCAAGCCCACAGCTGCAGTGAAAGAAGCCGCAAGCAATACGATTATCAATGCTGCTATTACAGCAGCAGATGCATATGCAGATGCTACAGCGCAGCTGGCAGCCACCAATGCTTATGAGGGGCTGACAGTGACAAAAAGCGCTGCACAGCAGGAGCCTACGCTGAGTGCTGCATCGCCCGCAACCACAGCAGCAGCAGCAGCAGCTGATCCTTCACCACTGCCAAAGACAACAGCAGCAACAGCCAAGGCAGCCTCAGCCTCACCAGCTGCTGCAGGCACTAGTGCATTTGAAACTGAATCTGCAGAACTTACAGAGGCTATGGGTGCTATCTTCAAGCCGGTGTATTCGTGGGACGACCCATCCACGCATGCGCAGGAGCATACGTCAGAGGCAAGCAAGGGGTCCAAACCTTCTTCACGCCACAACCACGGCCGTAAGTCGCTAGAGGTAGCAAACACAGGTGCAGCAGCACCTACAGCAGCTCAGCCAAGCGGTGTGAGCAGTACAGCAGCAGCAGCAACTGCTCGGCGCTACAGCGGCCCAGTTGGCGTGAACGATGCTGACACAAGCCTTGGACTGGCGGGCATGCCAGTACCTGGCAGCACCCAGCAGCAGCCGGCACAGGCGCAGGGTGTGACAGCACAGTCGACAGCACCTGCTGCTGGGTCAAATGCGCCTGGTGCGTTCACTGGGGGACCGTCCCTGACTCCGCAGCACTCTGACTGGCACTCAGACAACCCCCAGAGCAAAGCAGGTGAGCTTCCTGGCAGTCCCCCAAAGAGCCTCGCGCGCTGGAAGATTCTCCTCATCTTAGCACCAATGTGTTAACTGTATGTGCCACACAGTGTGGTGACAAGGAAGCACCCCTAGCACAAAGGATTGAGTCGGTTGGCCGTATTGAGCTTGCACGTGTATGTTGTGCGCATTATGCGAAGGACCATAGGGTGAAAGGGGCCTCCTGCTGCCGCTGCTGCTGCTGCTGTGCCGCTGCCTTGCAGATGATGAGGGCACGTTTGTGGCAGCTGGGGGCACTCCTGGTGCCATCAACAGGAACGTTTTTGGCAGCCTCAACAATGACCTGGCCTTCTACCTCAGGTAACAGTCATTGTGACGTTGACTTGTATGATAACATGTCATGTGCCCGTCACATGTGCGACACATCCTTGTGACTGTAGCACTGGTTTCAACTGGCAGTTTGCTGGGCATGGTGCAGCTGTGCTTGCCAGGTGCCTGGCAGCCATGCGAACTACAACAAGCGCCTGCGCAAGTAACACGCAATTGCATACACCAGCGGCTCCCAGCGCACACAATGTGTAGTTGAAAACGGTAGCTGCTGTTTGCCTGCCGGCCTGTTATGTACTGGACATGGACCATTACAGCAAGCTGAAGGCGGGACCCCGTAAAGCCCTGCGCCGCAACCTGCTGGATGCTCCCATGGACACCGCCCCCACAAGCAGCAGCAGCAGCAGCGATGCTCAGCAACAGCCAGAAGACCAGGGAGCAGTTGACTACGAAGGAATGGAAGAGCATGCAGCAGCAGCAGCTGCTGCTGGTGGTGAGGTGGCGCAGTATCCTACAGCCGCATTTGACCTGCCAGCTGCTGCTGTGCAGGGAGCAGCGCTGCAGGTGCATGAGCTGCAGCAGATGCTGGCGGCACAGCGCGTGCCACGCGTACAGATTGAGAAGGTGAGCGCCGAGTAGTCGTTACTACTGCACAGACCATCGTCAGTTTGTGCTGGCAGACGGCAATACTGAGCAGATGCTGGCGGAGCAGCGATAACACATGTGTATAATATTCAGTGTGTATAGCGCGGCGGCGGCAGGTGCTGCTTGTGCAGGTTGGGAAGGCGAGGAGCGCTGGTGTCGAGGTGATGTAAGCGTACATCATACATATGGAAACATTGCAACACATGGTGCCAGGACAACCAACAGCAACCACTGTGATGCTGAGGTTGCAATCGTATTGCGGCTGCACCTGCAGGCTGTTGTGCCAGACGTCTCTGTGCTTTCCTCTGAAGTGCCCATCACCCCAGCAGCAACTGATTCTGCAACCCAGCAGCAGGGTGGCAAGAACTCGCGTAAGCTGCTGCTGGCTGAGCAGGAAACCAGCAGCAGCAGTATCAGCCTGTTGGGAGGTGGAAGGGCTGGAAAGCCGCTGTGGGGGGTCACCTACAGCTGGAGGAGGGAACACGTGAGTGAAGCATTACACTTACTATGCTATGCTGTTGTGGGAGTCTTGTGGTACATAGGTGCGTTTAAACAGATTCTGCTAGTATGTCGGCTTGTGCATGTACATCTTTGAGTTCGTCCTGCGCACATGCAGCTGCCATGCAAAAGATGGGGTGTACTGGTGTTCCCCGCTAAGGAACTGTGTGCAGTATTGCAGCGCCAGTTGTGCAATGTGGCCCCTGGTGATTGGCATGAACTGTGCATGCATCTGTAACAGTATGCTGTAGTTTGGCTAGCCCTCTGCTGACCGGCTGCTGCTGCTGCTGCAGGCATGTGATGGTGCGCGCCAAGTGTGTCGCTGCCCGTCACCTGAGGAGCTGGACGCTGACCTGGACCTGCTGTACAGGTGCAGACGACTTATATGGCATATTATTCACTGAATAGAATGTGAACACAGCATACAATGTGATGCAATACCTGTAGAAATTCTGGAAGGCTGTTGCAAACGGCATGTTGCAAAATCAACGACCTGCTGGGGTCCCTGCAAGTTGCCTGCATGCGCTGCTGCAACCGTGTTGAGTTGGCTGTCAGTGCAGGTGCATGCTTTACTCTCTCAGCAGTAACTGTATGTATGCGCACCTGCTCCATGGATCTGCTCACCATCTGGTGCTGTGACGTGTCTGTGCTTGTCAAACGTGTTTGAAACATATGTGCAGGTACTCGTACCGCATGCGCACCTACTCTGTGGAGTGTCCCGAGCTGATGCGCATGCTGCTGCACCACACCACAGCCAACCCGCAAGTCAGCTGGCTGCTGGGAGTGTGGATCGGCAGGGACGCAGCTGCAAACAAGGCACAGGTGACTTGAAGCCCATGCATACTATTGCCAAATTGTTCACAATGCATATGCACTTAGTCCCAGATTGGTGACTTGCTGCAAATCACACTGCAACTGCCGTTGCAAGCAAGGTCACGGTGCTTGCGCCATAAGCAGGCCTCCCATGCTGTTGGCAACAGGCGTGTGGCTTGCCAATGATACAGTATGCCACAGCTGCCGCTGCTGCCGCTGAAGCTCTTCTTGTCATTTCACCCAAGTTAATCTCCTGCGCAGGCTGCTGGCTGGGTTCCCTGTCTGTTATGCTGCTGAAGTATCGTACGCCGCTGCGCACCAACTGCTGCTGATGCTGCTGCTGCAACTCTTGTTGTCTTTCCACACAGACTGATCTGTTGGGTAGGCTGCTGGCTGAGTTCCCTGTCTCTTAAGTTGCTCAAGCATCTCACGTCGCTGCACACCAACTGCTGCTGCTGCTACGATCTGTTTGCATCTCCACGCAGATTGACCTGCTGGGCAGGCTGCTGGCTGAGTTCCCTGTCTCTGAAGTTGCTCAAGTATCGTATGTCGCTGCGCACCAACTGCTGCTGCTGCAACTCTTGTTGTCATTCCATACAGATTGACCTGCTGCGCAGGCTGCTGGCTGGAGTGCCTGTCTCTGATGTTGCTCAAGCATCTTTGTCGCTGCACACCAACTGCTGCTGCTGCTGCTGCAACTCTTGTTGTTATTCCATACAGATCGACCTGCTGGGCAGGCTGCTGGCTGAGTTCCCCGCCGCCAACCTGGCAGGCATCGCTGTCGGCAACGAGGCCATCAGCAGGGGAGACGTCAAGGAGCAGCAGCTGCTGCAGTACATCACCCAGGTACTTGCAGCCACCACCTGCCGCATCCATGTGACCAGCAATCTGTTGTTGCAACAGTTACACCTGCAGAAAATATGATGTGTTTGCACTGCTGGCTTAGTCGTGTTTGTATCAGCAAATGGGTGCTCTTGGACAATTGCTGATGTCAGCTGTCCATGATCTACAATCTGACTGACTTTGGTCATTGCCGCAGGTTCGTGAGGTTGTGCGCGCCACAGCACAGAGGGCTAAGAGCCAGCGGCTGGCTGCTGTGCCTGTGCTGACTGTGGAGCTGCCTGCTGCCTTCAGCCCCGAGTTGGTGGCAGCAGTGGATGCAGTGGGTGCTGTCATCCAGCCCTTCTTCACAGGCGCTGTGGACACCAGCCAGAAGAGGTGCGACGGCAGCGCAATATGTATGCTCTTATGCTGTAGCATAGCTCTGGACTCCACATCAACAGCTGTGTATAAACTGTGCTTTCTGCAACTATCCACATCGATGTAGCCACCAAGCTGTTGATTTGCTGCTGCTGCTGCTGCTCTTTGCTGTGTTGCAGCTGGAGCAAGTCTGTGATTGCTGTGGCGCTGCAGCAGTTCAGGCAGCTGGAGGACGAGGCACAGGGCAAGCCCGTGTTCATCGCAGAGATTGGCTGGCCCAGCCGCAGCGGAGAAGTGGACAGCAGCAGGTCTGGCATGGAGCATGCGGCCGCCTTCGCACAAGCATGGATGCAGGTAGGGGCTTGTAGCATGCCGTATGCCTTTTTGTGACTGCATGTGTTTAGTTTGTTGTGAGAATGCCGCAGCAGGTCTGGCATGGAGCTTGCGGCCGCCTTTGCACAGGCATGGATGGAGGTGGGGCGGAGTGAAGGGCGTGTGAGTTTGAGGATGTTGTGCATGCTTCATGTCATGAACGGCAGCAGGTCTGGCATGCAGCTTGCAGCTGCGTTTGCACAGGTGTGGATGCAGGTGGGGGCTGTGTGGCATGGCGTATGCCCTTTGTGACCTCATGCATGTGTTGTGTTGTGACAGCCGCAGCAGGACACACCACACACTCTTGTAGGTGCTGCGCGGCTGTCCAGCTGCTGAGACACACAGCCTCTATCACCCCTATGTTACCCCCACCTTTCCGCTCACTGCACAGCACTCGCAGCTGCTGCTTCAACCCCATGCACAGCATGATATTGGGGTGGCTCGTACCATGTATGTGTCGGATGGCGACTAGACGCACATGTAACCACCTCTCGCAAACAAGCAGTCTTCAACACCTCTTCTAGGCACGTGACCGTGTCACATACTGTGCTAACTGCTGCATGGCACGTCCACTGCCGTACCTGATTCCCAGGCGGCCGAGAAGCACGGCATCCCCTACTTCTACCACGAGCTGGCTGACGCAGGCTGGAAGACAGCGCTGCGGCAGGGCGCAGCTCTCGCACTGACAGCCACCAGGACCCTGAAGGGGCTCATGCAGCCTCAAGGCCTGCGGCAGCTGCAGCAGCTGCAGCAGCAGCAGCCGAGCCTGCTGGCTCAGGGTGTGCTGGGAGATGAGCACTTTGGGCTCGTGAGTGCTGATAGGAGGACAGACAAGGGGATCGTGCTGCATAGCAAGATGGCAAATGTTGCGGCGGAGTAGCATGCACTCAGGGTATGGGGATGTGTTGAGAAAGAGCCATTGGGCCATTGGGCAGACAATAAAAGGCTTGTTGTTGTGGGCATGTCGTGACTTTAGTAATGCGTGGGGTATGGTGTATGGGGTGGGGAGTGTTATCAGCACTGCCGCATGGCGGGTCTTCAGGCATTCTTGCGCGCTTTATCGTGCTGTGTGGCATATTGCAAGGAGGATGGCCGTACTTGGCAGCATTGATACCAATCATAAAAATGGTAGGCTGGTTTTCTGGAGTTGTTATGCGCAGCCCACTGCAACGCAGGCCCTCAGCACAGCACGGGGCTGTAGTTGTGTGCAATGCCAATGATAAACATCCCTCTCACGCAGCTGAGCAAGCTGCCTGTTGCTGAGCACCATTTGCCTGCTGTTCCTTTGAAATGCCATGATGCCGAGCTAAGTTGGTGAGGCATGCCATCAACACATTGTTGCACACATACACAAGCCACCTGCTCTCTTGTCGCTAGCAAGCTACTCGCCAATGCATCAACTCACCACAGTACTACCCATTGGAATCCATGCGCGACACAGCAATGTGTTACATCTGGCTGGTAAAGGTTTGATAGAGTCAGTATTGCATGGCACACAAGTGGCCGATGGTTTTTGTTCTGCTGTCCCTGGCACATCTGGCCAGATGTATAGCCCTGTGCGTGTGCACCAACGTATAGCAGATATGGGCTGATCGTCAGCTGTGATGCCCTGCAAACACGGTCTGTTGGCGGCTTTTTGCTGCTGCAGAGCCTGTTGTACTTGTGCTCAACTGGTTTGCACAGCCAAAGTGTGTACTGGAGGCATTTCTGTCCTGATGTGGCCAAGCGTGATCAAGAACCTCATGTCCTGTGTACATGCGTCATCGGTGCACTGCAATGCAGACATCCAACCTGGCAGCAAGTGTGTTTGCATGGATGGTGTGCGACTTTGCTGTGCTACTACTGCAGGCACCGCCCTGCTGCCAATCGGCCACGTGCCCAATAGTAACACTGGTGCTTCAGCTGCTGCCTACACGATGCGCCGGCAAGACGTTTGCACTGCACCAGCTGTGTTGCAACACAGGATCAATTGATCCTGGCATAAGGGTTCACCGTACAGGACGCGGGAAGTGACGCGGGCTAAGCCCGGCTTGTCAATCCAAAATCTGCCCCACTCGCATTGCCTTCATTGACCAGTATATAAGCAGTAATTGCCTATGACCAGGGTTCGTCTCTGCTGAAGTTGCTGGTTTGGCGGGTCATGAAGGTCCTCGTCGCAGAGGCCCAGTTCCGGCAGAAAAGCTACTATAACATGTAACGACAAACACACAAGATGAAACTGGCGTGGTTGTTCTGTGGCTGTGGCTGCGGGGCAGTCAAGACCTTTGGCGAAGAGCAGTCGGAGACAGCAGAAGTAAGCCAATGCAGCAAATGTTCACCGGTGTCGAGACAGCTGCTAACATCGAACACAATGCATGTACACAGTTTCAGAATATGGTTGTAATAAAATTCTAGCTGTGCTGTACCCAGCAAACTCACACAGGACAGGACAGGCCACATGCGCAGCACCGCGGATGCAGTTACACCTGCATCCACTGTAGTTCTTGCATAAACGCATGACAGAGCAGAGTCAACCAGCAGCAGAGTCAACCTTTCATGTTGTTGCTGCAGGTTGCTGCCATTCCTAGCAGCCGCAACAGCGGCGAGGGCCCTGCAGGCACAGCCAGCAGCTGCAGCTGCAGCAGCAGCAACCAACTTCAGCCAGAAGCCCTGCTACTGGCTTTCCAGCGTCTACCAGACCAAGAGCTCTACAGCACAGTCACTGCAGTATGCAAACCCTGGCAAGCAGCTGCAGCAGCAGCGTTTAGCACGCGTGCCATCACCCTGCACAACATTCCCGCCCTTTCCTGCAAGGCAGCGTCCGCACTCGCCTGGCTGGCCCGCTACAGCAGCAACATACGCGAGCTGCACCTCCACCATGCAGAGCTGCACCCTTCAGACTGGTCAGCACTGCTGTCGCTGCCGTTCCCCAAGCTTGCAAAGCTGCAGGTCATCCGCTGCAGGCTAGGGGACTGCAGCAAGCTGCAGCTACTGGGCCAACTAGCCAACCTGCAGCACCTCTCACTGAACCATGTGGCGCCTCAGCTGTCCCCTGGCTTAGTCGCAGAGCTAGGCGCGTTGACTTGTTTGACTGGCTTGGAGCTGAAGTCATGTGGGCTTGCAGGAGAGCACCTTCAGGGCCTGACGCCCCTGGTGCAGAGCGGGCTGTGCAGCCTAGACTTGTTCGACAACCCAGGGATAGGCAAAGATGAGGACAGCAGCAACAAGGCGGTGCAGATGTGGGCAGGCACTGCTGCAGCAGCAGCAGTTACAAGCAGCAGCGGTGCTGCTGATAGCAGTGCGCAGCAGGCAGACTCAGAAGCGGCGTCCGCTACAACAGCAGCAACAGGCAACAGGGATGACGCCGAGCAGGCAACCACAGTGCAGCAGCAGGGACCGCTGGCAGCACCAGCAGCCGACGCAGCAGCAGCAGCAGAGTCTTGCCCCAGCAGCATCCAACTAGTGGCAGATGAGGACAGCAACCAACAGCAGCAGCAAGAGCCGGCGCAGGAGCATGAACAGCAGCAGCAGCAGCGGCTGTCCCCGATGCTCATGCTGCGCCAGCTGCAGCTCAGCTACTGCAGCATCCGGCACCTGCCGCAGCTTGCGCAGCTGACAAGCCTCACATCGCTCAACTTGCAGGAGAACAAGTGCAACACAGAGACGGTGCAGGCGATAGGGCAGCTGCAGCAGCTGCAGGAGCTGGTGCTTGAGGAGGCAGTTGGGGCAGCTACCCCACCCTCTGCATTTGCAGCGCTGGCTGGCTTGACCAACTTGGAGCTGCTAGACATATCAGGAGGACCAACAGGTGAGCAGGGACATCATGGACTTGAGCTCACCCAGCTCTTGGCCGAAACTGCTGCCAGCAGCGGTTGGTTAGGATCCTGGTGGTGCTGTCTTCTGGCCACCAGCTGAGCACGCACCTATCCCTGCCTTCTCTGCTGGTCTCAACCTTTTGTTTGTGCCTGTGTGCTCCCATGATCTCCACAGGCTGCCTTGAGGAGCTCTTCGGCAGCGCTGCAGATGGAATGATGCCAGCGCCGCCCAAGGACACAGCCAAGGCAGCAACCACTGGCTGGCATGGCCTGCGCGTCAAGTGGAGCGGCAAGGGCAGAGCACCAGCTGGCTTCCGCATCCCGCAGCAGCGCCGCAGCGGCAGCACCAGCAGCTCTCGTTGCAGCTCACCCCGCGTTACACGCAGCTCTGGAGATTACGCATCAGGCTGCGCGTCGCGGAGCTACCTAGACATGATGGGGCCTGCAGATGCAGCTGTGCTGCTTGCAGCTGCGCCAGTAGGGGGCAAGGTGGCAGCAGAGGCAGTGGCTGGGGAAGCAGAGACGGCAGGGGGCAAGGAGAAAGAGCTAGCGGATACCAAACAGGCAGCAGCAGCAGGAGGGCTCACTGAGGACATTGCAGACTCCACCACAGGTGGCTTTGCAAGTTCTGGGTCTGCAGCAGGCATGGCTGCTGCTGGCTGTGATGCGTCAGCATTGGCGGGATCGCCTGTGGCCTCTGCCAGGGAATCAGTGGGCAGTGGCTGCTGGGCGCTGGAGGACGGCTGCAGGTGTGGCTGCAGCACGCTGCCCAGGCTGAGGCGCCTTGAGGCAGAACAGGTGGGTGGTGGGGCCGGACTGTGCAGTGCCTGCAGCGATTTCTTATAAATCTCTGGCTGACTGCTGCTTAAGGTCATGGTGACGTAATGTGAAGGGGGTCATTACGGGCTATCATTTTAGCAGCTAGAAGGATGCAGGCATGAGCAGCTGCGCCTAAAGCTCCGAGCCTGGTGGTGGCAGTACAGTCTTGGTCAATTCTGACAAAGTTCTGGGCAGTTGAAGCTGGAAATAACAAAGACAGCACCTTCAGTCTTTGTCTGCACTTGTTACACAGAATTTCTGTTGACTTTTGAGTTTGACCGGCCCAAACATGTTAAGTTTGGGCTTTTGACCCACCCGAAACTTTTCAGGTGATTCCATATGGGGGAACCCATAGATTCCTGTAGGCATGGGTGTAACTGCAAGGCCCGAGGGTTTAGTGGGCCGGTCGCCCTAAACCCTAGTATCGTGCACACGCCGCAAGTTTTGCATGGACTATCCAGCCCAAATATGGTTGGCAGCAGGGGGGTGCTGCAGATGCTCAAACAACACCCCCAAACAATTACGTCACCATTACCTTAATCCATGGACCATGTGTGCTGTGTTCCAGCGACCAGATGCCATTGAATTCGCAACGCTGCCACAGCAAGCGAGTGTCGCATGTACACCTGTGCTCCGATGCTGGTATCCATTCTCTTTTTGCATGGCCTGTTGCTGCCGCTGCTGCTGCTGCAGGTTGGCGTGTCTGACAGCTGCATCAGCTCCATTGTGCACTGCTGCAGCCAGCTGCAGGACTTGGACATCTCCCACAACCACGTCGGCCCCGACGGCATCGTGCTGCTGCATGCGCTGACCTCCCTCACGCACCTCAACATCAGCTGCCAGCAGCCCAACCTGTCAGACGCTGCTGCGGCAGCGCTGGTGCAGATGCGGCAGCTCAAGGGGCTGGATGTTGGCGGCAACAGCTTCAGCAAGCCGAGCGAGGTGCAGCTGCAGCTGCAGCGTGAGGACTCTGGGGTGCGCGGCAAGCTGGTGCGGCTGACGGGGTGTGGCATGCGGAGTGAAGTTGGGGAGCCGTGGGAGTGGGGGCAGCTGCAGCAGCAGCAGCAGCAGGGTGTAGGGTCCTTCAAGCAAGCCAGTGGTGGGGGTGGGGGTGGGGGTGCGGCTGGCAGTGCTGGTGGGGGTTCAAGGATGGGGAGTCCCAGGAAGGCGCAGCAGCAGCTACACTCGCCACTGCACTAGTGGCAGGGGGTGCAGAGGAAGAGCAGCAGGACAGTGTTGCGCTCATTAGCCATGCCATTGGCAGTGCAGGCCCTGCATGATGCCCAAGGTGGACCAGTGTGCAGCAACGGGTAGGTCCCCGTACAACCAATGGGCAAGGTTGATGGTTTTGCAGTGCAATATGCAGTGCACTGTGCTGTATCTCATCAACAGACATGCACCTCGGCATGCTAGGTTGGTGCCAGCTGATTGTGCAATAGCGGCTAGCCAGTGGCAGCAGCACTGTTAGGGTTGCAGCTGAAGTGCGCATGGTTGCCGGCTGTGCTGCCAATTATCTGAACTCAAACGATGATTGTTTCCGGCTGCAACACTCTTGAGGGGTTCTCGTTCACAGCAGCATACTGTATGGTCGCAATGTGTGACAGTCGGCACTGCGGTGCCATGTGACATGCACATTTAGTGCTTGTTGCTGAGTGTCTGCCATCTTGGGCGTGCGGCTGGCGATCTACTGGGGAGCTGATCACCGTGACGGCAGTTTTGGTGCATGCAACACGTTGTATGCATATTGTTCATTGTCATATGCTGCTGCCTCATTGGCACATGGACACCAGTTCTACGTCCGTGGGCAGCCTGCCTACAGTTTTGGGGGAGTTCAACCAGAGGATGAACGAGGCCTCGACTGTCGGCCGGTCGGCAGCTGGCACTCTATTGGCTATAGTTGCGATGTTGTGGCCAATCATGCATGCCTGTGTCAAGGTTTTGTGAACTGAACTACTGCTGCTGGCTTGAGTTATTGCAGCAGATGCATGAGCCTGTGTGTTGCTGTATTGTTTTCCGACAGATTCAGACTGAGTTCCCCTGGCCTATGTTGTGGCAAGTGCCTGCTGCATATGCCATATGCAAGTTGCTGTGAGTCACAGAGCAGGGCCTGTTCAGCAGGCTGCTTTCCTGCGGCGCACAGCACTCCCAGAACAGCATTGAAATCCAATTACAGCCACGACTTTAGGGTTGTTGCTGCCTTGTTCGTACTTGTTTCTCCTGCATACCTCCCTCCCACGTATTCTTCCAGTGACATGTCAATATCCGATATTACACAAGTTGTGTTTCTCCGTGGTTGTTCAACAACAATAGTATTGTTGCTAGCAGCGCTGCTGCTGCAGCAAGGCAAATGGCATTGCAACGTGAGCAGCAGCTGTTTACGTATTGGCGCCTAAGTGGGCAAGCTTCTAGACATGCAGACAGCCGCTGTGTATGTATTGGCGTAATGTGGATGAGTTCTACTTGTTATGTAACATCACCTGACGGCCTTGTCTTCATCCTGGGGATGGCATGCTACCAATCTGATGCCTCCGTGGTTGCAGAAATACATATGATATGGTGTAGAAGCACGCTTGCATGGTGACGTGAGGTATCATATGCTTGTGCCAGCTGGCACCTGTGCAGGTGCGGCACATGCAGCGCCGCACGGTGCATACACAGCAAGGCTGCCCCACCCTAGCGCACCCAGCTGCCATCCACTCCGCAGTGGGCAAGGTTCAGGTGTTCTGTTTGGAAGTACCAGAAATCTACTCTGCAGTGGTATAACGTGGTGTTATGTACAGCTTTCGGCAGTACATAATCACAGGTTGTGATGACGGGCAGCTTGTTACCTTGGCAAGCAGAACAGTGACATTGAGGCCAACTAGTACATCAAGTTCGCAGCCTACCACAAGTTCGGTGTGCCCCTGCTGTTTCTTTACTGCCAAATCACTGAGGTCTTGGCTCATTGAGGACTGTCCTGGACTGCCTAGTACACTTCAGTCAAGAGGCCAGAGCATGGCAATGATCAACACATAGGAGGCCGCAGACTTTCTTGCCTTGTTTTTATCGCCGCTAGTTGCGCCTGCAGAGGCCGCTGCACCATCTCAGGACTGCGGCAAAAAAGTACTCGACCCGAACACTGCGTCTTTTGTGACAGCTCAGCGTAGCTGTCCGTCATCCCACGTGTCTTGTATTGAAGTTATAGTACTTGCACCGAATTAGACCGAGAGCTACCAGTCAGAGCCATGCATTCGACATTGGTGGCAGCTGCTGCACATGCAGCAGGCGGAGCTCTCGAGGCAGCGTGCCAGCATGTTCCTGGCGCTCTGATGAAGTTCAACGTGAGTGGTAATACTTTTCGTTGCCATGATCAGCTTGCTGACACAGGAATTCCACGGTGTGAAGGGTGCAGCTGCTGGTGCAACAGTGAAAAACTTGCAGCAAGTGCTGCTGCTCACCATAGGCAGGGACGTTCACGGTCGATGGCATCTGGGCGCTGCAAGAGCTGGTGTCAGCCTACAAAGCCTCCTGCAAAGCACCAGCACGTCAACGCCAGCAGGCGCAGCATATGCTGACTGCATCCCAGACCCAACCACACCCGAGGCCACTGTCACTCTTACTGTCTTCGGTTAGGGTTTGCTGCCATGCAGCGTCATTCAACACATACACAGCACACATCATTGCAAAAGACATACCATTCTGCAAGCTGCAACCAGCAAGTATCTCTCTGTGCTGGGCGGTGTTGTGCTTGCAGGACATTGTTGTGCAGAAGGGGCTGGGCAGCTGGATCTGGGACACCAAGGGAAACAAGTATCTGGACATGACAGCAGGTGCAGTGGTGCAGCTGCAGCAGCAAACGAGCAGAGCATGCCTTGATGCAGGAGCGTGATGTGGCAGACGTCAGGGTGTTTTGGTCAGCTGCTGCAGTGGTACTGCAGCGTGCCTGGTGTGGTGCAGAGCTGCCCACTACGTGACCGGCCCCTGCAGCACGGCACCACCTGTGGTGCCTCTTGCAAGCATCAGCTACCATATGCCTAGAGAGCAGCTGATGTGGCTGTGTCAGAATCCTACCACTGCAGTAAAATCAACGTTATTTTCTGGCTTATGCCCCTGGGTGTGGTGTCCTGCAGGCATCGGCGCCACCTCCACAGGCCACTGCCACCCCAAGGTGGTGGAGGCGGTGCGGGAGCAGGCCGGAAACATTGTGCACGCGCAGCAAAACATCTTCAAGGCACACACAAAGCAGGTGCGGCATGTGGGGAAATCAGCTGCTCTGCAAGGGGAGTACGACAGCGAAGGAGGGTTGAGGTGCCTGCGTTGTGCGCCTCCTTGTGCACACAGGCTTGATGTTCTGCACAGCGGATGTCAGCTGACTAACATTGTGCACAAGTACCGCAACAGCACGTCTGCTGGTAAATGTGTTGGCTTCCACACCTGCCTACCCAGCAGTCAATCGTGGTCTGTGTAGCGCCCTCTCTGCTGCTGTGCCTTGCGTCATTTCAAGTTGTTTTTTGCTGACTCATCTGTTTGCTTTTGCCACCGCACCGCACATGTGACTGTCAGCTGGAGCTGGACGCAGCGCTGTCGCGAATCATGCCGCCGCAGCTGACCAAGTACTTTTACTGCAACAGCGGCAGCGAAGCTGTGGACAACGCAGTCAAGATTGCACGCGCAGCAACCGGCAGGGAGTGCATTATCGCCTTTGATGTGAGTAGGTGCTTCTCAGGCAGGCAAAAGGCATTCAGCGATGTAACAGGAGGATGGCTTGATTGCTGCTTTGCTGTGTTGTTGGTGCAGGGGCGGCAAGCATGCTGTCAGAGGCTGCGGCTGTATGAACCTGCTGCACCTTTCTGCACGCCGCCAGAATAACCCCCAGTAGTAAACTACATGTGCTTCTGCTGTGCATGGCTTCTGCTCTGGTTCAGTTTGGCGTCCAGGGTGCAGCATTGATGCAGCGGCCTTGATCTATCAGCAGCACGTCTAGGCTGCGCCAGTGTTGACAAATAATGCTCCATGTGCAAGAATCTTGCTTAAGACACGACGTGCATGTACTGCTGCTGTGCTGTGTGTGCTCGCCGCTGCTGTGCTAGGGTGGCTTCCACGGGCGCAGCATCGGCGCCATGGCACTGACCACCAGCAAGGTCATCTACAAGCAGCACTTTGGCCCGTTCATGCCAGGCGTGCACATCGCGCCCTACCCCTACTGCCTGCACTGCAAGGTGCAAGCGGAGAAGGTAAGCGGCGCTGCCTTAGCGCATGCCTGCTGCTGCTTGGGATCAGTTACACTGCAGTTCTTACCTGTCTTTATGGCAGTTCATGTCCCTGGGCAATGCATGTGTATCATCAGCACTAGCTGTGCATCCTGTCTGCAATTCAAACTTCCATAGCGGATTGCAGCCAATTCTGTGTTATCTTCGTGGGGAGCTGCCTCGATAGATGGCTTTGCTGCAGCTTGCCATGATGGCCAGCTTTCAGCAGCTGGACGTGCTGTGTGCTGTGTGTCTGTTGTTGCAGGGCCACAGTGGCTACCACGTTGCGCCGTACATGCCGCCCTTTGACTCGCCAGACAACCGCGTTTGCTGCGGTGCACCGCAAGAGGTACGCTGCGGCCATGCTGTGGGTGTTGCATGGTGATAAATGTCACAGAATCAAAGAGTTTGGACGGCTTGTATGCACCAACACTGTAGGCTGGGATGTGGTGCCTGGTGGTATGTGGTACCGTATTTAGGCTGCAGATTATAATCAATTGCTGAGCATGCAACAGGTGTCACCAGCTGCTTACATACACGCAGCCTGCGATGGGTGCTTTGCGGCTGCCATGCTGGTGCAGCAGGTGCACCATCCCAGATGGGCCATGCCACAAGCTGCTTCCGCTGTATTTGCTGCCGTTTCAGGCGCTGGAGTGGATGCTGGTGCAGCAGGTGCACCCTGGTGACGTGGGCCACTTCACTCAAACTAAGTGCTGCTTCCGCTGTACTTGCTGCTGCCATTTCAGGCGCTGGAATGGATGCTGGTGCAGCAGGTGCACCCTGGTGACGTTGCTGCCATCATCCTTGAGCCCATCATGGGTGAGGGCGGCTTCCTCACGCCTCCCCGGGGCTTCATGGCAGGGCTCAGGGCACTGGCAGACAAGCACGGCATACTGCTGATCGCAGATGAGGTAATTGTTTATTATTTTGCGCTTGCTTTCGAGTGGCTGTCAGGGCGGTATCGCAGGTGTTGTGTTAGCTGGTTGTGCTTGCTTGGGAAAGGTTTGCAGAGGTGGGAGAGGGCGGCTTCCTCACGCCTCCCCCAGGCTTCATGGCAGGGCTGAGGTCACTGGCAGATAAGCACGGCATACTGCTAATTGCAGACGAGGTGATTGTTGACTGTTTAGTGTTTGTTTCCGGGTGGCTGCAAGGGGGGTATGGCAGGTGTTGTGGCTCGCGCGGATGTTGTGCGAGCTGGTTGTACTAGCTTGGGATAGGTTTGCAGGTGGATGATTGCGCTTTGCAGAGGTGGATGATTGGGGCTGCATGACACCTCCCCCCTCCCCCCGTCTTCATGGCAGGACTGAGGGCACTGACAGACAAGCACGGCATACTGCTGATCGCAGATGAGTTAGGACAAAATGCAGATGGCTGGCTGGGATGTTGCTTCGACTGGATGTGCTTGCGTGGGATGCACAAACACCTTCGAGGGGATTCACGCCCGCATACAAGCACTGCATACTGGTGATCGCAGATGCGGTAAATCAGGATGCAGACGGCTGGCTGTGGTAGCAGCCGGCGCACACACATAGCTAGAATGTCACTTGTGTCACTTGCAATGTGCAGGCTCAGGCATTGAGCAGGGTGATCGTGTGGTGAGCTGGCTGCAGTGTCGTCTACAACAGCTGAGTGCGTGATAGTGACTCCAGGACAGGAAGTGACGTCTACTCTCCGAAATGCCGTAGGGCTGAGAGGCTCCTGCTGTCTCAGACTCACTGCAGCACCTACGTTGGTCATGCTTATGTGCTGCTGCTGGCTGCTGCTGCAGGTGCAGTCAGGCGCCGGCCGCAGCGGCATGTGGTGGGCGCACGGGCAGTTTGACGGTGGCGCCATGCAGCCCGACATGGTCGTGTTTGCAAAGGGCATTGCTAGCGGCTACCCAATGGCTGGTGCGAGTTTGTATGACAGCGGGCAACACAGATTTGTGCCTGCAGCTTTGTTTTTCGTGCTGGGTTCAAGGCTGAGCACACGGCACCTGTAGTGCAGGTGGTAGGTTGAGGCTCTTTCGTGATCTCAAAAATGCAACCAGCCTGCATGAACGCATAGGAAAGAGACAGACCCACATTGCTGGGTTGGACAAGTACTCAGCATCCTGTGCCTGTAATTTGTGCCTGCATGTTTGCTGACCACGCTGCAGGCGTGGCCACCCGTCAGCACCACTTTGACAACATGCAGCCAGGCACCATGGGCGGCACGTATGGTGAGGCAGCGCTGCCGCGAATATGCTAGCAGAACGCCTGTGATGCAGAGCGCCCAGCGTGTCACTGACACATGTGGAGCCATAGCATGCACACCATTTCTTGGTGTATCATGCCGTGTGGTCAGCGTGTTGGCATTGTTATTGCTGCACAGGCTGCGCTTTTCTCTTGCGCACCTTGCAAACATGGCTGGTGAATTGCTTGCTACAGTTGCAGAGCTGGCAAGTTACGACTGCATCTGCTTGACACGCTGAGGCTGTTCCGTGCAGTCTGATTGTGAGGTATCCTTGACCTGCAGTTGTGCTGCTGCTGATGGCTGTTGCAGGTGGCAACGCAGTAGCATGTGCAGCAGCAGTGGCAACGATTGAGGTCAGTATACAGACCACCGCAGCACACTCCTGCAATGCTTCTCATCCAGCCTATGCACCTGATGCCAACACCAGCAAATCTTGCATGGCTCATGGCACTAGGCTTGGCTGTATCAGCTGTTGTTTTTTGAAACGCTCTATGCTAGCTGTGTCGTGCAGCTTCAGTGGGCTCCCTTGTTGTATTTACTGCTGCTGCTGCTGCCGCCGCCAGGCCATTGAGTCGGAGGGCATGCTGGACAATGCCAGCCAGCGCGGAGTGCAGCTGATGCAGGGCCTGGTCAGCCTGGCTGACAAGTGAGCGCAAAACTGTTGAAACGAAGAATTATCATGCAACATGATATGCTGTTCAGGCATGGGTTGTGACCTCTGATGTTAACTGCTCAATATCTAAGGCTTTGTTAGCCGGTTTGACGAGTGAGTGAGCAGCAGCTGCTCGCTTGCAGCTTGTGCTGTCCAGTCGTACATGATGTGGTAGCAGGTCATGGGTGGTGTGTTTTGCTGTCGCACTGTAAGTATGTGATGTGGCAGGCGTTTTGTGTAGGACGGTCGGAGGCTGCGCGTACAGATCTCTGCAAGGCCTCTTGTGACGTACCTTGACGAGTTGTAGAAGGCATTGCGTGCATTGGCATGCACAGCGCACCGCCGTTGCTGGTACATGTGCAGGCTGCTTTTTACTGCAATTTATGTCTGCTGTGTGGCTATCTGTGTGAACATACTGTGCTGCTACAGGTACCCCATCATAGATGTACGAGGCAGGGGCCTGATGGCCGGCATTGAGTTTGGCAGCAGCAGCAGCGGCAGCAGGTTGAAGGCAGAGAAGGGCATTGCCATGGTGAGTTTCGGCTGCAGGAAAGGCAACGACAATCTGCGCTATCACAGCTTGGCAAGCTGATGGGCGGTACATCACATGCATGCAGCTCACAAAGCCTTCGGAACATGGGAAGGTGGGGAGGGGGGACGGCGCGGTGACGTGCACCCAATATGCTGGACGTGCGCTTGTTGTTGGGATTCTGCTTTTTGCTGCATTGCAATCTTTGCAATCTGCGTTCCTGCAATCCTTTCCTCAGCATCTCAACCTTAGATGGGGTGTGCACTGACTTCCAGATGGACACACACTGCAGTGTTGTGCTGGTGCCTTCATGCACTGTAGGCATTAGCAAGACAGCTAGTGACAAGGGATGATGCTGTCTTTCACCGTTTGTTTGCACTGCCGTGCTTCTGTAGGCTGTCACCAAGGCTGCTTTCAAGCACAACTTGCTGCTGATGACAGCTGGGGCCCGCGAGAGCATTCGCTTCCTGCCGCCCCTAAACGTCACGGCGGATGAAGTGGACACGTGCTTAGAAGGCTTCGAGGCTGCCTGCAAGGAGGTCTTCAAGCCCTAGTGTTCGTATCTGTGGCAGCGAGTCGCATCAACGTTTCTTGCTGGGAGCGCTGTAGAACGGGCTTTGGCGTGTTCAATCCATAGCTAGCATGCCCGTGATCATTTTGCAATGCCAGCGGCGCCGTAAGAGCGCTTGACGAGCAAGAAAAGTGAAAATTTGGAAGAAGAAGAGGGGTGAAAATTTTTAAAGTTTTTACTTGGTGAAGAAGAAGAAGAGGGGAGGAGGAGAAGAAGAAGAGGGGTTACACGGTGTGTTCAAGCGGCTACGCCGCAACGGACACCAGCTGGAAAAAGGATGCTGCGAACAGCTCAGCTCTGACTGTCACTCAAAAAGAGGCCGAACCCCAGAAGAACAGCCCCTGTGTCAGAGGCATGACCTTTGTTGTAAAAGCACAAATAGTCTTTCTCACCACACGCAATGTTGTTGTATCAGATAGTATCTGATCATGCAAGCAGTAGTGTAAGCAGTGTCAGTGACAGCAATCTATACATGTTGCAGTACAGGTGACGGGCTGAACTCAGGCGTCGGACATCAGCTCAGGAAAAGCAGGTCTGACTCAAGGCAGCTGATAGGAGATGCAGGCAGAGGAAAGACCAGCTGCTGAGGGTGTGACACAGCTGCATTTCACAGCAGGCCTGCAGTGACCCTACAGCTTCCATCTGAAGATAGACTGGCCGCCACTGGTGGATAAGGTGTAGAGCATGAAAACACAGCCTAAAACATGCATACATAGGCGGTCATCTGCGAACCACACACAAGCCATTGCCACGTAACACAGTGTGCCAAGCTATGAACGGCTGACATGTGAGAAGATGAATCCTGTGTCGACGAGGCACCCGAGCTGTAGCAGCAAAGTCTGCAAGTGCATCCCAAAAACTACCGACTGCCGCTCGCACTGCAACTTGTTCTACCAGCACAGGTGCATTCAGCTGTTGAGAGACCGCCCAAGCCACCCTGCGGTCATGCTCAAATGCATGTATGGCTGCCAAACAAACCATATCCCATATTAGCGGGTGCACGTCATGGTGAGGGGCACATGCCAACCACAAAGCACTGCACGGCAGGCTTGCACCTGCCGCCAACAACTTGAATGCATGCAGCTGACTTTCCACCTCTTAACGTACAGCAACAGCAACAGGACATGTCCAGAAATGATGTTCCACACCTGGCCCAACCGCTGAACAAGCTGCACATCCCGTAGCCAGCTGCATGCGCTGTGCTGTAGGGAAGGCATTCAAAGCCAGGCACCACGCAGCCTCTTTGTAAGCGTTAGCCACCCTGACACCCCACCAGCGAGACAACACCAACCGCACAACAGGCAGCTGGGCTCCAGCTGGGAGGCCATCCAACGTTCTAACACTGTCCAAATAAGCAGCATGATGGGGAGTAATAGCATCAAGTGCACGCAAACGTTGCAGCTTCGTAGCAGTAGCAACAGTTAGGTCAGCTAGACGGATGACAGCATTCGCATCGCCGCCTGGTCGTTGCCAGCCCAAATCAGCACACAATGTTTCACGCGCAAGTAAAAGGTCTCCAGGGGAGATAAAGGATAGCTGTGCAATGCTGTCACCAGCAGCCAGGGCTGATGCCAGGTGAGCGCGTGCAGCAGTAGCCCACACGTGGGGGACCAACTGCAACAAAGCTTGCACATGCTGGAGAGCCAGCTGCCTATCAGCATACTGCGGGCTGCTGTTAAACCAAGTGCCCCAGATTTCACGCTCATACGCTGACCGTTGAGCTGACAGCCCAGGCAAGGCACCTACTCGTGCCAACTCTGACGAGAGCAGCACTACCTGACCAAGAGACTGTAACTTCGGCAGCTGCAGCAGGCCAAAAGCAGCCACATGATCAAACCACTGCCAATCCTGTGGCACAGTAAAAATGGGATTAGCCCACAGCGGTGCATGCCAACACAACTCTTCAACATCCAAAGCGTCAGAGCCGACATGGCGGAGGGGGGGCAGAGCCCAAAAACCCAACGCCATCGCACGCAATGCCGAAGGCAGGCAGGCATCCGCGGGAGCAGAAGGAAATAGATGATGGCGGCCACACAACAACAGACCCCAAGGGCTGCTGCTAGCAGCGCGCGTGCATGGTTCAGTTGCTGCCGCCCAACGTGGCCACAACTGTAGCGCCAAGCATTACTGTACACTGGGAACGCAAGGGAGAACTGTCGGCATGCTCCTCCAATCCGTATTAAGCCCAGCACTGCTCCTCGACTGGGCTCCTGACGCCAGACCTGAACCCTTGCGGGTAAGCCCAGAGCCAGGATCGGAACCGCATGCCAGGGCCTTCGGCCCTGCCTGGGGCTGAACTGGGGTTTGCCTAGCCACATAGGCTTCGCCTGACATGGCTTTGGCCTGAACTGGGATTGTTGTTCCCTTGCTGCCTGTTACATACCTCCCCCTCTGGACCTTTGTCGGCCCAACAAAGGAGTACGGCATACAACTGTAACAAGCGAGGATCAAGGATCCTGTATACTGTCAGGCAAGGCCTGAGTGCTACAAGAGCACATCTGTACAAACAGACACACACACACTCTGTGCACCGGGTAAAACCCAAGTGTCTGACTGGTGGAAGCGCGACTGTTGACTGGGGTGTGGGTGGACTAGCCTGGAACAGGGCCTGAGCCGCAGCGCAACGCTGGGCACTCACTGTGCACCAAAGTGCAGGGTGGGCAGAGCAGGATGACACAAAGTTAGTGCCTGCGTCGAGTATGCACTGGTTGTTGCTGCTGTGAGGCACGTGCTTGCCTCTTCTGCTTAGCGCTATGTCGGCGTGTACCGACTGCTGGTGTTGTCTGAGTGCGATTCAAGTATGCAGTAAGCACATCTGGGCAGCTAGTCAAATTGCTGGAAGGCTCCCACATGTTATGCTCATGAGAATATCCCTTCCATTTAATCAGGTACTCCCTATTAGTTAGTAACTGTTCTGGCTGAATTGGGAAGTGCCCTGTCCCTGTGAGACAAAATTGTCTCAACCTCATATTCCTCTGAACCATCCTCCAGAATAACTGGGGGTGGCGGCCTGTATGTACCGTCACTGCGGTACGGCTTAAGCAAAGACGCATGAAATATGGGTGAATGCGAGCCATACTGGCTGGCAATTCAAGCTTATAAGCAACTGAACTGATGCGCTTTGCGACTCTGAAAGGCCCAAGCCAACGAGGCAAGAGCTTGTAACTACCTGGATGTTTGAGTGGGATGTGCTTGCTAGATAGCAACACTTCTGTTCCCACTGCATAATCTGGATCTGGTGACCGTCTCTGGTCAGCGTACGCTTTCTGCCTGTTCTGCACTGCTTGCAACATGCCACTTGCTTTGTGCACTGCAGCTTGCAAGTCAGCTGTGAATTTAGTGACTGCCGGTGCACCGTATTCTGCAAATTCTGGGGTGTCATCTGACGTTGGCACCTGCAGACTGAGAGGTGTCTTAGGGTGCCTACCGTAGTTTAAATAGAACGGTGTAAAACCTGTGGATGCGTGCTGTACGTTGTTGATTGCAAACTCAACCATGGGCAGCAAAGCATCCCAGTTAGTCTGTTCTGCATTTAGAGAGTGGAAGTTACACGTAGGCCGTTCGCCATCTCAGATGGCATGCACCACACAAAGTGAACGCAATCTTGCGCCAAAAAGAGAGATTGAAGCAACTTGAAGCCAAAATAGTCCTAGACTCTCGATCAGGATTGTACAAGGCATAAGCTGGCACACCTAAAAGTGTGCTTTGAAACACCATAAAAGCGGGAGTAAACTGGCTAAAGCCAACATGAGCGCAATCCAATGGCACAACACAATGGATGCGATGCTAGTTGCACCAGAGATCATCCATATCAACCACTCCTCAAAAGTTGCGGCATCTCAAAAGACACCACCACCTGACATCACCATGCGCCAAATGTTCACCTCCCAAACCTCCACACTGCGCCACTGCTACTAAGCCTAGCTGCCAGGCACCTCCGCTGGCAGCGGTGGCACCTCTTCCCAGCTGTAAAGTGCCTGAGTGTATCTTCGAGGATTCTGTTGACACGTTCTGTCTGGCCATCTGTTTGGGGGTGATAAGCTGAACTTGGCAGCTGTTGAATCCCCCAACCCTGGCAAAGCTTTGCAAAAAACTGTGACATGAACTGTTGACCTCTGTCATGTAAGATTTGCTGTGGGAAGCCGTGATACCTGCAAACTTCACGCAAGAACAACTGCGCGAGCTCTGGAGCATCACAGTTGCTAGTAGTCGGCGCGATGTGCACCATCTTGGTCAACTTGTCTACAAACACTCAAACCGCGTCATGACCTAAAGTAGTCTTGGGCAAGTCTGTAATAAAATCCATTGAAACAACTTGCCACCTGTAACCTGGGATATGCAACGGCATTAACTTGCCAGCGTGTGGCCTGTTTAATGACTTGTTACGCTGGCAGCAATCACATTGCCTGATCCTTGTGTGCACAAACTCGCGCACACCTGGGAACCAAAAATGCCTGGTAATCAACTCCTCTGTTTTCTGTTCTCCAAAGTGCCCTGCATAAACATGCTCGTGGGCTCCCAAGAAAATTTGGGTTTTTAGACTGGGGTTGTCTGGGACAGCAACTCAGCTACCAAATTGTAGCGCCAAGCATTACTGTACACTGGGAACGCAAGGGAGAACTGTCGGCATGCTCCTCCAATCCGTATTAAGCCCAGCACTGCTCCTCGACTGGGCTCCTGACGCCAGACCTGAACCCTT